>JAHFWI010000092.1:1200000-1800000 GCA_028554975.1 Himalopsyche kuldschensis
TAAAAACTTTCAAGTATAGACTGCAAAAAATGATTGAAAGTGATGTCTTGCGACCCAATGTCATAAAAAACAACTGCCTTTCAAAAAATGAATCATCCAATAGAAGTATTTTAATTATTTCAGAACGTGTATTTTTATATTCAAGTAACTAATAAAATAATTCATGCACTAAAGTTTGCGAAAGCTAATAATTTTAAAAAGGAAAAAACACTATTGAGAGAGAGGTAATTTTTAAGGTCCACTTTTAAGGTGTTCACTGTCAATACTTGGTGGATTTTAATTAAAATAATAATACATTTTTAGTACTTTTTCCTACATAAAATTTATTTGATCAGGACCGGTTTCGCTCATGGCGAGCATTGTCAACTGAAGTCTTCAGTTGACAACTTCAGTTGACAATGCTCGCCATGAGCGAAACCGGTCCTGATCAAATAAATTTTATGTGGGAAAAAGTACTAAAATTGTATTATTATTTTTATTAATTTTTAAGGTGTTCACTGTTTCTTGGTGGAAAGTGGTGTTGAGTCGTTGAGTAAATATATAAGACTTCGACTCCGACTTCAACTAAAAAAAAGTTTGATTGCGTCACATTTTCTTCCTACCTTTCCTATTTTAGTGTAATTAATTTTATAGCGACCGACCAATGCGGCCAATAGCCAAATTTGACATATTATATGCAAAAATAAAAAGTTCAAAATTTTCAAAATTTCCGACTCCGACTACGACTCCGCCCAAAACGCCGCGACGACTCTGATTCCGGCCAAAAAACCCCAACTCCACGACTCCGACTCTACAGCCCTGGATATCACAATGTAATTAGGAAATTACTGATAGTTACTACATCACTTTCTCTACACCTCGGTTCTCTTCTGATCACCAATATTATCTTATACTCCTGGGTCTCATCGGAGGGCAGGATATTCGATGTACAAGACAGTAGGCACCTACCCTACATCAAGTGAGCATTGAAAAAGGTCCAAACTGAATAAACATTGTGTGGGCTGTAGCTTTAACAAATATTTTACCAAATCTAATCAATGAGAAATTTTAAACCATTCAACCTTCTGTGTGAGTTTCTATAACGGTAGGATGTAAGTTGATATTTTAACACAATCGTCAATTATTGAAAAAAAAACATTGCGTGGGTGCATCGAGGCATGAAATAAAAATACGTAAAATGATAAAAAAAATATTTTGGGATGAGTAGTTTCAAAAGCTTTAAATGTGTCAAAATGTTGAGGATAATATCGAATGTATTGTGTGCATTAAATATCATAATTATATTACTTTCTAATAAAAAAATGTATGAAGTGAATAAAAAACAATATATTTATTTAATTTTTATCACAAATCATATTTTTTTTGTTTCAACATTTTGATGTTACGAATATTCATGATCAAATTTGATTGGTTCAATTTTTTAGGAAACAGTTTGTATCGCTTTTATTGTAGATAGCAGGGGTGGCCACACTCTTTTTTGCGCGCGACCGCCCTTAGTATGAAATTATTGGCGGCGATCGAACAACATTAAAAGTAGTAATTTAAAGCCTATATTAATCTAATTGCCAACCCTTGTTTGAACCGGGTTTTAGATAGAGATTTTCGTCGATAATCGGTTATCTTAAAGATTTTAGCGTGCTGTCCCTGTCACATGACTTGTCTCGCATGCTTCTTGGGACGGGCACTAGAAATTTGTACAGATCAGATAGGCGATCGACGCTTTGGCAACCCCTGGTATTTAGCAGGGGTGGTCAGACCTTTTTGCCTGCGATCGACTTACGTTTGAAATTATTGGCGGCGATCGACCAACATTAAAAGTAGTAATTCAAAGCCTATATTAATCTAATTGCCAACCCTTTTTTGACCCGGGTTTTAGAAAGAGATCTTCGTCAATAATATTCTAACTTCGAGATTTTAGCGAGCTGTCCCTGTCACACGACTTGTCTCGCACGCCCCTTGGGACGGGCATCAGTGATTTGTACAGACCAGATAGGCGATCGACGCTTTGGCTACCCCTGGTATATAGGAATAAACGAAATCACTCGTCTTATTATTATTATTAACGAATGAGTAATATTATTATTTTCTCATTTTAATGACTTACTTGTATCCTATATAAATAAGTGATACAAACTATTAACTACGTGTCAGTTCATGCTCATTCGTGCACTTGAAATGCCTGAAGTTTTCTAAAGATGATACTCAGGTCGTTAGCGACAAAGCTCATGGAAAAGTACAAAATTCAATCGATTCATATTTGATTTTAGTATTCCGTCAAGCATCTTCAGTCGAAATCCTAAATCATATCAATTATATAGTATGTACATATGTATATGAAACGACTGAATGTATATACCGATATGTCCACATTGTATTATAAAATTACTAGTATTCGAACCCGGCTTCGCTCGGACCAGTTTGGGGTTATGTTCAGCTCGGCGCGTAAATTCAGACGGGCCAAGTTAAAACAACTTTTATCAAAATTCAAAAGTCTAGGTCAATTAAAATGGAATTAAAATGAACATTTCAGACTGGCATTTACATTTCACAGCCCCTTTCATATATTGACAGCCCCATTCTCGCCCATTAAAATGTCCAAATTCAAGGAAAAAATCTAATTTGCTGTCAAAGAAATGTCACCTTCACGTAAATAAAAACATTATTATATTAATAAAAGCCGGGAAAAGTTCAGTAGAAGACTAATTTATTACATTTTGACTAAATGTCTTCGCCGATAAAAAAATCAAACATATTTTCTTTCATATTCGTTTTTATGGCAACTTAATGACCAACAATGCAAAAGGGAATTACAGACCCACAGACATACATACGCCGTTTCGGTTTTATATATGTACTACTCGATACTCGAGTAATTGTAGTCTCTACACACACATTGACAACGAAACAAATTTACCGTCGAAACTTTCGCGAGCGAAATCAATTCGTTTGTTTGAACTTGCAACAACAATGCAAAAGGGAATTACAGACATACATCCCCCGTTTCGGTTTTATATATAAGATTAGTTTCATGTGCTCTGTTGTATTTAACGAAATGTCTATTTTTACTTGCCAGTAGACTGCTTATTTCAGTAAATGTAAGAGAAATAAAATGATTTTTGTAACATTCGGAAAAGCTTAACTATTTTATCGTAAACTTTTGAAATGACTTTTGGACTTGGTTGTGGAAGCTTCATATGCAATACAAGTTGATAGTGCTCAGTCAACAAACACTCATGCCTCTAGATGCGCATGCATTGAACGATTATCAACGATGTTCATTCATCTAAAACCATCACACACTGATATTTTTACCATTATTATGGGTGTATAGTTTGTTCCAAAGTATCACTGATCCTCAAATACATACAGTCCTAAGAACAAGCTGTGGATTGAGAGTGAACTAGAACTAGCTCTATGCTTCTTCCCTTACCTAGGGTAGAAGTGTATATTATCTGTTGTTTTCAATACATTTCAATTAAACTATATGTAATGTCGAAGTAAGTACCTTTATATGTGTAGTTCACATAAATATAATTATAATATTTATTTGTCGAAAAAACCAAATAAAAGATATTGTTGTACGAGCTTTTCACACGCGATAAAGTGGTCAAAATCCATATCATATTAATAGTTTTCAATTGAGATCTTCGGACATGTAGTGTAATTTTCTCTGCAGTGAATTATAAAAATGAAATTTATCTCGTATCGATATATATGGCGTATTGGAATTAGCGGTTAAAATTGTATATAAAAAAAAAACGAATATTATAATGGTATTGATTGGATTGGCATTTACTTGGTAGAACTCCAATATAGCACGGTAAAAAAATGTATTTTGGTTCTACAAAAATTGTTAAATTATATTTGATACTAGTGACCAGCTTACTGTCAGTTCAAGTTCAGTCGTGCATTTGAAATGCCTGAAGATGCCGAAAAGTGGACCCCGGGTCGCTAGCGTAACAAAACTCATGGAAAAGTACAAAATTCAAACGATTAAATTTTCATATTGAATTCCATTAAGTTTTTATTCTATTCAGTCGACATTTTAAAATAAAGTTGTTAGATATTTCAGCTTACGCCCTCTTCAGAACTATATAGACTCTATATTGCTTCAAAATCAAAACAGATACTGAAATCATTTTTTTTTATCAAAAGCAAACAAAAAAGACTTTGGCTAAGATACAATATTTAGTATTGCATTCTTATGTGTTCTAAAAATATTAAAGAATTTCTCAATCAACAGTGCTTGAAATGAGTTCATAAAGAAAACAAAATAATATTATTTCAAAGCGTCGCACAGTTGAAAAAATGTGATATGAAAAAATATACTTACTTTGAAGCTAACAAGTCTAACGAGGCACGGAATTTCGTTGAAATATTCTCAAAGGAAAATAATGAAATCATAATGTTTGTTTAAGACGCCAAACTCTTGTACAGAGATCATCAATCACTGGTTACATGTAATATTATTATAATATTTTCGATTGTCATGTCCTATCCCAGTGTGGAGTTTCTATATAAATACAGAAGCCATTCTACAAAAACTGGTTGTTATTTAGTCACTCGGACTCTCAAAAAAGAGGGTAATAATAGAAGAATGGTTGCTTTCGCTACACTCAGTTTTCAGAAAGAATATGAGGTGTATATGTATGTGTAACAACGACGCAGAGATTTAGCACAGAACTGACAAAATCATATTAACTGAAAAATCAATGTATTAAAGTGGCCAATGTGGGATTCGAATCAGAAGAGACTGCAATAAACACATAACACTGATTACAGCACTAGCTAATACATATTTATTATTTAAAAAAAAAAAAATATATTTTCCCAATGATAATTCCTTAAAAGATTATTATTATCGAACCAAGTTTCTTTTGTAAATGCTTTCGTTCACTCTTTTGAAGCTCGAAGATCATTTGAAATATTAAAACATTTTTCTCTTCTTTTTCGGGGCCGAGTTCATCACCCTGACGTCCTCAAGACTATTTACATACGTGCTCCCAGTTTTAACCTACGTGGTCACCACCAACCAAAGCCAAACATTTTATTTTATCAGAAATTATTTGTCGCGTAGGTTATTTGAGTCACCAGTTACAAGGGCTGTTTGGCTGATCAATGCACTGCCTATTGAAGTGGAGATTTTCAGCAGTAAACTAAGTGTTTTGAGTTTGCTTTTTTAATTTCTAAATTGTAGCTTTTATGCCATTCTCTGTTGAATGATAGTTGTGTTTTATTAAATGTAATGTGATGTCTTTATTATACCTATCAAATACATGGTGCATTGGCGTCAGCTGTCTAATATTATTTTTTTCTGAATACTTTATATATAATATCAATTTTACAAGCCCGCTATTATAATTTTTATGCCATATCCGGCGATTTAACATAATCAAAATATATTTTCTAGTTGAAATTTTTCCATTTCTAACCGCTTATAGGAACAAGTTTGTCTTAATTATATTGGCAAGGTTAGGCAACACCATTATCCATATACGTAAAAAATGTATCTTGTCAATTAATATACACTTGTCTTTAACATTTTAAAACACAGGGAGCCTAAAGTTTCGGAGGTTAGCGCCCTATCACCTCATCGAGGAACGTTCATAATAAATACAATATTGAATAATAATTATCGTAAAAATATCAATAACATCCAAGCTATTGACATAGTTCCTAATATACATCGTAAATTAGTGACACTTGTATTACGACATTGATGTTAAATTAAAAAAATCGACCACCTGTTAATTATATCTTTATTTTTAGAGTTTTTTTATTTAAGGAAAACCTTTTTTACATTATTGTACATTTAAATGTTTTTTCTTTGAAGGAAGTGGTATGTATATCGTTTTTAAGTTGTATCCTGTCAATTCTTAGTAATAATTATATTTAAATAGAATACGTGGATTGAATTGGAATTTACTTGCTAGAACTCCATTATAACATGGTGAAATAAATAACAAATTATTTTAGGTCTACAGAAATTATTTTAGTATTTCGGCGTACGCCATCTTCTGAACTAGTTCACCGTGCTAAATAGAATAGGTTGCGCTTATCGCTATTATTGAAAAGTCAGTTAAAACCAGGTATATTTGTATCAAATTTGAAAATGAAAATAGCTTGTGTTATTAATTTGATTTAAATAATCCTACTTAAAGCTGATGTTCAATTTCTCGCGATGGGCAAAACTCGTACATTGTCTTAACAAAATAGATGTGGAAGTAGTACAAAAAAGTGTGTTTAATTTACTCAAATGTAACACTTTTCCACCAAGAATTGAAAGTGTCCTTTGTCTTCAGTGGCGGATTTTATAACTCGAAGAGCCCAGACGCAATTTAATTTTGTAGGTCCTCTTTTTCGAATGATAAAAAAAGGTCGCAAAATTTATTCGATATTTGACGAATCATACATATTTTTAATTAATGTTTATTTACGTTATTCCCGGCAGTTCACTAGAAACAATTCAGAATAAGCACTTAGCTAACACGCACACCCGTACATGATTATTATACCCATAGGTCACATTCAATATTACAACGATTGAAAATATTTTTTTCAGTGTGACATTTTATATATCCTTACAACAATATTAATCGGTTTTCAAAAAGAAATTATGTGAGCTATATTTTTGAGGCCCAGAGCGCTCTCTTGCGCTTATGGGGTAATCCACCACTGCTTTGTGGTGTCTTTCTATATTGGAATAAATAGTCAATTTCTATTTAGATATCATCAGTTTGAAAATGGTTACGATGAACCAAAATCGGTGATGATATTTACAAAATATATCGTCGGTTTAATTTTTACATTGTCTTCTTCAAGAATCTCCTACAAAAATCTCCTCCTCCAATCTTTTACAAACAAAAAGATTTTTGTTTCTTTTGTTGAAATATTCAGTTTTAACTGTCTCCTGAACACTTCGGGTAAACCGATGTTAGAATTAAGCCGACGATATGCAGAATTAGTACAAGAATTGTGTTTGATTAATGTAATATATATATTAGGCTAATAAGGTTGTCGATATCTGACTTCCCTCAATGACTTATTGTAATACCACAAATGAATCGGCAATCTTGACCCGTTAAGGACTTAGGTACGAGCAGTTGATACGTCTCAAAATATTTTCAGCTTACAATGACGATAATAATAATTTTACTAAAAAAAAAACGCCACGGCTTAATGACGTTGTCGTATCGAATGTAAACGAAACCAAAATCGTGCCACACAATTTATTTTTATTTAATATCATTATTTGATTCTGAATTGCAAACTTTGGTTACCTAATGATGTTTTTTGGTATCGAGTTACGGGGAATATTGTGGATAAAATATCATCATTCTTCCAGGTTATTGTATGTAAGCGTACAATCAATTGAGCTTATTATAATTTGATAACAACTAAGCGATATTTTTTTGTATCAGGAGTTTGCAATTAAATTAAAACCTTCATTATATCCATTTCAATGCATGGTTCTTTATTTGAAATATAAACATCATGTTGAATTTTCATGTAATATGTAACAGATAATTAATTTTTCCGACAAATTATACTATGTAATAAACCCTATACTTTAAAAAGTATTAGTAGGCTTGTTGGTTTTCCCACTAACACTCATTGTGTATGGTTTAACTACGTTAGCGCGCAATACTAAAATCACTTCATTCATGAAATACACATCTGAGACAAATTAAATTTCAATATAATTAGACTCTTTTTTAATTAATTTACTATTATTATTATAATTTGGAATTATGTCTGCCATCCTTCGACTTAATTTGGAATATTTTGACTTTGGAGATAAATTCCAAACAAAATAGATGTAATTTAATGCCATCATAGGTCAGTAAATTTCTTTTATAAAGTCAGCAATATGAAATAATCTTATATTGCGCGCTACCGTCGGGGTGCCATTATGCAGCTAATTTTTCAGAACAAACTTTTCTACAACACCATTGACTTCCAAATATAATTCTACCCCTGAAAATCATGAACTGAGAAGAGTTGCACGGGACTAATTTAAACCACACATTAGACTGCTACTATAAAAGTTTTTTTTTTAAATAATTTTTCTAACATGACCACATTAATCAAGTTGATACTTAGTATATAGTTCGTATGGTGAGAGCACGTCGTGTTAGACGTGTTTAGACTAGTTTATTTACTCATTTGAAGTTGTGTTAATCCTTAAGTAAATTAGCTATTAGCTATTGGATTATGAGAACGGATCCCAGCAAACAGCTATCTGACGGAAGTACCATAGAATGAGATTAACGTCCTATTAGGCATGTCAACAAGTAAAATCGAGCCTCAAAACCAACTTTATCAGTGCGAAAAGTTTTGCATTGGACTTGCCATGGGCGGATAGAAGTCGAATTGGTTGGTGTCAGTTGTTTTAATATACAGATGGACCTATATTTTCGCACATTCGACTTTCACGCAATTCCCTATTTCGCACATTTTTAAAAGGTCGTTCTTTTTAGATTTTATGGCATTAGTGCAAAAACGTTTTGTTTCCATGCAGTTGTTATCCTCTCCTACGACCCCTCTCAAATGCATATGAACTAATCTTAGATGTTAGCAGTGAAGATTTCAATGAGATGATTGAATCTCACTCGGAACACTTAACAAATGAATATCGAATTGACCAACAGGATTACGAGAATGAAAGTGAAGAAGAAGAACCAGAAAAAATCAAGACTTTAACAGTATAATACATGAATGAAGCTTATATGCATCTTGATACATTTTTGAACATTTTGGAAAAATTTGATCCCAATGGGGAACGCATATCTCAAGTTCGTAGAGTGATCCATAAAAGCACTGAATGTTACAGAATTCTCTACGAATAAAAGAAACCAAGAGTAAAATACAACCAAATCTCGACAAATTTACTAAGGAAACATCATTTTTATAGAAAAACATAAGTAATTTTTGATAGATAAAAATCTTAACGGAAAATTTTTGGTGTTTTTTTTACATCCGTCTACTTTCGACCATTCAACTCTAGCACACAGGAATTTTCAGGAACCAATTATGTGCGAAATTAGAGGTCCGTCTGTAGTCCTACATCGCAAGCACATGAGCATGATTTTCTCTCACGTAAAAATCTTTCTGCTTCCTATAATCACATGCCAACTATGCAGGGTACTTCCTATGAATCAAATCCACCATGCTGGGGGAAAAGATAATGGCCCCTCGATTAATTAAATATTCGAATAATCGATATTTTAATGTATTCGGCACTTTTTGATATTCGTATATTTGATAAACTATCTGAATATTATTCGTTCATTTTATTTATATAATGTGTACTAAACCACTGCGTTAATAAAAAATATCTTTTGACTTCGCAGTATATCTTGATATAATCTATTCTGATTATTTAAACAGCATCATACTCATTCGTGGTAGCGACTTGTTTGTGCTAACAATTAATAATTCTAACCAAAGATGTGAAACATAATGAATTTACATGATAAAATTCACATATAATATTATTCGAATAATATAAGGTTTTGTCTCGAATATCGAATATTAAAAGGTTTTAATTTTCGAATATCTAGAATTCTTATTCGTGTAAATAAAAAAAACAAAAAATATATTGCTACTCGTCACGTACCAACGTATAAATATATTTACATACAAGATAATACGGTAAGAAAAATAACAATGTATTTTAATGCTACAGAAATTATTTTATATATTTGCTGATAGCTATTTCAGCTTACGCCCTCGTCAGAACTAAAGGGTATTTCAATAGGGACGCTCAAAATATGTTACTTTGTCCTGCTGAGTAGATTATTCATTGTTTAGTGGCCAAATTTGAGTCAACCAGTTTGGTAAATAATCGGCCAACACCTACCTGTACGTCATCAAAATACAATATCTGGTGAAAACATTGCTGCTGTGTGTGAAAGTGTACAGTAAAACCCAAGGCAGCTTATTTCTCGTTGTTCACAAGAACTTGGCTTTTCTGCGACTTCAACTTGGCGAATTTTGAATCGGGCCTTATCTCTGCACCCGTATAAAATCCACTAACCAAGGAACTTCAGGTAAACGACCACAGACAACGCCTGATTGGGTTCTGGAGCAGTTGGAAGTTTACCCAAATTTGTCAAAAAAGTCAACTTTAGCGACATGGCCCATTTTATAATGAATGGATATTGGCAGACATTTGATGCTATATTCCATATTTAATGCCGTAAAATATACTTACAAATGAAATTAAAATTTAGTCGAAATCTCACAAACAACTTGTTTTATTTACATTTCAAAACTAAGCGTCCTTATAAAAAGACCCTTTATATGTACAACTAAAATACATTGTTATCTTTATTAATTTCTTAAATGCATGGCGCATTGGCGTTGCTACCATGTACATGCCTACCCAATCAATAAATACAAGATAATATTCGAATATTAAAACCTCGTTATTCGAACTTATTGGGGATGAAGGTAGTCCGGATAATCGAAAAAAAACATTATAGACAAAGTACAGTTTGAATAATTTATATTTGTCTAAATTTACGATAGTTATTTGTCTGTTCATCTTTTCTCTGGTTAATAATGTTTCTGCTTGCATGTATAAACAGTTGATGATGATGATGGCGATGACGTGTTGATCTTTCGTATATGTAGCTTAGATTTAAATCATTTGCGAATATTTTTTGTACCGGGAGTAATTTTTCATTTCAATATTCTACATCAGACAATTTCCAGTTTCTATTTGTTTTAAAATAAGGATAGTACCGTTTGCGATCTATAACTCTAGATAGTGGCTATCATGTGCGGCCACCGATAGCTTAGAAGTTAATATAGCTATTCAAATTAAATATGGTTTCACAAGTTAATTTGCCAAGAAATACTCTGAAAATGAAATATTTCGAGTGCAATTATTAATACCTATAGTAAATTTTCAAACATGTTTATGTCGATTTGACAAAGCTTAAACACAATAGGTTCAAAACAAAAAATTGATGCGGCCACCAGATATTTCCGTAGGACTACAATTGTGTACGATGCGGCCACAGGAAAATTTTACGTGAGAACCACTGCTCTAGAGATAATCTTATTCTTGAAGAATGTGTAATGCCGTTCAGAGTTATTTCGTTCAGGGTGTACCTGAATGACAAAATATAGTTAGCATTGTATGATTAATCATATAAAACAAAGGTGTAATCGGTTTAAATTGAATGACACGTACGTACAGAAGTCACTTGACCCTGGATGGTTAGGGTGAGGTCGCTTATTAGATTTGTTGATCCACGACGTCCGGGACTTATGTCGTTGAACATTTACATCAGGCAGCCATTTTCGTAACTACTACACACGCCTGAAGTTTACTTCGGTAACAAATCGAGTATCCGTATTTAATTATTAAAATACACACAATGTTATTACTAGAGACTCCAATTACTCTACATCTCAACTACTCGAGTGTATCGAGTAGTAAAATTTAAACATACTAGAGTAGTTTCAGATGTACTAATTTTTTTTAGTAATTCAATTTTTTGTATAAAAAGATGATAAGTAAATACATAAGCTTATTTAATTTTATTAATTCATTTATTTAAATTTGTAAAAAATATATTTAAAAAATAATGTAATAGAGAATTAAACGTCTCAAATCTCAGTAGTCAAAAATCAGCAGGACCCCAAGCAAAAGTAACAAAAGAAATTCACCCATAGGAAAGTCAACGGCAAAACTATTTAAAATAAATATATTACCTGACAGTAAAATCCATGCCTCAGTTAAGCGCAATGATTAAACATTATATTTTTAAATAAGTAAATAAAATTTTGAAATAAACCTTCATTTATAAACCACGAGTATTACTGGAGTATTTTACAAAATGCTCGAGTATCGAGTACTTGAAAAATGGACGAGTATTCTCGAGTATCGAGCACTCGATTGGAGTCTCTAGTTATAACTAATAGACCACTCAAAGAAATAGCGTAAAACTGTCAGAGATATCTGCAGTAAATTAAAATGGCGTAAAAAACAATTCATCAAAAGTTAATTAAACAAGTTCAAGGAAATTGAGTAAAGTATAAATTAGTGTATCACGTCTGATCACAGTGTGGATCATTTGGCTTCCTAATCGAAGGTGTTCTTTTTTCTACTGTTTGTTAATCGGTCACTTAACCTCCCTTTAGTTCCATGAGAGAAGGAATATAAAGGATTTGTGGAAGTTCATTTTAATATAAAATTTCAAATAACTTTGATTATTCCACGTATTGTGCTACTAACTGTGACACGTGTTTCGCCTCTTTCAGAGGCATCTTCAGACTTACTATCGCAAAGTTAATATTTAATTAAATTTTTTCATATTTGACTATGAAAAAATACGTGTATTGTTTGTGGCAAAAATACTTCGTGAAGTCATGCTTTTTAAAATTTAGAAATTCAAACTAGATGAGTATTAAAAACTTATACGCATGCGCGATGTTCAATTGACCAGGTCGTGGCTTGTAATACGATGGTATTAATATGTAATCGTTAAACAATGAACACTGAGCGATGAAAAACAGTAAATCATCCTCACGAGAATTATTTATTATTAAGTCTTAAAACTCAAAATAATAAGCTTGTTTATACGTCAACAATTTCCAAAAATACTGCATTTCCAATCACATCGATTATTTGAGCTAAATGCGGCTTTAACATTTGACTACTCAAAAAATTACATCGAAATATGAAAAGTTTACTATTATATTATATCATACTAGTATTGCTACCCGGCGTCGCTCGGACTAAGCGACCAATAATTATTTAATGTTATATCATTCGACATAATTATATCACCAAATCTAACATCCAAAATAGAGTTAAAATAAAATCACAAACTTTAAATAATTTGATGACAGCCCCGCCCCATTCTCGCCCATTGAAATGTCCAAATTCAAGGAAAAAATCTAATTTGCTGCCAAAGAAATGTCAAATAATACCTTCACGTAAATAATAAACATTATTATATTAATAAAAGCCGGGAAAAAGTTGGTAGAAGACTAATTTATTACATTTTGACTAAATGTCTTCGCCGATAAAAATTCAAACATATTTTCTTTCATATTCGTTTTAATGGCAACTTGCAACAACAATGCAAAAGGGAATTACAGACACACACACATACATACGCCGTTTCGGTTTTATATATAAGATTAAAGAATCACAACTAAGAAAGAGATGCTTCTTCCCTGATAGCAGAGTTGAGGACTTAAAGGCGATTAGCTTACCACTAGGCTTGTTTTTCAATATAAACTCTTTTCAAAACAGAGAGGTTGAGCAGCCGAGTAAATCGCAGCTTCTTTTTATGAATATATTCAGGTTGTTAAGTATAAGTCAGGAGAATTTTATTTATATTGCACATTTTTAAAAAGAAGACATATTAATGGAAATAAATAACCTTCTTATTGATGACAAATCCATTTACATCCAGGATGTTGGGATCAATTTAAGAAACCTATATATTTAACACTCGATTAAACATTATTTCCCAGTTTTGTTACTTTTTTTTCCTATATATTCATTTCAAAACAGTATTTAATATTCGATGCTGCCATCCATGCATAACGCAAATAACTTATTTTCCAATGTTCCAAAGATAACACGAACAAGTTCACGTAAAATTTAAAAGATAAATTATTTATGCCTAACATTACACTTGTTCACAAGTGCAACTGTGAATGAAAAGATTTCACAGGGATACGGTTTCCAGTCCCGGGATCCCGAAAATGTTCAATACCTGATGGAATTTTCGGGATTGAATTATTTATCTATAATATAATTATTATAAACAAAAACGTAATATTTCTTGTATTTGCACTTTTGCTAACGTGCCATCTTTGGAATACCGAATGCTCGTGGGAAATGAAATATTTACTTCGTTATGCATTGATGACAAAATCGAATTAAAAAAATCATTGTATTAACAATATCAATTAACAAAACTAGACCTCATTATTGTTGAAAAATAATGTTTTAATGAGTGCAAATATGTATGTACATTAAATTGATCCCAACACATTGAAATGTAATGGATTTTTCTCAATAAAAACGTTATTTTTTCACTAATGTGCCCTCACTTAACAACAATAAAAATACGGAAAGAAAAATAACAATGTATTTTAATTCTACATAAATTATTTTTAAACGCCTTCGTCAGAGTTCTGTCTAGTCTAGTTCTGACGAAGGCGTACGCCTTCGTCAGAGTTCTGTCTAGTCTAGTTCTGACGAAGGCGTAAGCCGAAATAGCTATCAACAAATATTTAAAAATAATTTATGTAGAATTAAAATACATTGTTATTTTTCTTTCCGTATTATAATGGAGTTCTACCAAGTAAATGTCTACTCAATCAATAAACAATAAAAATGACCATCAGGAGTGAATATGTTCGACAGAAAAATAAAAATAGCTCTCATTTCTGAGTAAGTTCCATATATTAAAATAATAGACGAACGGTGTGCAGCCACGGAGTTCACAGTGGGCGAAGACTAATAGCTGATGTGAGGAAAGGTGACATCCCAAATTAATATACATTAAAACCATATAATTCAAACATTAAAATTAGATAGGCATAAGGAGCGAGATATAAGTGAAGATCGAAGTCACGCCTGCTTACAAAATCGTATGTGCTTTGTAGTTTTGTTTTTTTTTTCGCAAAGTGTGGTGATGAGGAAATTCTCTTATTTTTACAAGCGATAATAAAATTGTCAAGAGCACTTGTTCGTCGTGTACGGACAACTTTACAGACACTCAGCGATGATATCTGTTTATTTATTTTTCGTTTTGAATTGATTTGGTCGTGTACTGTTTGTTCTAGCGAAACTATTGTGTTGACGGCATATTTAAGTGGAAATTACCAAATTGTTTAGTCCGCCACTCCCGTACAAGGCAACCATAGACGACTAATAGATATCTTATCTAAACGGAAGTCCATGTCAAAGTTATGGATAGTTAATTTTAAAATATCAGAGAATTTTACATAACTTTACTGATAGATTATTATAATCTCTTCGCAGAGTGAAAGCAAACTATTTCTTAATCGAAATGTATATAATTTTGAAGATGCCAAAGCGCCAAATATTTTAAAATGTAAAAGTTATACGAGATATACTCGATGAGAGCTTTTTATGAGTCGATTTTAAATCAACAAAAAATGACTTTCTCTCTCTCTTGAAACTGAAAAAATCTCACCTTTCCAGGACTTCAACCCGGACACACCTGATGGCTAGGGCAAAGACCTTGTCACTAGACACAGAAGAAGACAAGTTATAGTTATATCTCAATGTCTGATTACATGTTTTAGATTTGTTTAGAAACAATTGACAATTTCCACAGCGCATTTTGTATTTATTTGTCATGTGTTTGAAGCTTGTAAAAGTGCCTGTATATAAAATAGAATATAATATAAATGGAACGTTGGCATTTTTAAAAATCGTCTATGACGTTTCATATCTGACCTCGCAAACACCTGCGATCCTATCTTGTAAAATTGTAACTACTATTCTAGAAGTACAATATTCGAATAAAAAAATGGCTGAATTTTTACTACGAAAAACAACACATTTTAGTTCGAATATTTAAATAATTTATTGTATATTGTTTTTAAAAAAACCTGCAATCTTCTGAGCGTTAGGCTATGGCTTAAGCGTTATATCCGCCATATATTGTATACATGTAAACACAAAACTTATGATTCGCCCCTCTAAATAACACGAATTAAATTTGGAATACGATATATTTTAGTTAACATGCGATTGCAGTGTACTTATCATGTGTCTAATTGACAAGTTGGCTGGCCGTGTGAGGTGAGGTGGATCAATTAATAAAAAAAGCAATTAATGTCCGTGTGTAATAATTATGGTTCTACTCAGGGCTGTGTAGTCGGTAAAAAAAAGTCCAACTCCGACTCCAGCATTTACCAAAACGACGACTCCGACTTCGACTCCAACATTGACCAACAACACGACTCCGACTAAAAAAAGATTAATATCGTCACTTTTTCCATCTAATTGTCCTATTTAGTTGTATTCAATTAAATACCAACCCTATCAATACGGCCAAAAGCCAAATTTGACATATAAAATGCAAAAATTAAAAGGTCAAACTTTTAAAAATTTCCGACTCCGAGTACGACTCCGGCCAAAACGCCGCGACGACTCCGACTCCACAGCCCTGGTTCTACTTATATAAGCCATAATATACGTACGGTATTTTTAACCAATAACATAATCGGCACTATTTGTTATTAATTATCAGTAGGTTTTGAATAAAAACAGTTACATAAATATAATGTATTCACTTATAAAAGATATCAGAGTGGTAGAACTAGCAATTCATTCTTTAATTGCTTAAATAGGTGTGGTCGGGAATTGAGAGAAAAGAGGGTGGGGTAGAACTGAAGCTCTACATTTTTTTTTAATTTGAAGTCACGGTTTGTTTTGAAGTAAAATAACGTTTCAAAGATTTGAATAGCTGGTGGTTGTTTTAGCATTTTGTCACAAAAATACTGATTCGTAACTGGATTCGAAACTACTCTATTTCCAAATTGTTGATGTCACAAATCGAGACTTATTAATTTAAATTCAATGGAAAATAATTAAAATTCTTCATATACATAGAAATAAAAACAATTCTAAATACAAATGTTGATAAATACAGTAAAGCCTTATATAAAAATAGGTTTAAAATAAATCATTTTTTTTTGAATATTCATACAGTCTATTTAGATATAAATAACAAATACAAAATTCTATTTAATTGTCTTCGGACACTCGTCGTGAAGTGACGTTGCTGTTTGATATCGACGCGCTTGCTTTCAGTTATTCTACTTTGAAAACGATTACCTACTTCGATTATCATGGCCGCTAAAAATAGTTTACATGCGGAGGCACATGAATGTTGTCCGTTATATCGAGGTTTTACTGTATCACGATTTTAAGACAAACATACAATTTTAATTGTGGCTTTGTTATATAATTTGCAGGTAGAGCTTGATCGCCCATAAGAGGATCGACTAATAAAAATATTCATAAATGTCTTGGCGTTATTTTTTATCAATTATATTTTTGCAAGAGTTATGATATGTGAGTATAAAATATATAAAAAAAAGTGCGCAAAAAAGATTGCAGAAAACGATAGGTCCAAAAATAAATATGTCGGCCGCATGGACTACAATCTGTTTATAAAATTGTGATGCTTATAAAAAAATGTGATTGTCCAAAATATATTTTCTCAATATTTGAACTCCGTTGACACAAACGCTTTACGGAACGATGTCTTTCTTTATTATTTATTAAATGGCTTAAATATGTATGTAGTTAGTTCGCGTGCATTTTAAAATTCATTCGTTGACAAATATGTATATATATATGTGTGGAATCTGGCGGTGGATGTATGTTATTATTAATTAATAATTTTATTGCGATCGATAGATCCCACATACATATATATATATATATACATATTTCAGTACCGGAATCATTATTGGTAATCTAGTTTGAAGAAATTTGAAATGTAGCTCGACCAATTTATGATACAAATAAAACAATGCAAATAATAAAATTGTCGGATTCGTGTTGCAATGGCCGACGTAGTTGGCTTCTGTGACAGACTTTTTACGGGTTCTAATGCCAGTAAGAGCAGCAGTTTCTATGTCGATTTAGCGATCCTATACGAAGGCATGGGTGCTTGTGTTCTCTAAAATCTACTTCCACCCATCCGATCTTATAAGTGAGCATATCAAGAGCAACTAGCTAACCACTAGTCCTGCCCTAGGCTTATCCTTTCTCGCCCTACCCTCATCGAACTGATGAGAGGTTGAGCGGCCGAGTAACAAGCAGTTTTCGTAGAAAAAATATATTGAGATACCTAAATTAAGATGCCATATGCTCCACATTAGGAGCGGATATGGATATGGCGCCTGGCCATTGGAGCTAGCTAACAGAACCTTTCGGGCCACTGCGTATGGCCTGTAGAGTTGAAAGAGTTAAGCTAAGCAAGGTTTTTCATTTTAATATGTTTTTATTACGCTAATAATTACATCAAATTGTTATGGAGGTCCATTGGGATACCGTATGCTCAATATTGGAAACGAAAATGGATTAACAATAATTTACAAGTAAATATATTTTTATAAACGAACATTAGAAAGTAATTATCAGTTGTGAAGAGTGGAAAACGCCTCTTCTTCACATTTGCAACATCCATGGTACAACAGAATCTTTTATAAATACCCTGTACATAGGCTTAAGAATTTGATAGAAATCCACGTCAATTAAAATTATCGCCCAATTTATAATAGTTTGTAGAGAAACAAAAGTATGACGCTTAGCCCCTTATCAAAGTAACGTATCCGAATATTATTATTCAAACAATTATTTTTGTTAAGTGATAATATCGGTTAAACATGAACATTAATAATGTATTATTTTGTTTACCGCACAAGCGATTCACCTGGTCATATAAAACATACAGTTTTTAAATTGCTGTATACTGTTTAAGAAAAGGTTATTTTTATATTTTATTTTGCGACGACAAAGATGATTTTTCTCAATCCATTGCGATTAAAGATACAAACCAGAATATGTATGTTATATACAAACTATCCTGTAATTACTGATTTAGTGGGCACCTGCAAATGAGCCAGGGCGCCGTCCTGCCACCTTTTTGACTTTTCAAGTACATATATATTATATTTAAGAATTTAGACTCGGGCTGCTTGATGTAATTTCAATATCAAATTTTAATCGCTTAAATTTTGTACTTTTCCATGAGTTTTGTCACTAACGACCCGGGTTTCGTCTTTCGGCTTCTTCATGCATTTCAAGTGCACGTATGTACTTGAACTGAACTTCGCTTAAATTTTTTTTTACATATTATATTCAAAATACATGATTTCAAAATTGATCGGCCCGACGGATTTTACACAAAAAAAATGGGAAGAAATCAATGACTGACCTGGTACCTATAAATTTAGCGCTACACCATTGCCTGTAATAATTTTTTTTTTATTTATGTTCTGAATATTCAACTACATATATTTTCAATTAATTTGTTATAGTTTATTTTAAGGCCTGAATGCTAGACGCGACAATGTCCGCAACGATTTTGGCCATTTGGAACTAAGAATTAGAAAATACTTTAAAACACCATTTCTTTTTAAGCTAGAAATCCCAATGTCATTCGATTTAGGATGAATGAAATATAAAGACAGCTAATTTGTCTGTCTAAATAATGTTGCACTAAGAAATATCTGTTCACATATACTTATTAGTAAGGAGTGGCATTTATAGTGCGAAAAATCAATACTAGACTACATAATACCATAAATGTCAATAAGCTTTCAGAAACACATTGCTAAAATATTTTTTATAACAACAATTGCCTATACTGAACAATAGATATATTTCGCTAGAAAATTCAAGGATTAAGTCCCACTTTTATACTTACATTGTCTAGCTCTACAAAGTTTTTAGGCCATATCCGGTCCCAATGTGGGACATAACGATGCCTAAAGGATAAAACTGTTAGATATTCAGTCTCCCTTTTTTTAAAGTAGATGTAAGGGTAGGGAATGAACACGAATTTGTAAAAATGCACGAACTGGGATTCGACTCCGTTAGGATCGTACCCGGCGCCAACGATTTTGGCCACCAGACCACGGTCGCTCAGCTAGTAGAGTAAGAGTCCGTAATTTCGAAAAATAGAAAATACTGCTTTGCGGCGTAGTTTTGAAGAAAATACTTTGCTGTTTGAGGATCAAATTATTTTGAGCTACTAATTACAGTGATTTTTTTATAAATTCATGTTCTTTCTGCTCGACAAAGGGAATGGAAAAAGCCAGGGCTGTGAAGTCGGTAAAAAAAAGTTCGACTCCGACCCCGACTCCGACTCCAACATTGACCAAAAACACGACTACGACTAAGTATAGTTTAATATTGTCACTTTTTTTCCTAATTTTCCTATTTATATGTATTTAATTAAATATTAACCCTACCAATCCAGCCAATACCCAAATTTAATATAATATATGCAAAAATAAAAAGATCACTTTTCAAAATTCCCGACTCCGGCCAAAACGCCGCGACGACTCCGACTCCACAGCCCTGGTAAAAGCACTTGATCGTACCGACGAAAATATTATAGAGTTAATGGTTGTAACTAATAAAGATCTTTTTGTCTTAACATTACATTATTGTCTTATATTGTCCGGGAACTAATTTTGTTTTTTTTTTGTAAAAATGAAAGACCAATGTATATACTACATTCTCATATTTTTCATGAATAGTCTTCATACTAAATCAATATTTTTTGAAGCAATACTGGTAATTTTGACTGAAAGTGCCTTGATTGAATTTCAAAATAAAATTTGAAAATTGTACTTTTTACGAGCTTTGTCGCTAGCGACTCCTCTCTTTAACTACAATCGTACCAAAAAAAGTTACAATATTAAAACGATTCAAATTTGAATATGTATGTATTCACAGAAGAATATTGAAAATTTTAAATCATTGGTTTTGCAATTATTTCCTTTTCTGTGCCATGTATTTTTGGCAGACAGAATATTTGGAAATCCAATTTAAGTACTTAATTTAAAAATAAGTTTTATTAGAATTCGTGACCATGATTGCATAAGAAAAGCTACAGAGGATTACTATTTTCTTTATCAAAAAATCTATGACATTGTTGTGGCTAACCCCCAATATAATATGAAATATTTTCTGTATTATTTTTTTTGTTCTGTGGTAGGAAGGAAATGTTTGTTCGCTACTGGCATAATATTTTTGAATAATTGTCTAAAAAACATCTTTTGTATTAGTTTTGGTTAGAACTTTCTCTCAGCGCTTAGTCGTCGTAATAAAATAGGGCAGATGGAAAACGTAAAAAAAGGTAAAAAATGCACTTGATGGTAAAGGGGCAGTTGTGGTATGGTCGATTAATTCCACACAATAAACAAACGTAAAAAACCGAAAGTAAAAAAATGAGGCCGACGAATGTTTGTACGATTTAACTAGACAGGAAGCGTGCGTCGATGAACGTTTTATTATAATAAAAACAAAAAATATGTTTATCATAATAATTACAGTGAAACCTCTATTTATCGTTCCTCGAATAATCTCTTTCCTGTATGTGTCGTTATTTCTTGCCGTCCCGAATTAGTTTCGTACAAAACACGCGAAAATAGATTGAGCGATCGATCAATCGTTAAAAAAAATTTGCAGCAAATTTCGTAAAATATTGACTTTTACGTCATTAAAAAAGCCAAAAAGCAAATGATGATGAAAGATTATATACAATACAAAGTATATTTTTTTGCCTCCATGCTTCCTTTTTAGTTTTTTATGATAGTTTTTATTTAAACAAATTGATTTACATCTGAATATATACCTCCTAATAGTGCTTATCTTATGATGCGGAGTAATAGTTATTCGCACTCTAAATCTCTCTTATTTTTAGAGAGATAGCGAGAGTAAAAATATAAGATTGGTGTTAGATTAAGTTAACTTGAAGTTAGCTAGTCACTTTCACTGTAGAAGGTAATTCAACACATAACAGACATCCGTATTTTCAAACACATTCATAAAATAATCGAAAAATATTTTTTTATGAATCTTTCAGCACTGGCATCTCTTTCAGTGAATCGCTCTAAGAGTACTGCTGGTTATTCAGTCGCTCAAGATCTATCCCTTCCGAGAGAATAAAGGATGTTGACAAGGACAGCTGGCTGTGTTGTCGGTCAACACTCAACACAACCAAAAGATAGAATAATTAAATTGTAGATATCTAGTCGCTCTCTCTCTTCACAATAGGGTTAGGCTGGGTTGAAAAAACTTCATAATATAATCTAATGCTTCGGTTACCGAATTTGAATCAATGATCCTGCAACCGACAATACGAAAGTCATGATCCTTTCGAATCAGTTACAAGTCTGGCTTTATCATATCTAATTTAATAATTCATATTGACTTATTTAGAGCTTATTGTAATAAAAAATTTGCTCTAAATAAGGGTATAAACTCAGCGCACTATCCTTGTTCGCATATCACAAACGATCAAGATAGAGAATCTTGTCCACCATTCTTATAAAGTATATTACAAGCCATGTTCCGTATAAGATGTATGGCCTAACTCCTTTATCCTTATTATCAGATGCCGTATCAGTCAGGATTAGCGAAGAAATATTTGTAGTAACGCATCGCCGTCGATCTACTTAAGTTCACATGCCAACGGGGACAATACAAATTCATACTTAAAGCATGTTAATTATACGATTAAAAACAAATTAGAAGAAATTATTACTATAATTAAAATGTATTTAAATGAAAAAACGTGCTAAGTTGACGGAGAAACATGCATTTTTATTTAAATTTTCTTTTTATATAATAACATAAAAATACGAATTAAAGGTTTATTACTTTTTTAACGTGGGACCCTCCATGTATGATGTCACTCTTTCAGATCAATTGTGGCGATTTAGGGCTGGGTGGTAAGAACTGTTACGTCGCAAATAAATTTCTTTTAGTTTGAGAAAAATTCTTCGCCTCTACTTTCCTTATTGGTTATGTCTTCGATGATCGTTTCGACAGTCATTTTATGGTACACAAAGAACGGAACTTTAAAAATGTGGAAAATCATCATTTGGACGAATATCTTTCTGCAAAAAAAATCATAGATCTAAAAATTCTGCCGTCTGGAAGCTGACGTTTTTGAATACCGCTCGTCATTATTCAATAGAAAATCAAAAAAGAAAATTCACTTCATAAGAAAACCTAGCTCTCTTTACTGTTTTAAAAATGTAAATAAATATTACTTGCAAATAAGTATTCATTTACAATATAAGGTTTGAATTACATTCAAATTGTAAGGAATAGCGCAGATAATTAAAGTAAATTTGTAATGCACTCATCAGTTTATGACAGCTTCATTTGCTTCTAAAACCCACAAATTTTTGTGACAATTAAAAGAATTTTTTCATCAATCATGACACATTAATCATGCCGTGTATTTCTAGGATTGCTCAACAATTCAATTTCCCGCACAGTCTCGTCACATTGGTCTGAAGTCTGGACCCACTAGTTACTCCAATTCGAGTATCAAGTACTCGATGCTCGAGAATACTCGTCCATTTTTCAAGTACTCGATACTCGAGTATTTTAAAAAATACTCGAGTAATACTTGTTGACTATGCTATGCGAGACATTCTTTTGTTAGTTTTGCTTTTGGGTCATGCTGACTTATTTTATCAATGACAAAAAACAAAATAAAATAACAAAACCAATTTAAAATTTGAAACGTTTAATTCTTATTTTTTTTGAAATATATGTTTTATAAATTTATATGATTGTATTAATGAAATAAAATAAGCCTATTTATTTATTTATCATTTATTAATATACTAAAGTTTGAATTTATAGTATATATTTTGGTACGTCTTAAACTACTCGAGTATTTAAAAAAAGTTCTACTCGATACTCGAGTAGTTTAGATGACGAGTAATTGTAGTATCTAGTACCCACTCTACCTTATAAGTTAATCAAGAAAATATTGAACCTATTTCGCATGTTTTATAAAATCAGCCGTTTTGGTAATATAAGATAGTAATTACATTGCATTATTTATTTAACTAACGATATGTTATGTGTTTAATTTTTCATTTGCCTAGACTGTACATATTTTACGCATAGTACGAAAACTACAAAATCAATGTTCCGTAAAAATCAAATTAAAGACTCAATTTAACATATATTTTAAATTCCAAAGCAGTGACTCATTTCCCACGAATCCTTCACAAGACAGGAGACTAAATTTAAAAATAATAGACACACAAATCGACCGAAATCCGTGTACGAATTTCGCAGACATATTTTTTTATTATTTTATAATATTCACATGTCGCTTTCAGACCGAATATTTTTGGCGGGGAGGGGGCATGGCGGAGAGTTTATCTCAGGGGCGCCCCCCCATTGTGAATATCGCGGGACGACTTATTTTATTATGCCTTATACGTTATTAGAATGCAGTGCCGTAGAAGCGAATAGTGACGCACGATGAAAACAAATGCAAAATAAATACACCGCAATCATTTAGGAAAAACTCTTTATGTCAGAAACGCTACTTATGAATTTTGTGTTCGAATCAATCAAATATAATAACATAATGTTATTTAGATTTAGAATTTCGACTGAAGGTGCTTGATCGAATTTCAATATCAAATTTTTACTTTTCCATGAGTTCTGTCGCTAAAAACCCGGGTTTTGCCTTTTGGCATCTTCAGGCATTTCAAGTTCATTCGTGCACTTGTGGGAAAAGTACAAAATTAAACAAATTGTATGCATTGACAACCGGGAAAAAGAGGAATTAAGTACATAAACATCATAAAACTATTTAAGATGTAACGTTTTTTTACCCGCATAACGTTAAATTTAAGATTTGAATGGTTTTGCAAAAAAAAAATTATCTTCTAGAAAAATATGCGATAAAAAAAACAATTTATTAGTCAGTTTGTACCGGGAATCGAATCGGTGAGCACCTCAACCGTAGCCATCAACGTTCAACACTTGACATTGCACTTTAAAAACATAGCAAAATATTAAAATCAAATTACTTAAACGTGTCAACGTTTATTGTAGTGAAGTGTAGTCCGAATTCAAGATTTCGAGAACAACCCAATCTAAGCGCGCTGAATACTTTGGGAACTAATTAATTACAGCGGAACGTAAATTAAACCAGATCACGACAATGCAAGTGACGTGAACATAGCATAGAACATAATTTAAATTCTCAGAAGAACAACTCAATAATATGTTCCAAATTCAAATCCACTTGTACGCCATAGTGTTATGCTATCTTTCACAATCACGAATAAATAATTTAATAAAACTCCTTTGAACAGGCGCCTTTGGAAAATTGAATTAATATTATGAATTAGAATGGCACCGGGTTGATATTAAAAATTCCTGCGGCGCTGGTAAGCATTTGTTTTTTTTAACATTTTTATTTATCGTAATAACAACCGAAAATACACAAACTCTGGCCATTTTCATTTTATATCTCGATCGTAATAAAGTAGTTTTTAACGATGCGGTTGCTTGCATCCCGGCTTTATAAAAACGCACCATTTATCGCTTGCTAAATGGTTCGTAACACATGTAACTCAATGATATCGTTGCATCAATTTATCGACATAAAATTAATCCAATACATAATTTAAATGTATCGTACATTTCGAAATATGAGCCCTTGAGAGGTGAAGTGAGCCATGTCTAAAAATGGTAAAACTTTTCTTTTGAAATTTTCAGTTCAATCAAGTTTTTTTGTGGAACTATCTTCATATTTTAAAATAACGCTAACATATCATTTGTGCCCTTGAGAAGTGAAGAGAGCCAAGTAGGAAAATGATAAAACTTTTTTTAGCTCAGAGCATAATTATATTTTATAAAAAAAACACTATTTCTGTGTGTTTTGAATCATCTCATTTCACTTGTACGATACATTAGGTGAAGAATATGATACTGGATCTAACTCGCTTTTTTCAAAAATGCCATTTGGCTCACTTCACCTATCATATGAACGATCATTTGAGTAGTATTTCAAAAGTGTGTTCGTAATAATAATAAACAAACGACAATTATTGGCCAATCTTATTTGTAAAATAATAGTAAATTAGTTTTAAGAACACTATTAAGTTAAGAATAAAGACATTCTTAGCTTAATAGAGTTTTAAAACCGCTATGATAAAACCAAATAAAAAATATATTTGCATCACAATGTACACAATAGCCAAGGTTCTTGATAGTTGGGAATATTAAAATCGCATGAGATCAACTCGATGAGAAGTCCAATATATCCAGTAGTATATTTAAAGAATTTTAATTCTACATTGATCTTGTTAGGACTTAAGCACATACTCATTTGCTCATATATGCACATGCTATTACCACTAGACCACCGAAGCTGGATACACCTCAGGCATTCGCGCCCACGATGCTGTTGATGAAAATAGTTAATATCCAATCACTCTTTATTAAATTAGACTTTTTATACAACTTTGAATTTTAAATTGTTTTTTGTAAAAAAAATGCCAACAAAAGTCGTCTGTACTCACTCACGTCCATGCAGAATATTCAAATATCTAAAACGGCACTCATTTGGATTACTGTTTATAAACTGTAGTTTTACAAAGGAATTTACGGTGGAAAACTGCTACCCTCCTCTGAGAAAACTGCGTATGGCTGGCTCTTCGTTCAGCGTTATGTAATATTTGTAGTAAGAATTTAATTATCCAAACATCACACGAACAAAGCAGCTTTTTGGGAAAAAAATATGGAACGCAGTAAGAGTAATAGAAGGATGAAATTTGGCAGAGAACAGGCATGAATATTTGATAGTTCAATCTAAGAAAAAAATCCTCTTTTACAGGGTTTCCCAAAATATGTTCCGAGGAACACCAGTGTACTTCTGAACTTGAATAGGTGTTCTCTGAGAGTTTCGAAAAGTTGTACACACTGCAGCACGTTTAAAGTTCCTCAAGTTCAATTAAAAGGTCAGTGATGATCAATCTAGTAAAGAAGATTTCTGAGTTCAGAATCTATTTTCCGTGACAGTTAAACCAGTAGACAAAAGCACAAGTGACTATGAAAATCTAAAAAAATTAAAAGTGACTGATTTGAAACAAAAATATAAAGATCAGCCTTTAAAGAATTTCTGGGCCAGTTTGTCAGAAGAGTACTACAACTTTTCTCCTCAAGCCATTAATGTTATACTTCCGTTTTCTTCAACCCATTTATTTATCGCAAGCGGGATTTTTTTACGCGGGATCCTGCAACGAACTCAAATTGCAGGAACAGGCTCGATGCCACATCAGATATGCGAATCAAGAGAATGTGCAATTCAAGGAATCAAATTCATTAAGTGCTTTATTTATTGATATTGTCATATTTTTTATTATGTTATAGTTTTATGCCCGATCCGTGGTGCAGTGGTCAACGTCGTTGGCAACCATGTGTTGGACCACGCGGGTTCGACTCCCGGTACGAGCAGATTTTTTCATTCGATAAATCGATTAGGCTCAAAGGTTGTTTGTGTAGTTAAATCCTTTCCATCTTTCCGGTCCCAAAGAGCGAAGCATAGTAACAACGATTAGCTAACCACCTCCTGTCCTCGTCCTCGTATCCTTTCCATCCATACGAGGTCAGTAACGCATGTGTCGTAGAAAAACATATGTTGATATAAACTTTGTGAGGAGTCTATAAGCACCATGCGGACATGGTAAAAAAAAAATATATTCAAAAATAATAACTGAATAATGTGTTTGAAAAATATATTTTTAAAAATACTTGTATGAACTTCTCAACCCAAAAAATAGACGATGCGTCCCGTTATAATTTCCAATTTTGCAAAGTGTCGCACTGCAGAAAAAGTTTGAGAAACACTGCTTTATCAGATGCTTTGAATAGTACCAGAGCATACCAGAAAAAATGATTAAATTATCGCAGTAAAGAAAATTACTCAAACCATTTAAAAAATATTTTGGCAGCAATATAAAAAATAAAAATCAACAGGTGTACCTAAAATTGACACGCCAATAACGTTAAAATAAATAGCCCAGTCGGTCAAGGCGTGGGCGACCGTCCGAACGAGCCCCGTTTCATATCGTGATGAGAATTATTTCGTTTTTTTTTCATTCATATACTAACGAGTTATGATGAACCGAGAAAATGGAACTCTTTTGATATCACACATAAAAGAAACTCTACCCTTTTTTGAGGCGGCACTTTATTGATATATGGGACACACAGCTTTTCAATTTTTGAAATGAAAAATTACGGTCCGTCGAGATTTTTTTGCAAAAATAGACGACACGGTATTGTAGCAACACATGCTAACAACATAATACTATAATTCAAACTATTCAAAGCTCCTACTATTCATTCGATGAATCATTCATGAACACAATGATATTTTTGTGTCTCATCTGATTTATAGGTAGGTTAGTAGAACGCCGGGTTAGCGTCAGTGGCCTTACATCCAGTGCTGTAGTAGAGGTTATACGCTGTATATCACCAGGGCTGTGGAGTCGTTAAAAAAAATTACGACTCCCGACTCCAACTACAGCTTTTACCAAAACACGACTCCGACTCCGTCTAAAAAAAGATTGATTTCGTCACGTTTTTTCCTGCCTTTCCTATTTATGAGTATTCAATTATTTATCAATCAAATAATCCGACCAATAGCCAAATTTTGACATATTATATGCAAAAATAAAAACATTGAACTTTTCAAAATTACCGACTCCTAGTACGACTCCGGCCAAAACGCCGCGACGATTCCGAATCCGGCCAAAAAACCCTACCTCCACGACTCCGAATCCGACTCCACAGCCCTGGGTTATACGCTATATATATGTTACAGTGAAACTGTATTCTCAGTGAAAATGTATCAAGTAATAGTTTTGTATGACAACATGTTTTCACTGGTCACGATCATTGAAATTATTGGCCCAAGTCGATGATTTGCCGGCCTAAAGTTTATGATTGCTTCGATGAAACATAATCAGCAAGTTCATAAAAAGAGATCCAAAGAAAAACACAGACAAACATTGGGCTGAAGATAGGACGGTCAAATTTAATTTCAATGACGCTTGGAGAAGAATATATTTTCACTGAGAATACAGTTTCACTGTAACAAATCTTTAGAAATAGTGTATGCCGTCTGGCAAGATTAAAACACTTTAACTCCAGTCAAATAATAAACTTTCTTACAGCTACTAATAATATGGGTTACTAAAGTTTGTAAATGTCCGTTTTTGCTTCAAGCTCATATATTCATCATTCAAGTGTCATTAATTGAGTATTAATCCATCATAATTACTCAGACCATTAAAAGCCAATGTAATTTTTCCTAAATCATATTAATTTAAACTAGTTTACGTTCATTACCCTCAATCGAACAAATGCATCAAATCAATTTGTCACATTTATACATTACTAGTGTTCGAACCCGGCTTCGCTCGGACCAGTTTGGGGTTATGTTCAGCTCGGCGCGTAAATTCAGACGGGCCAAGTTGAAACAACTTTTTTCAAAATTCAAAAGTCTAGGTCAATTAAAATGGAATTAAAATGAACATTTCAGACTGGCATTGACATTTCACA
This sequence comes from Himalopsyche kuldschensis, assembly GCA_028554975.1. Lineage (NCBI taxonomy): Eukaryota > Metazoa > Arthropoda > Insecta > Trichoptera > Rhyacophilidae > Himalopsyche > Himalopsyche kuldschensis. Next base: position 1,229,156 of record JAHFWI010000092.1, read on the forward strand.
GCCCCTTTCATATATTGACAGCCCCATTCTCGCCCATTAAAATGTCCAAATTCAAAAAATCTAATTTGCTGTCAAAGAAATGTCAAATAATACCTTCACGTAAATTAAAACATTATATTAATAAAAGCCGGGAAAAGTTCAGTAGAAGACTAATTTATTACATTTTGACTAAATGTCTTCGCCGATAAAAAAATCAAACATATTTTCTTTCATATTCGTTTTGTATGGCAACTTAATGACCAACAATGCAAAACGGAATTACAGACCCACAGACATACATACGCCGTTTCGGTTTACTCGAGTAATTGGAGTCTCTACACACACATTGACAACGAAACAAATTTACCGTCGAAACTTTCGCGAGCGAAATCAATTCGTTTGTTTGAACTTGCAACAACAATGCAAAAGGGAATTACAGACATACATCCCCCGTTTCGGTTTTATATATAAGAAGATTTTTCAATATAAAATTAGGATGCAAGAAGGTGTATTGTGTACCTCTTCTAAGCCAGTATACATAATTCGTTTAAACATAGTACTGGCGAGGGCGTGAGCCGCAATATGTAGATATCTAAAATATATCATTTTTGTAGTACTTAAGTATATAGCTATTTTTTCCCCGTGTAATTATAATAGAATTAGGACGGGAGAAAAAAACAATAAAGGGACATAGGGTGTAAAAAATATGAATCGATTTTTATCCATGTCTGCTACCAGTGTGGAGTACGTGTCCTTCCAATGGACAGTATTTCAACATATCTTAATGGAATCCTCACAGATTTTATCTGAACAAATATTTTTCTACGAGAACTATTCGATACACAGTCGTTCAACGTCTCTTTAATTCGATGGGAGGTGGGATAGAAACGACAAAATTAGAACAGGACTAATAGTTAGCTGGTCGCTCCCACTTCGCATCACTTATAGGGGCGGATGAATGGGAAAAATCACAAACACTTGTGCCTTGTCAAATAGAATTGATAAATCGACTGAAATAATGTGACTTTGACGAAACTGTCTGATCGCTAAGGTTCTTACCACTAGACTACGAAGGCAGAAAGGTTTAAGTAAGTAGGAGGGTCCTTGGCTTCGGTAAGCACAGTGACATGACATAATGTCTTTTGCAATCATACATAATAAACATGTTTATTTTTGTTTGACATCGCTTACAATTTTTCCAAATGCAAAAAAATGTCCGCCCTTAAGTACCATCAACCTTATGCCTCACATCAAAAAGACGATAGTCAAAAGCTTCCACAGTTACCTGGCAGAGTAGGATATTTCGGAGAGAAAGAAAGAGAAAAATGGTGAAAAAACTAAAAAAAAACATTTCAAAACTTTAGGTAAAAATAATCAAGTTCAACGAAACTGGTCCTGATCCTTCGAATATATTATCAAATTCGCACAAACAATAGATTATCGGATTTCCAATGTATGTGCTTGATGGAATTTCAATACCAAATTTTAATCATTTGAATTGTTTAAAGTTTTGTTTTTCTATGTTAGGATTCCCTCGCACCCATATGATCTTAAAAACGGATCGTTGTGTGAGCGATTAGTTAACCAATAATCTTGCTAGATCCCTATTCTACAAAGGTAGGATGAGCGACTGACCAACAAGCAGTTGTCGTAAGAAAACCTCCTGTAGTTGTCCATATGCACGGTTACGATAAAAGGAGAGAACGAGAGTGGACATGTTAAAAATATTTTGAATATTTAAAGCCTTTTTTCACGATTATTTAAATTCTACAACTCATGTTAATTAAACAATTACTATGCTTTTTTTACGTTTATGTAAATTATACAATTCATGATAATCAAATTATTACTTTACCATAATGATTTAGTCTGTTTTTAACGAAATATTTACTACAAGACGTGGTGCGAGTTTAAGTAAAAACAGCGCTAATTTTTTAATGGAATATATTAAAATTTACTTCAAAACTCTTGTTTAATTAACATCTTTATAATCATCTCGATCTTACAATTAGCAGCTATATAATAAAGTAATACGTCTTAATTAGTTTTGATTGATTAACGTAATCAAATGATGTTAAATTGATGGGTGCGACAGTCAAACATGTTAAACGAATGTTTAGTTAAGGTAGTAAGGAGCCTCTCATACCGAGGATGTCGGCTTGGGTTCCTAGAAACACAAAAATTCTTACCGTTTCCCGAATGCCTGGCCCATTCTTTGTAAAGATACGACGTTTGGCCCCCCCATTCGATTCAGGGTTGTGAGACTTGTTTGGCTAACGTATTATTTGAAACGTAAATGTATATAAGTCGTTCTCTGTTTATAAATATTTATACATTACCATGTCCGCTCCCAACTTGGAGCATATGTAATCATCACGGAGTTTATCTCAATATGATTTTTCTCCGAAAACTTGCAGTTGCTCAACGTCTCTTTTTTGTAGAGAGTATATATTGAAAGAATACAAAGACTAGGACACGATTATTGATTAGCTAATCGCTGTCGCTACGCACTGTGGGATCGGAAGGGATTTTTAACAACACAAGCACCCATTGATTTTGAACAGAATCGATTTATCGACTGAAAAATCTGCTCGTACTGGGAATCGAGCCCGGCTGGTCCGTCACGGAAGCCAACGACGTTGACTACTGCGGCACGGACCGGACTAAATACTGTGTATACAACTACATTGCATTGCAATCTCACAATAGAGTTTAATAGCAAAGATACGTAAACATATTAATACCATAATAAAATAAATGACGATGGACATAGCTTGGACATGTTCCGCGAATGCCACAAGGAAACCTGAATCTTGAATGTCTGTCTCTTCTATTAAAATGATGTAGGCCGCTGGTGACAGTCTAAAGGATGTACTGAGATAAGCTACGGGACGCCAGGATGACCTGGGAAGAAGCAATGAGGTAGGCGGGTGAGAGAAAATCTTCCAGTGGAGGCGCTGTGTGGCGACCATATGCTACGAATTGGAAGCGGATAAGGAATCATGTTCACTTATTGCAATGCCTTCCATTACAAGACTAATCGACATTTTATGCTGAGAAGGCTTAAAACTATGTGATGAATTCTGTAAAGGACAAAGGTTTAAGCCATACAGGTTTTAATGTATGTATTTACCGAAAAAATATATTCTTCATCGTTATATAAATACATATGTACATATTTTGTATATTGCTGTGTAAATGTACGTTTTTACAGTAAAGGTTTGAGTTTGTTTAGGATCAAGATGAATCTGTTTTTTGCACACGTGTATTACTCCTGACACACTAAATTATGGATGGGAAAACAGTGGTTACAAAGATATAGCAATTAAGTACAATATATGAAGATTTATGAATTTGCATAATTTTCTATTTAATATATCCAAAATGTTAAAGAACATGAAAAACAATTATTGTTGTTTGACTATGGCTAAAAATTGTATTTGGTTTTCCGCCGTATCCGGTCATCCATTTTGTTTATTTTTCATCTGTCACATTGACTATTAATTAAAAATTACTTGTTAAATATTTGTCCGATTGAGTTCCAATTTTCGAGCGGCGAAAGATCACAAGAACGTCGGTGGCTGTGGTGATTTTTTACTTTCCAAAATGGCCGGGCCGCGGTGATTTTTGCGATAACACTTGCCGCTTTTCCTGCAGAAATACTGGCCGATTAAAACAAAGTGTGTGCCAACCCTACGTGTAAAAGTCCGTAGACAAGAAGGTATCTATCTATCCCACAATACTCCAGAATGAATCGCTCCGTGAATAGTATAGAGAGGAAAAAAGAATTCGGGGGGAAGAGATGGAAAGACTACATCAAACGACGAGTAAAACATAACTCTATAACACCCGCTAAATAAAATATTGTTTCTTTTAATTAAAATAAATTAAAACCATTTATTTAAATTCCAATTAAAATAATTAGACAGTATACATTATATAAAAAAGTAATACGGTAAGAAAAATAGCAATGTATTTTAATTCTACAGAAATTATTTTATATATTTTTGATAGCTATTTCGGCTTACGCCCTCGTCGGAACTATTCTGACGAGGAGACTATTCTGAACTAGTTCTGACGAGGGCTTAAGCCGAAATAGCTATCAAAAATATATAAAATAATTTCTGTAGAATTAAAATACATTGCTAATTTTCTTACCGTATTATAATGGAGTTCTACCAAGTAAATGCCCACTCAATCAATAAAAGTTTTGGTAAATTACGTTAGCTCTCCTTTTCATATGGAATGGAAGTTAAACAGTAAGAAAGAACAGTTAATGCGAATATTTAATTTAAATATTTATTATATTAAATAAGTAATGTACAATTACGTAATATTTGGTAATGCCAACGTCATTAGTAGTATAATTATTTTTTGCTTTGTTTTGATTCTATACTTCCCTCCTTGCTTCCCGTAAAAAGGAAAAATCCCAAACTCCATTTTGTAATTTTATCATTTTAAAATACAAGAATTAAGATGGCTTCATTATTTAAGCAAAGTTTGCGATAGTAAGTCCGAAGATGCCTCTGAAAGAGGCGAAACACGTGTCACAGTTAGTAGCACAATACGTGGATTAATCAATGTTATTTTAAATTTTATAGTAAGTAATGTACAATCTGTGGCCCGCAGAGAAATATCATGCGCCCAAGATGAAAAATATCAATCACCTTTTTCCTACAGTAAAAAATAATTAAATTTTCAACTTTATATACTCAAAAACATACGATAATTTAATCACTTTTACCCATGCAGCCCTCGAACTATCTAAGAATTGATTATTTGGCCCTTTTCACAAAAAAGTCGTGCATCACTGTTTTAAATAGTGTGTGTTATATAAATTCAGTCTGAATAAGGTTAAGTAAAGATTAATGTAAAAATATTCCGTTTTTAGTTGGTTATCGTTATTATTTCCTTCTAATAAATTTACATAAAACAGATTTTTCATAAAAATAAAACTAGAAACCTAGTCCGTTTTCCATGTCATTATGAACGATTAGGAGGTTTCGTTTTACCTAATCAGTAATTAATACAAATTGCTTTAAGTACCGATTAAATCAAATAAATTTTGAATTCATGATTTTCTCTTTTGCGAATTAGCACAATATCTACACCAAATTCTCAAAATGGGGGTCAAAAGTGCTTACGACTATGCTATCTAAATATTAGCCCACCTGCCACTTATCATGACTCTATTTGAAAAGGGAAATTAAGCGTCTGTTAACCAACCAAAAGGTTCTAATTGAAATTTTTGCCTAAAATGACCCTTTGGTCGGAAAACCTTGTATTTACAGCATTCTATCATATAGATGAATTTCAGAATTATCTATTGTTGAATAACGGAGTTAAGCAGAATTCCAAAGTTGCATTGCATCTGCACACTTTTTTTACTAAATTTATTTTTGACAAAGTTCTAAGATTAGTTATTGTCATCACTATTTCCATAATTAGATCTTTATTTATTGGCAAGAGTTGTGAAACAATATGCTTAAAATAAGTAATTTGAAACATTTTTACTAGCAATGAGGAAATTACAAGTGAATTTTAATCAATCGTAACTTCAAACGTTCATATCTCAAAACTGGGTCAAGAGCAAGCAGTAAGAACCTTTTCAAATTAAGGTGTTGACATATCTTTGAATAATAATTACCGACTAAAACATGAAGATGTTTTAGTCCCTAATATACCTCAAAATATAATATATAGTTTTTTAAACTTTTCCGTTCTCAATTTGTAGTATATAGACTGTGAGAAATGATATCTACTCAGTTGCTCAACTTGCATGTTTTACAAAGAGAGTTAGGATATACGCTGTGTGTTGTTTTTTTGTTGTTCAAATGGTGAGGACTGTTAAGACGATGATGTTGATCATCTGTCTTAAGGTTTCGCAATAAGATATACTTAAATTATTTGAACATTAATATGTACATGTTATAATACGGTTAGAAAAATAACAATGTATTTTAGTTCTACATAAATTATTTTATATATTTGTTGATAGCTATTTCGGCTTACGCCTTCGTCAGAACTATGTTTTAAACGTGTATTAGAGATAGCTTATATACCTATGCTAGACAGGGTGCCCCGTACATCCTCTCTTTCTTTTCAAACCATACCAACCATGGAAGAATTTAAATAAGTTCAATTTATTGGTCTAAAGTAATGGTGCGAAAATATAATCTGGGTATTTTTGGGTTATTTTTATCGTGTGAAACCACTTAAAATCTGCAAAGTCTTAAGTGCATCTATTTTAATTGTTAAATTGTTTTTAGTTTATAGCTTAGTAAAGGATTTAGAAGAGGTGAAGCGTTACAAGTAATCTGGTCGTTAAGAATTTCATTGGATTGATTATACCTATTAATTTTTAGCTGTTCCAATGCATTTAGCTTAAGGCACCCTGTCAATAATATGTACATATTATATTTTTATATAAGAACGCTTGAACATGCATGAATATAATTTAATTTTAAATCATCTTAGGACTAACGGTTCGGGATTGAAGGAGTTGTTGAAAAAAACAGTTTGAAAAATGTGAAACGACGTCAGATGAAAAGTGAATTGAGGAGTTGATTTTGGATGTCCGATGAAGAAGTTCGAGCTAGTGGTGCAGTGGAGAACTGCCTTACCGACCGCGCCGCGCCGCTCGATTCTATCCTGTGACCGACATCGGCAAAAAACTCGCACACAATAGATGCTAGAAGGGACCAGGCGTCCGCAATCCAGATGCACGATAAAGAATAAAGCGAATTAATATTTACAAATAAATGATTTTATTTATATTCAACTTTACTTATTCTAAAGAAAAATGATCAATTCTCATGAATGACATTTCATTCTACCCCTTCGATTTGTCTAATAAACAAGTGCTTTTTTGATCACATTTTTCCAATAATTAATGTAGGCAGCATTAAAAAAATAAAACTTACTAGTAATATAGTAAAGATTACTATCGCGTCGAGTCTGTGGCCGAGTTACAACGTCGTAGACTTGGATGCGAAGCTCACGGGCTCGTAAATTATTGATTTCTGCCTACAGACATGGGTTGTCTAAATTTTTCTTACACACTTATCCGTTTCTTAAAACTAGACGTAGTGAGTGCGATTAGCTTTTATATCCATACTCTCTTCGAAAAAGAGAGGTAGATCAAAAGAGTATGTTTTAAACCACTTATGTTAGAATAAACTCCTTCAGCACTTTATATATTTCACATTGGTAGAGAGCGTAGTTATTAGACAAAACTTACTTTACCATTTTTCTATTCATTCTCTACAGGACGCACTTCATAAGGCGTAGATACGTTGAATTTACTTTCACAATTTCAATACGGTCAAAGTGTTATCAAACCATAAAATATAAACACCTATTCTTTTCATATATCCCATTTTTAGGGTAATATTTGTATTTATGGCGCCCTCGTGGTTTAATTGTTAGAATTTATAGTATATTTCTTTAGAATTTTGGCAGAAACGGAAGAAATCTAATAAGTCGTAGAATAGAATATCAAAAAGGTTGAGAGCATCTTCAAAAAGGGCTGTAGTAGGTCTCTTGATAATGATTAATTACTTTTTTAGTCAGACTCCTAATCCTCACTTAAATGGCTCGACTTTTCGACAATATACCGGAATTTCTATCGATGTTTGACTTCTTTAATATATACTATACAGCTACCCACAAAAGTATTAACCGAATTTAATAAACATGTTATATTATGAGTTTTTTTTCCAGTCGATTTATCGATTTTATTAGAAGTCATGGGTCCAATAAGCGAAGCGTAGAAAAATCGATCAGCTTATGAAAAGTACTATCCTAGCCTTATCCTTTTTATCCCTACTCTCGTCGAATTAAAGAGAAGGTTGAGCGACCGAGTAGCAAATAGTTCTGGTAAAAAATATATGTAGAAATACCTCCATTAAGTTGGACAACTATCCCATATTGGAAGTAGGCATGGATTTAAAAAAATAGTTGAAAAAATTACTGATATATGTATTTGAAAAACTTTTAACTAAATAACGACGTTTTTCACCATGGCCATGGAAAATTTTACGAAAAAGAAGCTTGAAATAACAATAAAATATCTAAACGTATATCTTCTTATATATAAAAACCGAAACGGCGTATGTATGTCTGTGGGTCTGTAATTCCCTTTTGCATTGTTGGTCATTAAGTTGCCATAAAAACGAATATGAAAGAAAATATGTTTGAATTTTTATCGGCGAAGACATTTAGTCAAAATATAATAAATTAGTCTTCTACTGAACTTTTCCCGGCTTTTATTATTAATAATAATGTTTAATTTATGAAATTATTTGAATTTGTTTGGCAGCAAATTAGATTTTTATTCCTTGAATTTGGACATTTTAATGGGCGAAATTGGGCTGTCATCAAATTAAATAAAGTTTGTGATTTTATTTTAACTCTATTTTGGATGTTAGATTTTTTGATATAATTATGTCGAATGATATTACGTTAAATAATTATTGGCCGCTTAGTCCGAGCGACGCCGGGTAGCAATTAGTGGCGGACATTTCTTTGACAGGAAATTCAACTATTTTTCCGTACTACGGAAGAGAAACAGTTGGTATTGGGCTGAACATCTGAATTAAATCCATGTTATAGATTTTTTTAGAATCCAATTTGAATGAAAAGAACTTTGCAAAAATGGTTGAAACTTCCTTTGCACCCCCCAACATCCCGTCACCAGCCGTCACTGAATACTAGTATTATATAAGAAACTGTGGTCACGTAGTACTTGGAGGGTAAACATATTTAGATATACTAGGGTTCATCAAATTCTATTATCAGAAATAACCACTGCTTAAATTAGGTATATTATATAAGACCTTTGATAACAAATGTTTTATTTATTTATTTTGAGAGTTCTTTAACATTATAATTGTAGAATACACATACACCTAAACCTTTTTTGTGCGGTAGATGCGGTTCGCATAAATTCGCACAAAACGAAAACCGCACAAAAACCCCACTGCTTTATATGAGAACATAACTTGTGCAAGGACGTGTCAAGGTCACATTGTAATAAACAGATGAAACACTGGATTTTGCATACACAGTATTGCATGTAAAGCTAATTACGTTGTTAAATATATACGTTTTTTAGTCCCAAAAATATATTTAAAAACATACAAAATTGCATTAAAAAAAAAGCATAAATTGGAAATCGCACGAAAAAAACCGCACAAAAAGAGGTTTATTTTTACTATTTTTCGTGTATCCCTTCTGATATTCATAATATTATGTTATCTCACAATCATTAAAAAATATTTATTTAACTTGTTATATCCAAGTAATGATATGATATTATTGTTAAAAACAGGGGCGCCGTAATTTGCGTCCACCGGTATTCAATCCCGATGACCATTCCGTGACTTTGCTCTCTGTGAGTAAGCAGTGAATTCGATCGATAAGTTAGTTTGGCGGTCAGTTTGTTGTATTGACATCTGTTCTGTTAAGATTAATTATTATTAGACAGGCCGATCGAGCTGTGTTGAAAAATAATAATTTTTGTAGAACTCGAGGATTTTTTGAGAAGGGCTGTATTATCGCGGTTCCAAATATTCGAATGTGGAAACTTTTTAGTATACGCGAAAATTTTTATTATTTAAAAACTTAGATTGTAGATGATGCCAAAAGTCGAAAACCGGTCGTTGATGACAAAGTAAAAACTGTGTACTTAAATTGAAATATGTAAATGAGTATCTTATAAATATAAAAATTAATAATAATTCGATTTTAATCTGAATGATACAATCTAGATTCGATAAAAAAATACGTAGGAATTTGTATTTTATTGTTCAAGAAAGACAACGTTTTTACTTTGTCATTGATAATAAATAAATAAACTTTATAAAAAACAGATGTTTGAAAATATCTTGATAAATAATACACATGGTAAATTGAAACATTCGTTTGATTTTTTTAAGAAGTAATAGCTTATGTATATATATTAAAATGAACTTCCACAAAGTTACCGCCGAAACCATCGAAAGTAAGTTATAGCTTATTTTCATACAATATATTCAATTAAGACTTTTACGGGCACTTTTAATTACTTTTGTAATTAACACGTTACTTCGCAGTAAATGGTCAACTCACAAAAGCACAAATTTGTGCCCTTCGTAAGCATCGTCTTGAGTCACTTTTGAGGAATTAATTGTTGATTCTTGGTGGAAAAAACATTTCGTTTTGTACTAATTCCACTAACTTTATAAATGGGTTTCAGGTGATTATCATCGCGGTGAGCGAAACCGGTCCTAATATACACGTGGAAAATCGTATACAGATGGTATAAGATTTTCATTTAGAATGAGCAAATTCCCCAAACAGTTGTCTGAACGTTGATAACTTTTCTAAATTTGCTGTTGAAACCAGGACTGTGAAGTCGTAAAAAAAAGCACGACTCCGACTCCGTCAAAAAAAGATTAATTTTGTCACGTTTTCTTCTACCTTTTCGATGTATGTGAATTAAATTAAATATCAAACAACCAATCCGGCCGATAGACAAATTTTGCATGCTATATGCATAAATAAAAAGTTTAAACTTTTGAAAAGTTTTTCACGATTCCGACTACAACTCCGGTCAAAACCACCACGACGACTCCGACTCCACTGCCCTGTTTCAATCAATAAATATGTAGTAAGTTTTGCAAATTTAATAAATCTTTCCCATTCATACTGTACGGTAAAACAAAACATTAAATTTCTTTCTAGCATTCAAAATATACCTAATTCCAATTTTGAAAATAGTACAGCTGTGAAAATTAATATAGGGACAGTGTGCACATCTTTGCCGTTCACAAGGCCAAGGTGCGAAATAAACAATTAGATAAAATAAGCTTTCATTTCGGCAACAAAGGGAAGCGAGACGAATCAGAATCATTTTTCATCCCTTCAAGAAACACCCCTAGGTGCACGGACATTATGTTTTTGATGAATGAATTCCTTAAGGGCAGTGATTTATTTCACTTTGTTACACATTCCTGGATTTTCTGCAGTTCCTGTTAGTGTGTGGTATTTTTTTCTGTTAGTCGGAAATCATATTTTATACAAAGCATTTAGAAACATGATAAATCAAAATTTTGTGCACAGAAAACAATAAATTATATTAGAATTTAGATATTGATGGCCAAACAAAATGAATAAATAATATATTTCAGAATAAACACAGCAATATTTTAGCTTTCTAATCGACCACATTATAATATTTGTATTGAGTCGAGTCATTTAGAATTTTCGTCGGTTGAGTTTTCAAAGTACAATAATTATTATTGTTTGAAGAAAATAGTATTAAATGCAAGCGATATTACGTAAAAAGTGTCAAAACAAAACTGTAGTTTAATGGTTAACGTCGATGAATTCGATCACGGTATTTATGAACTTATCTGTAAAATAAAACTAATGATAGTTCTTACTAATGCTATAATTAAAAATACAAATAAAGTTGTGCGTAAAGGAGGCATGGTCAAGTGGTCAGTTTAAAAATTTTAATGTGTTATTTTAAAATTAAAAATTAATTAAATTTGAATCGCTTCAATTCTATACTTTTCCATGAGTGATGTCGGTAACGACACGGGTTTCGCCTTACGGCATCTTCATACATTTCAAGTGCGCGAATGTACTTGAATGAGGTCAGTTAAAGTAAATCCGTGTTCTTGAAATGCTTGAAGATGCCGAAAGGAGACACCCGGGACGTTAGCGACAAAAATCATGGAAAAACACAAAAATCAAACAATTCAAATTTGATATTGAAATTCCATCAAACACCATCAGTCGGGATTCTTAATTAAAAAATTAATCAATCTGTTTTTCTGAAAATACGGACATTAATACCTCAAACACTCGTTGCTTTAATAAAAATATTGACAAATGTTTAGTATTTATAACTGAGCAAATAAATTTAAGCAAAATACAAGCAAAGTATACTTTAATAAACCTTTTAGCAATGCAAGCTATTGCATCAAAAATCAATTAAGTATGAATGATCATTAATTTTTATTATAATGCCATTCCACCAAGTATTGACAGTGAACACCTTAAAAGTGACTCATAGCCTTTTTTGTCGATTGTCCTACTGTTGCATTGATATGCCATGTACTTAAAAAAGTCTTTTGTAATATTTTTCCGCATCCTTCTGCACCCGTATGACAATTCTATAAAAGTGCAGCGAGATGCGACAACTTGGATGATGTTCGCTAGCCTCTGTCAGCGCATCAGCAAAAAGCAAGAGCCTTCAAGTCTTTCGTACTATTGAATAGACCGGATTCCGCGTTTCGAAGAATTTTGCCGAGCAAGTAATTGTCGCTTCAATTAAGGCCATTTCTTCAGCATCCATTGTGTCAACTAGCGGAATGGTGTGCGTTCGCATTATTGGACGGCCATACTCAATAGGTATCACACAATTGGAAAAGAATATTGTAAATTGATAATGCGTTAATAAATGTAGTTAACCCACCCTGTAGCTTACCCCTATACAATATGCAGGAGTTCCCCTGAACCATTTTTTTTACAAAATGCTACATTTTCATGTTCAAAATAAAATTGTCCTAAATATGTTATTTATAATAAATACATATTTAACATGCTCGCATTATAAAAATATTAGTCAGTAGCCTTTGGCCCTTGACTTCGCAAGGTAATAAACTAAATAAAAGGTAATTTTAAATTATTTTTGTTGTACTTATTCCACATTAAATTTACTTGGATCAAGACTGGCTTAGCTGATGAGTGAAACCGGTCCTGATCCAATTAAATTTAGTATTATAAGTATAACGATGCCATCTCACCAAGTATTGACAGTGATAAGTTCATTTAATATATAAAAATGGGAAAAATGTTTGATTTGCAAATTCACAAAATAAAATTGAAAGAACCTAACCTAAAATTATGTATGGGTGCATAATCCCCTATAACGTAGGTCCAATCTTTACGCTTTAGGGGGTTCAACTGTATTTGACTTATAACCAGTGCTGCAGTAAAGGGCGTACGAGTCAATCCTTAGCTAAATCCAAATATCTTACAAACAATGAAAAAAATAGATGCCTTTTCCACATTTTGTAATATTTGTGACGGTATTCGCGACATCCGTACGCGGCGGCCACCAGTGGCTAGCGGTACTAAAGTGGTTTTAAAAAATGATCAACAGATCAATGCTTGTGATGAGCAAAACGGTTCTGAGCTTTATACAATTATATGTGGAACTAGTAGTGTTATATTATAATATATACTTCCTTTCTACAAAGTTTTCCACTACAGCATTGTTTAGATTTTTGTTTTATTTAGGTGACTTATATAAAGCACGTTTAATACACGTATTTAGAAAACCCCTTACACTAACAAATAGTGACTGTGGGTTTTCAGTCGGTAAAAGTGTTTGATATTTTCTGTGTCTGTTTTAGTATTGTCCAATAACTCTAATACATACGAAGTGCACCAAATTCATCTGTTAAAAGATTTATTATTATTTTTTAAATTAATAAATAAATAAATAAAATATATTTTGCTCGCACCACTTAACGCATTTAAGAATCGCTTTTCTAGGCGCACTTAGTACACAGTGGCCGTGGAAGAACTCCTCTTCCATGTTCTTTGAGTCTACAGTAAAAACAAGATTTTCTTTCAGATCGCTACGCAAGTATTAGTGGAGTCCATTTACACTTAATTTATCATCATAACTACCGCTGGTGTCTCTCCTCTTTGCTTTAACAGAGTTACTTAAGTTTATACTGCAGCTTTTATACGGTTAAAAGCATTTGAGTACAATGCAAGAATTATCTTGAATTGAATTGCAATTGTGATAGTTTGAATGTATTTATATATGCCTAATAAAAGTTACCTTTGAGAAAGTCGAGAATAAAGGATATCATAAAACACGAGTCTAAAATCGCAACTGTTAAAATAGTTTTAATTATTAATTTCCTTGCAGGACTTGAAACTGAAACCGTCTGTGTGCTCAAGTGGTCATTTACCGCTGTGCTCGGAGATCCAAATTATTATGCACGCGTAACTTGAAGATAGATACAATAACTGTGATAAAAATGATACAACATTTTTATTACTTATTCCACATTAAATTTATTAAATCAGGATCGGTTTCGTCATGACGAGCATTAATCAACTATTTAGAAATACAACGATACAGCGATATTTATACAAAAGTTAAGCAAGAATTACAAGGTATGACAAACAATTGGCACCGGTCCTGATCTAATAAATTTATTAGATCAGGACCGGTGCCAGGTATGTGTAATCAGTACTTAAAATGTTTTATTATTTTTATTTTAATGCCATTCTACCAAGTATTAATGTTGAACACCCTAAAAGTGAACAATAACTGTGATTAAATACTTGCTGGAAGTATTTTTTCATTTCCATTTTCATAAAAAGTGAAGTTCAAACTTTTTTTTTAACCCTGTCCGCTCTCAACTTGCAGCATATGGACTCCTCGCGGAGCTTATCTCAACATATGTTTTTCTACGAGAACTGCTTGTTACTCAGTTGCTCAACCTCTCTTTTTCGAAGAGAGTAAGGATGGAAAGGATACGAGGGCTAGGACAGGACTAGTGATTAGCTAATAGCTATCACTATGCGTCGCTCGTTGGGTTCGGAAAGGTGGGAAGAGATTTTCAACAACACAGACACCCATGCCTTAGAACACATTTATCGACTGAAAAAATTCGCTTGTACCGGGAATCGAACCCGGGCGGTCTGGCACGCAAGCCAACAACGTTGACACTGCGCCACTGACCGGACCAGACAAACATGTTCAAACTATTAAATTTAAATTAAAAATACCATTCTCTGAACTAAACCGCTCCAAATATTGTTAAATAAATAAAATTATGAAAATTTATTATATGCTCATGGAATGAGTGAAACCTTTTCTAAAATTTATAAAATATTTGGAAATGGTAGAATTTTTTAAATTTTTTAAAAATTAACATTAATAACAATAGAACGGTAATCATCAAGACTAGTATGAAGTGACTGTCTGATAATTTGACAGATAATCCAGCATGGCCGCTGCGGCAGTGTTCGAAACGAAACGAATTTCTAAGCGTGAATTCCGCCAAATAAGATGCAACATAACCTATATAAAAGTATGTTCCATGACATAGAAGTAGCGGCCATGTTGGGTTATCTGTCAAATTATCAGTTAATCACTTTATACGCCTAGTCTTGATGATTATCAATAAAACACATTTAAATATTATATAATTTAATACATATTAAAATTGATTAAGGAATTACAAGGAGAGATTGAAGTTGTGTCAGTCATTATGTTTCACATGAAATGCAGTTGAAACTAATTATTGTTGTGCTAAATAGCGGCTACAACCGATTTCTAATAACTACATGATAACTCTATTGGAAATTGACACGTTAGGGCGTACAAATGACTCGTGAGAAACACTTCTTCATCCATTCATCGAGTAGACCTCGACAAAATTTCACTTAGACTGAATATAATTCATTACTAGCGGGTACCCGGCATGCGTTGTAATGCCACTCAAAGAAAGAAACTGTCTGTGTTTTAATTCTGTTTATTGAAGGGCTTTTGGATACACAATAATTTTTGCTTTTTTATCTGGTGCGTATACGAATAATCAGAAGGTTTTCCAACGCGTGACCAGGCCAAATATGAGAAACATGGATGTTTCAAAATTAATCCACATTCTTTGAGCGATTTATTTGTTGCTTTAATTCTGATTATTGAAGGGCTTTTGGATACACAATAATTTTTGGTTTTTTATCTAATGCGTATACGAATAAATCAGAAGGTTTTCCAACGCGTGAGCCCACACTCTTTAAGCGATTTATTTTCAACAAACGTTTTAATTCGAATGGCATATCTGTCGGAATCTTTGGGATGCGTGGCAACAGCACATCTTCTCCTTTAAATTTTCAGCTTAAAATTGTACGTTCGATAATATTGTTCATTATCGTTTTCACTGAAAGCCTGGTACCGTTGCAAATTTGTGGTGGATTTATATTTCGGAGAAGAATGAAGAGGGAATCCCGCAGCCAAACAACGTTATTCTTCGATCAAACTTTTACCAAGAATGTGATTCGGTGACGCATTGTAGTGTTCAGAAAGTATTATCCGTGAATTGATATCAATTCGTATAATTTATTTCCACAATCAGTTCTGCCAGTGGCAGGATGCCGGAAAATTTACGAAACGGATCCCACACAGTTTATGTAATATAGTTCAGCAGCTGTCAACCTGTGGTCCGCGGAATACTGAGCCACAGATCCATAAAAATATTCAGCAGCAAATAATACAAACACAAATTTACTTTCATTAAATATGCATAAATAACATGAAATATATACAACAAAAAATAGACTTTCACTATATTGTGTTTGGCTTTGTCATAAATTCATTTTAGAGACAAAATTGTGAGTGTAGTGCTCAGTGAAGTCCGAAAACCTTAGCACTCACTTCTTTAAAACAACGATAAAATATAATCATGCCAAAGGTAAAAAAAAAATCGAAGAGAAAGCCTAATTTTTCAATTGTAAATTTAGATCTTGGGCATGGTTTTTTCTTTTCTTCCCGAATTGACATTGAGTAACAAATATTCTCATTTGAGTTGATCTCGTGTGATATGTATAATAAATTTTATATTCCATGTATTGTATGACAATTAGCAATACGTGTTTCGTCTCTTTGAGAAGAATCTTTTGCTCTCCACCCTTGCTTTCGTTAGGTTACTTCGGTAATGAGGTTAAAATAAATTAAAAAATGGCGGCTGGGATTGTTCCCTGTTAAAGATCGCAAAAAGCTATACAAAAAAATAATAGTACTAATTTAATTTAAACTAAAAATTACTAACTAATGACATCAATTCGATTCCTGGTAAGAGTATATTTTTTCAGTCTACAAATCGATTCTGTTTAAAGACAATGGGTGGTTGTGTTGTTATATATCCTTTCCAACATTTGCTGATCCTAAAAAGTGACGCATAACGAGAGAGATTAGCTAGCCATTAGTCCTATCTAAGTCCTCGTTTCCTTTCAATCCTGACTCTCTTCGAAAAATGAGAGGTTGAGCAACGGAATAACAAACAGTTCTTGTAGACAAATAAATGTTGAGATAAACTCCGCGAGGGAAAAACAACAAAAATATTTTGACGCCTTTTTTGGTAGCTGCAATGCCAGATTTAGGTTTTTATTTTTAATAAATAAATATATATTTATTTGATCAAAAGTTAAAAAAAATAATATCAGCACTCCTTTGTCACAAAGTGTTAATCAACAATATCTGAATGCAGTTAAACGCTTGTTTTCTTTGATGGTTTTATAACAGCTATAAAACCACCAATGTTTATGGACTAACAATTTAATTAAAATCTAAGCAACATTATTTCCACTATTAATATCGTTAAATTAACTACCACTAATGAAAACATTTTATAATACACGTTTGCCAATAGAATTTGATGTGGCTAATTCAATTAAAAAGCTATAAAAATGTTGAAGTGAATAACAAATGAATTTATGAATATTTTTTGCACTGACCTTAATTATGCTTGTCACAGTGAATTTTATGACTCTAATAAAATGTTTTGAAATAGAGAATGTGTGTTCGTACATAAATAAAAGGAAGTGATTGATAATTATTATTATTTTTCAATGGATACCGCCGAATCCAACTTAGGAAAAATCCAGTTTTTATATCAAATTTAAATTATTAACATACGTATTTTGCCTCCTATTTATTACGACAAATTAGACCATTTCATATAATATATACACAAGTATACATATCAATTAATTTAGAATTTCGACTGAAGGTGATGGAATGATGGAATTTCAATATAAAAATTTTAATTGTTTAATTTTTTTTGAATTATATGTAGCTTATATTACTTTGATTTATTTGCATATTTGTATTAAGAATTCTTTGTTTTCCCTTTTAAGTTTTGCTTAACGTTTGTATAAATAACGCTGTATAATTGTATTTCTTATCAGTTGATAATGCCTGTCCTGATCTAAATCAATTCAATGTGGAATGAGTAATAAAAATTCGTTATTATTTGTATTACAATCTCAATTGTTTTTAAAAGCCTACCTCCTGGAGAATGATCACAAAAGGATGCCGTATATAATTTTAAATATAATAAAAATTTTCATAAATATTGGCACCTCGAACTACCATTCTCACATTGGTATGTTTATTGTCATCTAAAAACAAATGAATCGGTAAATTATAATCAGTCATCTTTTTAATAATATTTTACAATGCTATTTGTTAATCAGTTATTACTGATATATTTCACGGACGTCAGTTTATCAATGATTCAGTCAGCTACCTCTTTGATTGGTAGTTGGCATCATTTAACAAACGCACCAGTTGAATGAAGAATAAGTACCAAAAGTGTTTTATTACTATTATAATCAGGGCTGTGGAGTTGTTAAAAAAATATGTCTCAGACTCCGACTCCAGCATTTCCCAAAAACACGACTCCAACATTGACCAAAAACACGACTCCGTCTCCGACTAAAAAAAGTTTAATTTGGTCACTTTTTTCCTAGCTCTCCTATTTAATTGAATTATTTATCAACCGACGAATTAAGCCAATAGCCAAATTTGACATATTTATTTATTTATTGGCAAACAATAATAAATGATACATTTCATTACAGCAAGCGCGAATATGCCACAAATTGGACAAATTAAATAAAAATACCATATTACATACAATTTTCAAAAATATATATGAAACAGAACAGAAGCATTTTACTTATATAAAAAGAAAAAAAAATACAAACGAAGTATCAAGTTCACTGCCGAAGATTTACACATCATCAGGCAGTGCATTCATCAGCAAACAGCCCTTGCGACTGGCGATTCAAAAAATATTACAAGCAAAACTAAAAAGACTCCGAGTACGACTCCGGCCAAAGCCCTGCGACGACTCTGACTCCGACTCCACAGCCCTAATTATAATGCTATTTCAGCAAGTGTTGATAGTGATCATCTTGAAAGTGATCAATAAAAGGGCTGGTTATAACATTATTAGAATCATTTCGAGGTATTTCCCACACATCAAACCAATCTAGTATCCAGCTCATTTGAATTATTCATTATTCTGTTTTTATCGGCAATGAAAAGATAATATGATCATTTGTAATTAATTTACGGTGGATCTAAGTATTGTCGGTTCGCATTTGCTTCGTCAAAGCAAGTATTCATAGAACGACATAATGTGTTCGCGTAATATAAAAGCTAGACATTTTCGAATGGATTTTTCTCCGTTTTGCTTTGGCGGGAATTAAGCCTAGAATACATGGATTCGCATGTAAGAATCCTAGCAATTAACCAACAGACCATACACGTATATCAAAATATGTGCACGTGCAATCAAGACCACATTTGAAGCATGCTATCTTTTATGCCGACTGCACCAAGGGGTGGAGCGATATCGAAGTAATAGTATTTATTTTATTTTTATTTACATGTCGATCTTGGCACATTTGATCATTCGGTTACATAGTCGTCTTTCCTGAAAAAAATAGGAAATAGTAAAAATGTTCTCATTTACTTTTCAAATATCTGATCTGTTTTATTGTTACTCGTTTTCAAGGGACCGTATAAAACAAACCATTAATGCGGGAAACGATGAATGCGGGAACGTTTTATATATGAGCTAAATGCCGGGACTATAGAAAATGAACGCACCACGCGGGAAAACGTATAATGCGAGAACGTAAGATTGGGGTTCCACTCTATATACATATTATTTATATAGAAACAACATTAAAATCAAAACACCAATACAACTGTTGAAAAAATCTACCTCAATAGGCAATGCATTGATCAGCCGAACAGTCTTTGTGTCTGGTGACTCATATGACCTCCAAGACAAACATTATAACTGTTAATAATGAAGCTTTATTGAATAAAAAAATATTACTTTCATGACTTTTAAGTTTGAAACAATGGAGCATGTGCACCGTTTATATTATGATGTTATTAATTAATTATTATTTATTAATTCTAAAATAACCACTCACATCTTTTTTTAGAAGAGATTAATCTAAAACGAAAAACGGATAAACATAATAAGACGGGAATATAGGCTAGCTTATCGCTCACATTTTAAGGATAGGATAGGTTCAATGGAATTTAGACACAAATGTCTTCGAGCATAAATTTATATATCGATTGGAAAAATCAATGTATGAAACTGTCCGTACTGGGATTCGAGCACGGTAGTGCCATGACCAAAGACAACGATTTCGATATATATTTATATTTTTACTCTCTTCGGAAGTAACAATCCTTATTCGAAGTATATGGCCGTCATACGGTGCCTCCAGGATTCTCGATCACCAGCTAACTTTCTCGCTTCTTCCCAGGTCATCCCGACGTCTCGTACCTCCCCTGAGTACATTCTATGGATGGTCATCGAAGTTCTTCCAGGACGTCGGGATCCATCAGGTTGATGCAGGCAAGATTCAGGCTTCCCTGGAGGCATCCGCAGCACATGTCCAAGCCAGGTCCATCGACGCCGTTTAATTATTTCATTGTTAAAAGATTGTAATATGATAATTCCTGCTCCGCCCCATTATATCATACAGTGAGTGCACAGTGAGCGATGTACGATTCCGCTCAAGACGGAAACACGTATTTATTATTTTATTTAATTAATTATCTTTTGCAAAGTTAAAAAGGTCGCGTACAAAGGCTTTCCTAGAATAATTATTAAGTGAATTAATTAATATAACGATGCTTTTGATTATTATTGCTGATTAATACGATACCACTCAGAGGTGTTGAGATGCTTTATTTACAAATTATGTAAAGTTTTTTTTATTAGGTGCCAAATGTGTTTCAAAAAACACTCGCAGGTGTTATGATTGAATCAAATAAGAAAAATGGCATCACTCGCTCAAGCGATCTTTAAGAATTAAAACATACAAAAAAGCTCGATCAATCATCGTTATATTGTAGAATAATATAATTAGATCACACTATTTAAGTCATGTATAGTGCCACTGTGTTTTGATGTGGAGAACAGAGGATATAAATAATCGATTTTTTTTATATTTTTCGGCTATATTGACCTTAAAGTCATCAGGCGCGTAAGCATCAATATTCTTCACGTCTCGTTTATCGTTAGCACTCTGGCAACCGCATTTAGCGGGCCAAAGTTACACGTAAACCGCACATTTTCACGATTTTAATTTTAATTTTACTGCAGAGTTTCTTTACTCTTCCATAGTTGTCAAAATAAGGGAGTGATTTCTATAGTAGTGAACAATCCATAGTGAATCCAGCTTTTATATGCGTCTATATCAGTGGTTCTCATGTGCGGCATAGTTAATATTGATATTTAATAAAAATGGTGTTTCACAAGTTTATTTGTCAACAAAGACACTGAAAATAAAATATTTTGTATGCATTGCATTTTGCATCAAGAATTGCTAGTTAGCAAAAACTCAACGCATACATGTTAAGGTCTTTTTGGCAAAAAGGACTACAGACATTTCCGTAGAACCGCTGATGTTCCTGATGCGGCCACAGCCAAATTTCACGTGAGAACCACTGGTCTATATAATACTTTACTATCCCCATACAAACTATACACATACACCAATACATTAAATAAATCTATAATGTATACAGTCAACCCTCCTACAGCACCCAGATAGGGACTATTGTTTTATGACTTACTTTTTCAAAAGTAAAGGGGCGTACAGCTACTGATAAATATTCTTCGAATGCACATATTTATGTATGTCCAATATTTAAATATTAACGAAACAGATAATTTGTCTAAAGACTGTAGCACACGCTATAAAATATCGATTTATAGTAGTGGGTGCTGTAGAAGGGTTTACTTTACATACGCAAACATACAGCACACTAAGCAGCAAACCAACGTATATATACGTCATGAGACATGTATTATTCGATAAGGTATTGTAGAAAATGTATCTTAATTAATTAAAGAACTAGTTACCAAATGTAACTGTAGGGTAAAAAAGACCTTTTTCATATTAATTGTATTCATCTAACAGATTTCCTAATCCCTAAATGAATATTTAAAATATTGTTTTACCAATCGATGCACGAAATTATTAAACATGATTGTGTAATAATAGTATTTTATCACTTCCAATCCTAAAAATACAATTTTACCAATTTATGTAAGTAATCTGACAAACTGAAAATGACTGAAAACATGTCCACTGTCGACTATATATTCGGTATGTTCAAAAATAATTCACGAGGAACTAAATACTTTCACATTTGTATCGTATTATGATAGAGCTCTAACAATTTAATGACAATTTAATCAATTTAAGGAAAAGTTTAAAACTTTACTGTTGTTTATGATTAAAAATATAGCCTCTGCTCCAATACACAATCATGTGGTATAATAGTTTTAAAAATACGTTTTATTTTAAATTAATTAAAATGACTGATAATGTTATGTCTTTATACTTTGCCCTCATTGGTGGTCAAAACTCACTCGAGGGGTAAGTCAACATGGACATTCACACATAATTACAATAAAACAATTTCTTTGAATAAACACTTGCTTACTCGAATTCGTCGAAACAGTTTGAGTGCGTTCATGAAGCGATCTATTCCCAGAGCTTTGCGACCAACGGGCGATGGAAAACATTTGATTTTAACGCATTGTATCACATTTTTATATTTTTTCAAACCACGTCCACTCCCAACATATAGAGCACACTTGTCAGTGTTAATTGTTTTCTGGAAACTGATTGTTTCTGTCATAACCTTATTAAGAGTACAAATAGAGTAATGACGTTTTTACAGGACCCGCAATCAGTCAATCACTGTTCCAAATTGGGACATGGATTACAGAATACAGTAGTACCCCGAGATAAAAGTGCCCTAACATACGAGATATTTGAGGTACGAGCCGTCGAGCGAGCGAAATTTTTCTTTGAAATAAGATCAACATTTGAGATACGAGGAACGTCCGGGTATCTACATATGTGAGCTTTGCGTATGTGTGGAAGGGGTGCATATGAATAAATTGGTAGAAAATCCGTATATGCATATCTGTGTTGCTATTTGATTCTACTCCGACTGTCAAACGCTATGGACTTACTATAAAAACATACTTCGCTCTTTCGCTCAACCGACAAATCCTACACGTAATACATAGATGACGTTCTACAGCTGCTCAACAACGCCAAATTTTTGGGACTGGAACGGATTAATGGCATATCATTTAATTTCAATGGGGAAAATTTCTTTGAGATACGAGCAAGGTTACGGAACGAATATAACTCGTATCTCGAGGTACCACTGTATTCCCATTCATAGTCAATAAATAAGATTGAGTTTACACAAAAGAGTTGGTACAAAAGGATTGTCAAATATGTATGAAAGTTATTTCGGAATCACATCTTTGTCAGAACTAAGTTTGAATTTTGTACTTATCCATAAGTTTTGACGGGCTTCACCTTTTTAAATTTTCAGGCATTTTAAACGTACATACAAGAGAACTGATGAAAAAACTCAAGGAAAAATACAAAAATACAAACATCAAACGATTCAAATTTGATATTGAAATTCCGACAAGCATCCGATATCCTCAATAATTGTCAGAAATTTTTATTACCACGGTTAACTTTATTTTAACTGTAATTATACCAATTTGCCAGTTAATTAAATATTAGTATTTATGTTTTCTGTTTTTTTTTTGAATCAATTATGATTTTTCTCATAATTTTCCTCCTCCACCTAATATGGAAAATACTCCTAAATACCTTAAGATGACGCTTCTTTTTGAAGATTTTAAGATTCCTTATATAACTGATCGAAAGAAAGTTATTTCCTTACTTGTGTAAATCAAGTCTGTGAAAATAGTTGATTACAAGTTTTAAAGTTTACTACAACTGCAGTCTTCATTTGGATTTCATTCCAGACGAAGATATGCTGCAGACATTCCATCAACTAAGGCTTCATAAGGGTCTGGCATCCAAGCCCAGCACAACTCCTCTCCCCAATCGACATCCAGCTCACACAAGTCGAAGCTGGTTAGCTGGAAATATGAAGGTATGGAACTCGATTCTCGGTAAAGCGTTGAAAGACTTATTGAATAAAGTGCTTCTTGAGAAATAGAGTTGAGCAAAATATGTCAGCCGGGTACGGAAAAATAACAATTCGGCATATCACTTTTGAGGTGTTCACCGGCAATACTTGGTGGAAAGGCATCATATTAAAAAATTATTCTTTTTGTATTTAGATCAGGACCGGTTTCGCTCATCACGAGCATTTTCTACTGATGCGTCTCATCTCATAGCGGTCAGTAGAAAATGCTCGTGATGAGCGAAACCGGTTCTGATCGATTAATTTACTGTGGAATAACTACACAAAATTTTCAATATTTTTTATTATAATTTATGATTTCGATTGAATGCTTGATGGAATCGCAATGTCAAATATGAATCGTTCGATTTTTTTACTATCCATCAATTTTCTTGCTAACGAACCGGGTGTCGCATTTCGGCATCTTCAGACATTTCAAGCGCACGAATGAAATTGAAATGAGCTCAGTTCAAGTTCATTCGTGCATTGAAATGCCTGAAGACACAGAAAGACGAAACCCGGGACATAAGCATCAAAAATCATTGAAAAGTACAAATTTAGACCATCCAATTTTGTTAATCTAATATAGCTTTCTTTTGCTAGCATGATATATAAATAGTGTAATAAAAATTTTCGCGAAATGTTTATATACTTATATTGTGTCACTTTCTGAATTGATAAAAACTATAAATCTCTTCCTTATCACATCTTTCCAACCTTATTTTTAAAAAAGATAAGTCGATTTACATAACTTAGGGCAATTGTAGAGTTATTGTAAAAAATATTTTTATTTTATTTTAGATGTTCCATTAATGGAAAGTCTTGATATATTTCGGTATCCTTATAGTTTCCAAGTATATAGTAAGTACGGAAAGAAAAATAACAATGTATTTTAGTTCTAGATAAATTATTTTATATATTTGTTGATAGCTATTTCGATAGTCAGAACTATTAGTTACTGTTAGTTCTGACGAAGGCGTAAGCCGAAATAGCTATCAACAAATATATAAAATAATTTATCTAGAACTAAAATACATTGTTATTTTTCTTTCCGCATTATAATGGAGTTCTACCAAGTAAATGCCTACTCAATCAATATATAGTAAGTGTTTAGTATTAGTAATTAGTATCCAGTAATATTGTGAACTTTCTATACCATAGAAGTCCAATTCGAATGGGAACGAAACGTGAATGAGAGTGGTTTCTTGGTGTATTTGAAGTTATGGATGTATCAATAACAGGGCTGTGGAGTCGGAGTCGGAGTCGGAAATTTTGAAAATTTTGAACTTTTTATTTTTGCATTTAATATGTCAAATTTGAATATTGGCCGTATTAGTAGGGTTGATATTTAATTGAATACATATAAATAGGAAAATTAGGCAAAAAAAAAGTGACGATATTAAAAAAAAATTGTCGGAGTCGTGTTTTTGGTCAATGTCGGAGTCGGAGTCGGACTTTTTTTTACCGACTCCACAGCCCTGGTAAAAACACTGTTTAAGCACTGTTGCAATAGTCAGGTTGTGTATAGGTCTATACCTGAAGCATTATTCCCTCTTAGGGCGCCACTTTTTACAAAACGCAAGTAAAATATTTTGTAAATATGTAATAGTGTCCCTAAATATTTGCATTGTCAGAATATTTGTTTACTAGTTTTCTCTGTGCTTTGACAATGAAATAATGCTTCACACTTTCTTAGTAGAAATCTTAATTGATATTGTAAAAGTAGCAATATGTTTCTGTTAATAAGAATCATTTAAAAAATATTGTCGCCAAGATAATGCAGACGGTAAGTAAGATCGGTGTTTTTATGTCAGATTATGATCCGGTCACTAAGTGGTATGTAAAAAAATTAGACTATTAAAGCGAAATTTATAATATTGAGTAGATTGGGCGGCTCCATTGATTGAAAAGTGGGGACAAAGGCGGCCGATGGTAGATAATAGAAAAACTGGAAAAACCAGTAGGTAATTAACAATTTATTAATGTATTAAAATTAATTTCTCGACGATTGCCATTTCTTATACAAATATTACTGAGGGGGTAAAATGGCCACTTAGTGTAATTGATTTTGCTATTTCGTAAAATATCATAATGATAAATCATTGTTTTAACAGCTTGCTTCTCTCACAGAAAATAAGATATTAAAAAGTTAAATAAAAATAATAACACATTTTTAAGACTTATTATACACTGGATTTATTGAGATCAGGACCGGTTTCCCTCATCGCGAGCATTATCAACATCGCGAGCATGTTTTGCTGTGGATGACATCTAAAAATCGATATGTCTAAAAAAGATCAGGCAAAAATTTATGATTTTACTTATTTGAAAAATTAAAGATAGTAACCCATTTTTTGTACTATTACAACTAATGCCATTCCACCGAGTATTAACAGTGAACACCTTAAAAGTGATCAAATTCTCAATTTTGTTATCCCTTATCTTCTGACTTAACCTAACCTAAAATTAACCAAAGTCATTGATTGAGTAGGCATTTACTTGGTAGAACTCCATTATAATACGGTAAGAAAAATAACAATGTATTTTAGTTCTACATAAATTTTTCAAACATAAGTTCTACATAATTTATAAAGATTTATGTAGAACTAAAATACATTGTAATTTTTCTTACCGTACAACCAAAGTCACTTTACGACAGTAAGTCTGAAGATGCATTTAAAAGAACTGAAACACATGTCACTCACTATTTTTTACACAGTTCATTTCACACTTAAATTTCATATTGCAATGAACTTCTTCAAAGATGCCGCCAAATACATAGAAAGTTTTATTTTTTTCATAGCTTTACCGGTCGAATAGGAACATTTTGCACCCAAAGAGTTAAAAATTAATTAAAAACGAATAAATGATTTTGTGTATAATATACTTAATAAATCGATTAAAAAGTCAATTCATAAATATGTTAATTATGACGAGGACTGGCGCCTAGCAACGTCATCCAACAGCGATGGTCGGCATTACTTCAAAGGAAATAAATTATTGCATATTGTATGAGTTTTCACAATGAGCTCATTTTTAAAATAATCGTTATTTTTAAATAACTAGGGCTGTGGAGTCGGTAAAAAAAGGTTTGACTCCGACTCCAGCATTTACCTAAACCACGACTCCGACTCCAACATTGACCAAAAACACGACTCCGACTAAAAAAAGTTTAATTTCGTCACTTTTTTTTTCTACCTATCATATTTATGTGTACATATCCAATTAGATATCATCCAACCAATCCTGCCTATTGCCAAATTTGACATATTATATGAAAATATAAAAAGTGCAATCTTTTCAAAATTTCCGACTCCGACCAAAACGTCGCGACGACTCTGACTCCGACTCCACAGCCCTGGTTTTCACAATGAGCTCATTTTTAAAATTAACGTTATTTTCAAATAACATAAGAATATCTCTACGATTTCTGGTGTCCCTGTTTATAGAAGTGATGAAAAACCAGCCGGCAGTGTCAAGTAGACTAGAAAATATGAAAAAAAGGGTGACACGTTCGAGGCAACGCAATTGACACAACACGGTGCTATAGCGATGAGCGCAATCACACGTATGATATTTTTCTTTCAATCAGGTGTATGTATAAAATATATTTTATTCTTTAATAAAATCGTCTTATATTTAGTAATCGCATTACTCATGATGAATTATTGATTTTAATATTTTTCAAACAGGGAAGTACGGAAGAAAAATGTTTACATTATCTGGTATTGCGTTATAATGAAAAATTAAACTCTTACGTAGTTTTTTTCAAAATATCTATTGAAAGATGGACCTTTGTACAGAAATTGCTAAAACGATTGGAAAAGTTTCCGTTTGAGGTTTCAATAAATTATGACAGTTTCAGTAGTTTTTACACTCATTTGCTCCTGTTTAATATTCTATTTTAAGACATTTTTTAACCATTTCCGCCCCCAGAGTGGAGCATATCATCCTTTGAAGTCAAAAGAGCGTCAGAGACAAAGCGCTACTTTTCAGAAGCGCAATAGAGTGAACAAATATTGTCTCAATTGAAACAACTTCCTTTTTACCACTTCAGTCCATGTATTGGAGTTTTTTTTCAATAACATTCTTTTGGCAGTCTGTGCATATTTGTTTTGTGAACCTAACCTCATATTTAATTCAGAATCACCGAAATGTTACTAACGTTGGTAGGGACGATATGGTCTCTGGGATTTGGTTTATCTCAACATATGTTTTCTACGAGTACTGCTTTGTTACTCAGTAGCTTAACCTCCCGTTTTCGCAAAGTGTAAGGATTGAAAGAATACGAAAACTAGAACATGACTAGAGGTTGGCTAATCGATCTAGTTACGTGATGCTTTTGGGAACTTAAAGGTCAGAAGGAGTCTTTTCCAAAAATTTGTTTTTACACGGGCCCGAACCCATGATGTCCGTCACTTAAGCCAATGTTGCACTGCATCACAAACCTGGCTAATATTTAGAGGTTATTTCGCAGTCTTTTACAAGTCCTATACTTCAATCATCTCTCCTCATTCGGTCTGAAAAAAATGGTTGTCACAAAAAGATCTTTAGTCAAAAGTAGATCTTTTTTTTCTAGTTTGCTGGGCCAATAGGGTGTGGGAGATAAAACGGACTACAACATCCTACATTTATCTAACTTGGATATTTACTTAGCACTTGTTCAAAGCTTTTTCAATTACGTCATTTAAGTCAATGATTCAAAATATTAATTATATCATATATTATATCTTCAAGCTGTGGAATATCCTTAGATGGCTACTTCAAATTGTCGTTATAAAAGCTGACATTAGAAGTGAAATAATGTTAGTATGCCTGGAAACAAACATTCATTTATACATTATGTATGTAATTGCAATGGGTCAACTCACTATGACTACTGCATTTGTAAACAAGCGTTTAATTAAAGAAAATTTTCTAATATTATGACTGAAATCATGATTACCGATAATGGAAATTAAATTAACAATTTAATGAGGAACAGACGTGAGCTAATTGTTCAAAAAATCTTATAGAAAAATATACATATTATTATCATTGAAAAGTTTAGCATATGGACTTCTAAAGGCGTTTATCTCAAGATATTTTTATCTGAGAACTGCTTGTTACTCATTTACTCAACATCAAAAGATAAGGCAGAGTAAATGTACCATCATTACTTGACCACCACCGAGTAAGGAACTTAAATTGCCCCCATAGAGTAGATATCTTCAAAAGCTATTTAAGTTTGATTGTTTTACTTTAAATATGTGTACATAAAGCTTTTTTTTCATATATCTTGCATGTAAAAATTTGCGTTTTTACATCACTCACGCAATGGTAGCGCCCTCATTAACGGTCAAGTTATAATGGTACATCAAATTCTATAGTATTGATTAGATAATCGCTTTCGCTGCATCTGTTTTTAGTATCAGATGGGTAAGCGAGCGAATTAAAAAAAAACAAACATCCATGTCTTCAAAATATTTATAATTTTATTGAAAAATTAAACAGCCTGGACTAGTAATCGAGCCCGTGAGCTTTGCACCCGAATCCTACGACGTTGACACTCAACCACGGAACCGAATGTTACTAAAAACTAATAATAATACATAAATGAATTATTATCAATAAAAAAAATCAATAGTTTCGCTGAAATCATCTCAAGCAGAAGATGTTCGATCTCCGATATTATCTAGCGAGTAAATCTCGTCTCGCAAAAAGTTCAAGTTGACCATGTCTGCCATAGAGAAAAAGACGTTTTTCCATTATGAACGTAATTTATATTCTATCACGCACCGGCACTGTGTCGCTTCTGACAACTCTACATTACTCTACGTGACCACTGATGCCATTTCATTATTCCGATATAATATTTGATGCTAATATCCAGGGCTGGACTTGGATTTATTTAACACTTTATAGGGCAAAGGCCGAAATTGGTTAATATATTAACCACTTGCATTAAGGTCAATATATCCAATACTACCCATAATAAAGTCAATATTAATATATTTGTCATTAAATTTGTCAAATGGCGGAAAGAATTGTGTTGTTTCCCAAATATCAATGTCTTTATCCACGAGTCGTTAAATTAACTATTGGCCGTTTGTGCGCGCAACTAACAGCTTTGGAGCACCGTATTGCATTTGGACCTGAATTATGAAGGCTTTTTTTTTAGAGAAAACTATTTTTATAATCATTTCATATACATTTATAAAAGAAATCCCATAAATTATCAGTCTGTTGTAGTCTAAGCAACATTTTATCGTCATGTTTTAAATGCAAAAACCTTCAACTTCAATGTCGCTCAGTTGACTTAAAAAAAAATATTAATTGGTCAATGAAAATATTGATGTTTCTAACACAAAAATACATTATTTTTTTTATATGGTTAGTAAATGTTTTAAAATATCGTCTAAATTCGATATTCATAATATTTTATTTGCCCTATAAAGGATTAAGGACATTGGGTCACAAGCGCTGTGATGCCTCAAGAGAAATTTTCAAATTTTAAAAATATAAAAATTACTATGTATAGACGTACTAAACATTTTTATATTGTACATAATATATTGATTTAATTGTACGGATGCACCTACGCTTGATTTTGAGTCAACGAAGGAGCTTGATGGAATTTCAATATCAAAGTTGAATCATTTGAATTTTGTACTTTTACATAAGTTTACTGGTCGAGCACTTGAAATGCCTGAAGATGACGACAAAACTCATGGAAAAGAACAAAATTCAAACAATACAGATATGATTCAATAATCTTTGAATTTTTTTTTCAATATAATTTAAATGGTTTTTCTAGCTCGGCAAGTAAGAATGCCAAGAATCACTCTTTTTAATCCATGCTTGCTCCCAATGTGGAGTATTTGACCTCCAGGAAGTATCTCATCATATCTTAATCTATGAGAACTGCTTGTTGCTCAGTTGCACAACAGTTTTTAGTTCGTTGAGAGTAGGAATTTAAAGAACAGGGCTAGGAGAGGACCAAGTTGTAAGCTAGTCCGCTTTCGCTGCACTATGATTATATGTAGATCAGATGGGATCAACTGAAAAAATGCTGGTACTACAGAGGCTTGAGCCCGTGCCACCCTTAGCGGAAACCACCAACGTTAACCACTGCATCACAGACCGGAATTGTAGCATTAAATACTACTCGGCATTTGGGAAATCCAGCATTAGATAATATGGGCTATGAAATAAAGTTAAGTTAAATTATTTTTATATGAATAATCATGTGGTATTTCACTATTGTCTCTGAATAAATAAATATTGCACTTATGTAATTTTTTTGTATTTGAACATGCCGTCATTTCTTGGCGTAATCCTTTGGGTTCTTGTTTCTATGATAAATAATTCTACGCCTTATCAGGCTCTGGTACTGCTCATTACAATGTACTCAGGGAATTTGATAACAATTTGATAACAGATGTAATTAAATGAAGTACAGTAAATAGTTATATTATATACTATAATACGTTAATTTTTCTGTGAAGTCAACAGTTACTCTAGCGGTACATAACATTCAATGAAAAGTCAATAATTAGACTATGAGTGTAAAATTGTTTACGTGTGTAGAATGCAATTAATTGCATTTTAATGAATTGAACATGATAAAATCTAAAACAAAAATCAATTCAAAATTTTATAAATGTGTGAACCAATACAAACCCATAATACACACATCCCTCGCTTAGCACGGTTTCGCTTGAACACGGTTTCAGTTTCAGTGGGAAAAAAATGGTTTTCAACGTTAAAGACAGTTTGAAGAACAAAAGTTAAATGAAGAAGAATTATTTGATATTACTACAAGTGTTCCTGCTGAAATCTGACGATACCGAAAGCGACACCGAAATTTCTGGTCAAATTTAAACGATTACTGCTAAAACAATAAAAGATGGGTTGCAAATGGCAAGAAATATAGAAATAAATTTCCAAAATAATGATCTAGATATGGATCGAGCTTGGAAATTTCACCGAGAAATTAAACAATGCGTGCCAGAAATGAAGAGATTTACAAGAATATCAAAAAGGATGAAGAACCAAAAATTATCAATCTTTTAAACGACGACGGAATATAACAGAAAATGTAATTGAAAGTAGTAGTGATAATGACATTCAGCCAATAAAAAGAAAGAAAATTCCTATATTAATATCTCCAAGTGATAGTGACATTGAATAATATATTTTATCTGTGTTCATAATATTTCAATAAAAGTTCAACATACCTACTTTTTTCTTAATATTTCTAAAAAAGAACCTATCATCTCTTTTTCATACGTTTTTTAGTCTCGCTTAACACGGTTTCGCTTAGCACGGTGATCTAGCAGAACCTATCTTCCGTGTTAAGCGAGGGATGGGTGTAGTTGTAATCCAAAACATGTTTTTTTTCATACATCTGTGTTGATACCTAAATTAGTTTGATTTTGCTAAACGCATTACACTGCAAGATATAATGGTTTTGTCTACAATTCAGTGTTTCATAGTTCAAACAATATTTGATGTAGGTGGATTGATATCGCGATAGCGTCTTATAGCGTTATAGGACAACAAAGATTAGTGTGGAGTAGATCTGAGGCGGTGGGAGGGCTTTATCAATCAGCGAAATGACAAATCACTACTGGCACTGTTCAGACGATCCAAAGAGTAAACAATTCTATTGAACCGATTACCGACATTCGCCCGGTCATCAATAATACCGGCAAATTGTGATGCAGCCCGGTGAAATTCTCAACGAGGCATTCTTCTAGGAACCTGGCGACGGCTGACAGACGCCGCGGACCGCGATGGCCGCCGATCGACGCCAAAAAACTCAAAACCTACAGTTGGAATGGAGGCCTTCTGAATTCCGCCGTTTTAATTACCCCAGTAATATGCCAGGCCCGTCATCAACACGCATGGCTGAGAATTTTCATAGTTGTATTGGTTGAGATCGTTTTTGGCCAAAACTGCGACGCAATACCACGCAAAAAGCCCAATATTTGAACAATAGAGGTGCACTGCTTTAAATTGATAATTAATTTAATTATTGCTGTACCCCAGCGATAGCGATCTAAGCATCCGTTCTGCGATCCAAAGCTCAAAATCTTCATCTCGCGAATCATTCACATAAAAAGATTAAAACCATAAAGGCTTCTGCGTTCCATTTTCTATCATAAATCACCAAAGCTTTGAACGCACTAATATTGTATTTTCACGTAACTAAAGAAAAAAAAATGCCATGTTATAAAGGAAATAATAAAACTCTTTAGATTGCATATTTGGCCTCTTAGAAATAGAGAAACCTGACAAATTGTTCTCTTCTTTTCAGGAAAGCCAAAAAACAGGTTTTAGCCGTTATCAATGTAACCTATTTATGAACAGATACTTTAAAAGCAACGCTTTGGCTTTCTGAATCATTTTTAATTATAAAATAGTGATTTTAATGCGTTGTTTAAAGTTTCGATGAAGTTATGAACAAGAAAATGTTTTAATACGCAGCATATTAATATGTATCATTCATAACTCAAAATCGGCAAACATCGAGTGACATTTCTTCTATCCTAATGGGTCGTATTGTGATGTGTTGTTAGGACCTACTTTCATCCCACCAACATGACCTTGATAAAACAGGAAGCTTGGACTATCTCGAAGAAGATTGTCTTGTTTCGGACGCTTGTATCGACGGTTTTTCGTCTACGACTTCACCTGTTAGTACACATAGTAGTCTTAAACACTTAGTGTTTACCGCTAGATATTTGTACTGTACTGTTGTGTACTGATTTTGGCGCTAAAAACATTGTCGTCATAGATGTTTTGATCTTCCTGATGTAATAATGCGTTATCAATCGGATAGTCGTGCTTATACCTTTACCCCTCTTTGATAGGAAGGTTGAGTGTAAAATTTAAGCACTGCTAAAAATGGATATTGACTAAATTATTTATAATAAAAATAATAACACATTTTTAGTACTTTTTCCACATGATATTTATTTCATCAGGACCGGTTTCGCTCATGGCGAGCATTATCAACTGGCAATGCTCGCCATGAGCGAAACCGGTCCTGATAAAATAAATCTCATGTAGAAAAAGTACTAAAAATGTGTTATTATTTTTATTATAATGCCTTTCCACCAAGTATTGACAGTGAACACCCTAAAAGTGATAAATTATTTACTGTTATTTCATATTTTACATATCTGTAACGGATGTGGATTCGATTTTTTTTTATATGAAAAGTTTATTGCTGTGTATAATGACATGTGTTTCACTAATTGAATACGCATTTTCAGACTATAATGATAATTATAACAGCATACTGTGTAATTGCTTAAATTTTACTAAATAAGGAAAAATGTAATAAGTTTTGTCTCAAACGACTCGGGTTTCGCGATTCGGCAACATAAGGCACTTCAAGTGCACGATTAACTTATACTGACGTATGGTTTATAATTATATAATACTACAAGTAATCAGGGCCTTTTCCCCATTTATAGCACGGGTTCCGGCACCCTTTTTCAGGGTATTATTGTTTTTCAAAATTTCAGAATCAATTAGACGAAACAATATCTGCGCTTACGTAATTACAATGTTTATTTATATAATTCGTCAAGATGATTAAATATGGTATTGTTATGAGCCGGATGAGATGTGTTATTTTATTTAATAAAAAGCTTGACATGAAGTGAGTTCAGGCACCTTTTTTTTTTTTTTAATTATATTAAAAAAATATTTGGCATTACAGCTTAAGCCAATGCGCCAAATATTCTTAATTGTGAAAGTCATACGAGATTAACTCGATGATAAGTAATGAATCAGTTTTGCACAAAATCAACGATAAATAACATACACCCAGCCCAAGATATCTTTTATTTTCAATTGAAAAAAATCTGACCTTGCCGGGAATTGAACCCGGGTCTCCAGATCGCTAGACCACAGGGACCGACAATATATGTTTCAATGTTAATGATGGTTATCTGGATCATAATATTAATGAGTTTAAGTGAATATGATGAATAATTGCGTAGATAATTTACATTTTCTCTAGTTCTTTTATATGTGACATCGTTAAAAACTAATTGCATGCCATAGAATGGAAATGCCTACTTATTTAAGATGGCGGGTATAATTCGAGGAATAATTTAAACAAGTTGTTTAATTAAAAGAAGATTTTGTTAAAATATGTAGTCACTAAATAAAAATTTGATTACATGAGACGTGTAAAATCGAAAAACAAAAATTATTTCTTTTCAAAATCAGAAAAAATACACATACCTAGGTACATGCTATAAATCATTTCACTGTATGTGTCATGATATATCACTTGCAAAGCCCGATAAAAACATAACAAATGAAATGTTTAAACACTAACTTAATGATATGCGAATAAATTCAATTGTTAAAAGCAAGTGCCAATAAGTTCAATTTTATTTTGCTTACATTTATTGCAATGCGCGGTTGATTGGCTAGTTAAAAAAAGTATCCTGTTCTCAATTATGAACAAAATTCAAAGGAAAAATAAAACATATATTTTATAATATATCAGATGGGTTTGGGTTCAGTTCGAGATTAATATAAAAATTAAGTGTTATTAATTTTTATTTATCAATATAAAATGTAACGAAATAATGCAGATCTTTGGCTTGGGGTGTCTTTTTTCTAGAGCTGACTTTAAAACAATTACTGAGATAATTTTACGACATTTAGAAATACCCGATGACTTGATTAACTAATAGAAAAAATATTTTCAATTTACGGGAAAAATTTATTTTTATTTTGAGATCTGTTAAGATTAGCTTGAAAGTAATTTTGAACTATTTTATGAATGAAAATTCCACAAATCACGCTTGTTTTTTCAAGTAAGATATTTAATAAATGCTTACCAATGTAAAAGCATATCAGTTGACAATGGTCACGATGATCAAAACCAGTTCTAATCATTGTGTAATATATGTACATATGTGGAAATATTTCAAAAAATTGTGTCACATTGTTTGTAATGGTCTTTCCACCAAGAATTGATATTTAACACCTTAAAGATATACACATATAAAATCAAGAATAATAATTATAGTTTTACAATGTGAAAAACAGTTGAAAATTTAAAAAAAAATAAACAGAAAAAAATACATTGGTAACGAAGTCAATCGACCAAGTTCATTCAAAATCAAATTTAGTACCTATATTAAAATAAGTATTCCACTGAACTCACTAACGGCCAAGTGGAATATTTCGACATCCGAATCCATATCATTCAAAATAAGCGGGCTAACTGTGCTCATTGGAAGAGCAAACTATTCATGACAACGATTCCTCAAAAAAATATCAGGAACATTTAGTTTGACATTCTCAAGAATTGGAATTCTCACATTGGTATCGAAAAGCCGAAAGAAAAGTATGGAAAAGTATATATATATTTGAGCATTTAAACTATTGAACGTATGCATGCCTGAAAATCGGTTGAATACAGCCATGGCCCATGAGTAGTATACATATATCCTCAAACAGAGAAGTCTAAAAAAAATATTCTAAACTTTCTATACCATATTTATTACCTCTCGAGGTCCAGACAATCGATCCACTCTCAATTCGGCTTCAAACTAAAACATTGTAGGTTCAATAATATCACAATTTTAACTGCCGAAAAGACCCTGTAAGTACGGAAGATAAAGCGAAAAATTGGCAATGCCTTGTTGCAAGTTTTCTTGCTGTGATAATAGAACGTAAGTCTGGCCTCAAATTGAGCGCAAGGATCTTGAAAGATCTTTAGCAAAGATTGATGAAATCTGCCAGAAAGTGCGACGATTTATTGAATAACGAAAAAATAACAATATTGTGTTATTTAAGTGAAACATTTCATTTTAATTGTAATTGATTTTTATTTACAGTTAATTTACAATTGACAGAAATAAAACAATATTACACAAAAGTAAATCTTTTGCCATTTTGTGCATAGCATGTAAGTAATGTTCTATGATAACTTTTATAAATAATTTAAATCAATGAATTTGGCAATCAACTGGAAATGGTCGATTGTTTATTGCGGTCGTCCATTTAATTCCTGTTGCAATCATATTACGTATTTAGCAACAGGGCATAAGTAGTCAGTAGGTCTTAAAAAAACAATCAAGGGTTGGGAAGGAGGGGGATTTGGCAGAGGTGCAAGGGGGGTTTGCTAAATGATGATGTGAATTGCATACTGATAAACCACACCGAACATATCTCGACAACGGCTGGGGAAAGTTGGGAAATGAGGACTCGTCAAAAGAAAAAAGTCAATTTGGTCTAATCTATGCAATGAAACGAAAACAGTTTGTAGCCAGGTATCAATGTGTTAAGCTGTGTTTCTAATGATCATTGGTTAACAATTTAAAAAATATAAATAGTATTGAAAGGGCTCATTTTTTTGGCATCAATAGTTTATTATTTATTCTTGATTTTTCAAATGATGCGGTTTTGCGGGCTAAAAACAGGAATACCAAATTCTTAAATTGATTTAATAATCGATCGCTAAGTGATACTTACGAAGAAGCATGAATGTTTGTCATGTTTAAATAAAGCCAGCCACCGTGTGTCTAATCTTGACAACGGGGTGTTAAGAGAGCGAGAAGCTCTTAGCTTCATCTTTCCTTCTGGACGATCTCTAAATTGAGAGATAAGCGATTGACTTACAACTAATCGGGAAAGCTTAAGTGTGTGTTCATTGAACTTCATTCCAAATCTGAATGTGAGTACAACGATACTTAAGATCTTTTACGGAAAAGAGAATATACAATGTATTATGTTATGCCACTAAGTCAGTATGGAATAAGAATAAAAATATCCCTGAGTGATCAAACCACCAATTAGAAGGCTATACGAAAAGTAATAGGAACAATTAAAATCAGTTTCTTGGGAACAACAAAACACACTGTAAACGTTGACAGCTTATTTCTGACTATTTTTATAAATACCATGCTTGTTCAGAACTGATCGGTAATGTTTTAAGACTAGTAGTTTCTTAGTGCAATATTTTCATGAAATATCATTCCTGGC
Organism: Himalopsyche kuldschensis; assembly: GCA_028554975.1. Lineage (NCBI taxonomy): Eukaryota > Metazoa > Arthropoda > Insecta > Trichoptera > Rhyacophilidae > Himalopsyche > Himalopsyche kuldschensis. Next base: position 1,267,236 of record JAHFWI010000092.1, read on the forward strand.
GATCCAGGTGATTTAGATTTTCAATGACTGAGATATTTAAAAACGTTGATTTATACCAAAATACAATGCATATTTGGTATACTTTATCATGGGGTAGCGATGATATTTACGTATCTGTTTGATTTGTTTCGTATCAATACTGTCCGTATTAGCCTGTTTTACCCTTTGGTCATCTCGTGCGAGAAAGCATACAGAAGAGTCTTTAGTAAAGACAGAAGTCAGCGACAACCGATGACAAAAAACTCGCCGACCAATTCCCGTAGAATGCATTTACGCGTGCATTTGAATGTTCGCCGCGAGGGACAACAGACCAGAGACAACGGACGAGAGACAAGGGACGAGCATGTTGTCTTTGGAGACGCCGTGCGCAGAAATTAAGAAGTAGTAATGACATCTGAGATGATGGAACGCGATTCAAAATTATTGCTAACATTTGAGCGTGCGGAGAAATTATGAACTTATTTTGACAGTTCAAGCAATCTAACGATTTTGACAATTATTTACTAATTTAAAATTTAATAGCCTACTTTTTAGGATATAAAACAAAACATTATCCGTAACTTTTTTCAAACGATTTGTTTTAATTATGGATCTTTTTCTTATACCTGTCAATATTAAAATGTGCAAATTTTAGGAAACGAATTCAACATCAGAAATTACGTCTGACATGTTTTTTATTTGATTTCATCTGTCGCTGCAAAACCATTTATTTCTTATCTAAATGATATTGAGTGTAAGGTGTTATTGGAAAATGTAGTATTTAGCTAGCAAAGAAATATATTATTGATTATGCTGGGTTACCAGCTTCCCATGTAAATATATATTAGATTGGTTTGTTGACAAATTGGCCTACTTCAAATTTATAGTGATTTCAGAATCCTTCAACGCAATACAGAGCAATAAGAGTGTGCCTTCATCTAATCTTGCCAAAACAAAGGTTCAAATGTGATGAGCGGTAACTTCTGTTCTATTGAAATAAAATAGTTTTCTAATATATTACTTTTAACCGATTCTATGCCGGTAAAAATCAATATGGCCGTACACAGGAGGCCGCGATTTTCTTTCAAAAAATAAATCCTAATATAATTATCGATGTATTACACATTAAAATTCAATATTCTTTGAGTTCAAGTAGTACAACACGCTCTCAAAAGATGTCACTATATGCAAGTTAAATTCAATTATTTTAAATAGGAACTGGTGACTTGTAAATTAGGCACAAAGGAGAGCGTAAATTTACGCGCATTTTGTATGGACGGCCCCTTGAACACGGACTTGTAGCGCGTAAATATACGCTTTAGGCAGAGATCAGGTTAAGGAAGATCAAATGAATATGTAATATATTGACTGGAAAGGAAAAAAAATGCATAAATATATGTGTAAAAAAAACTATTGATTGCCAAAAATATGATATACCTACTAATATAAATACACCTAGTGGTGACATGGTGAATAAAAAGGTACAAGTTCAGTCATTAATTTCTTGTCTATTTTTTTTGTTTTTTTTTTTATCAAAATGAATTTAAAAAATCACAAGTTTTAACAATAAAATCACGTGCAATTATTTTTTAAAGAAAAATGTTCATTATATATATTTATGTACTTGAAAATTATATTACAAGTCAAAAGGTGGCAAAGCGACGCCCTGGCTCAATTTCAGACGCTAGGTCGCTGACCTGGCCCCACTACACTACTGATTATACCTAACTTTGTAAAGTAAATCGTCTGAAGTCATAGATAATCAAATTATAGCGTCAAAAATAGTATTTTCGATGGTTTCGGCGGTAACTTTGTGGAAGTTCATTTTAATATAAAATTTAAAATAACTTTGATTATTCCACGTATTGTGTAACTAATTACTTAAGCAAACTTTGCGATAGTAAGTCTGAAGATGCCTCTGAAAGAGGCGAAACACGTGTCACAGTTAGTTACACAATACGTGGAATAATCAAAATTATTTTAAATTTTATATTCAAAAATAGTACCTTGGTTCTTTGAGGATTTTCAAGCAAAAAATATTATTAAATCCGTATCTTTCAAAGAAAAAATGAACTTGTGCGACTGACTTACTTATCAGTTTTGATTAAAAACCATTTCAGTGTCAAGATTCCAAATGCTCCACATCGGAAAGAGTCATGATTTAAAATAAAAAGAAACAATGGCGGTATAAGCGTTTGACTGTTTTTTGTACTATTCAAATCCGTTTTTGTATGTGAAATAACAACAATAAGTGAGATTTATTAGCAAAGGTAAGTGTCGTGTAGTGATGAATCGACTATAACGGAAGTCAAAATTCACAGAATAAAAACAATACGATTTATTCTTTAATATTCACTGGTCCATGTCGACTGCTTACTAGAAATGCCGTTCAGAAGAAAATACCTCGTCATTTTAATGACGTCACAATAGCAAGAATTCGCATACCTGGTTTACACGACAACAAAAAAAAATGGCATAATTCAAAACCTTCAATGACGAACTTTACCTTTGAAGGTAACTATGGCAAAAAAATGTCCAGTTCTGCATAAATGGTCGATGCTATCCCTTATCTAGGGCACGTCAACTATTATATGCATTTCGTTGATGCGAAAATACTAATTAAATTATTTAAAAAAAAAACAAATGTTCTATTAAATGAATTATGTAAATTTCCATGAGCTATGTCGTTAACGACTCGGATTTCGTCTTTCAGCATCTTCAGGCAATTAAAGCTCATCCATGCACTTGAAATCATTGAAGATGCCGAAAGGCGAAACCCGGGTCGTTAGCGACAAAACTTATGGTTTTAAAAGTACAAAATTCCAACGATTCAAATTTGATATTGAAATTCCATCAAGCAACTTCAGTCGAAATCCTAAATCATATCAATTGAGATACACAGTCGGTCTTCAAAAATTATCTAGAAAATGATTCTGAAACTTTCTGATCGATAAGCGGAGCTCTTGCGGATGTCAAACATACTGCTGTATCGTAATTATTTTGTCTTAATTATGAGATTCTGAGGTTTTGGTTCATTTTTTACAAAAGAAACATTTATCAAATACCTTTTAAGGTGTTCTCCGCGAATACTCGGTGGGATGGTATGGACACATTTTTTTTTTTTTTGTTACATATCATTAGGATCAGGACCGGTTTCGTTTATCGCGAGCACTTTCAACTGATTTCAGCTGAAACCAGTTCTGAACCTAATAAATCTAATGTGGAATAAGTACAAAAACGTGTTTTTATGTCTTAATTTATAAAATACCTAAGATCTTACATTTCTGCTAGATTTATTTCGATTTATTAAATTTCAGCTGTGCTACACGGCAAAAAATACAGCCACGGTAGCTGCCCCCAACGTGGCACTGGAATCATGATTTATAAAATAATAACTATTCCAGTTAACGACTGGCTACGGAAATATCTCAAGCCCATATCCACAGTAATACTTCTGACAGTACTTACATAGTGGTCTTCTTTATTCGAAAAAAAACAGTAAATAAATGGCTTCTAGCGGTAGCCATTGCGGTGGTGCCCCTATAATTAATATAAACCAGGTGATTTCACAGTATTAAAACACATTATACTGAAAGTCTTAAGCGGGCCCTTAAGTGGGTGTTACATTGTCTTACGTGCATGATATAAACATCTTGTCACAAAGTTGGCCTGCGGTTAAAACCTTTTACCATATTTCGACACATATTTATTGAACATTCGAAGCATTTTCAATTTAATTTACAGTGTGTTACTTTGACTGAATTAATCTGCATTATGAAATATATACTCTGAAAGCTATCATTAATAAACTTTATTATTTGATTGAATCCGTTTAGTAATGAATTATGTTTTTTCCTGGGTATCACCTATGATACTCATGATTTTCTATTAACTATCAGCCCGGCTGTTGAATTGAACGTACCAAAACAAGTTTTCATGCTGTATCATAAAAAATATGTTAAATTTATTCTTATTGAAGCAAATCATTAAATAATAATGTATGATGTAGAGAAAAATATTGTTGTATTTGTGTTTTCATTCTAAATGCTAAAAAGAACCAACTTCCTTCAACAACAGTAACTTCTAACAGTTGGTAAGACCGTATCCTTCAGTATATGATACGTTTGATTTCGGTACGCCAAATTCTACAACCGAGCTTAATATTTTATAAAAAGAAAACATGAGGATCATAGGTGATACCCGGGGCCCGAAGAGGTTAACAATGTATTCAGTAGAGTATGCGAAATATAAGTGGATATACTCTCAACAGAAACTTTTTCACTATAACTATTTGCTGCCATATTGCAAAATCTCTCTTTTTAGGAGTGTAACGATATACGTATAATGCAAGGCAAGACTAACGGTGAGCTAATTGCTTTGATTGTGCTTCTAATTTATTATCAGATAACTGAGAGGGACTACAAATTGTTTGTGAAACAATGGACAACTGCTAAAACTATAAAAACTTCTTAGCAAAAAGCAGTCAATGCAACTGCTTACTGCTTGTTTGCGAAGAAATTATTTCGTTTTCACTATTTATTAATTCAACCGCTATTTATTAATTCTCAATACTAAAACTTCAAAAAAATAAATTACATCATTTTTCGCAAGAGAAACTTACTGCCATCTTGTTTGGACGTCAGTTCAGTTGATTCAGTTTAAAAATACATTCCTTTATTCATGCATACATAGTTTTTCATCCCTATTCAGATGATTTGGTATCTGGGGTGAAAAAATTGACATTTCCGCTGTTATGGGTAGGTGAGGAACAATAGAAAAAGGCATTACGAAATACACTACTGGTCCTGAATAAAAAAAAATAATACGTTTCTGTAAGCTTCGGCAAACATTTCTATAAACACCTAGATTCTATTGAAATGAAATCTGAGTATTCAGGTGATGCGGTAGCAGAATGACTGTGGGATTATTGCCCAGTGCCGGATGCAGGGAAATAGCACGCCCCGTCGTAGTACACCAAGCGTGACGTGAGTATCAAAAGATCCGACATACCTCTATCTTTTGTAATGTTATCAAAAGAATGTAATATAATGTTAAATGTAGTGTAGAAAAATGTTTTTAATTTTTTGATTCTCATTGCGAATATTACAAACGCGGTTTATTAGAACATGGCATATTGTTCAGTGATTACTTTTGATGCGTTCACTGTCAATACTTGGTGGACTGGCATTATAATAAAAATACTTAAACATTTTTTGTACTTATTCCACATAAAATTTATTGAATCAGGACCGGTTTGTCAACCGGATTGTCAATTGATTGAAAATGCTCACCATGAGCGAAACCGGTCCTGATGCAATAAATTTTATGTGGTATAAATGTGTCCGTAAATGTAGTGGCTTTTTATTTTTTTTCGGTTTATCTTAAATCAAATGTTTACATGCTGAGATTTTATGTTCAAGGTGCTCTTTGTTTTATAAATATCAATCAAAAAAAATAAAACAATAGTTGGAGCTCTAAAATACCACACAGCTTCAACATGAAGCTTTATTTATATGTATACATAGTTTTTCTTCTTGATTGTCTTCCCGTGCAGTTATTCCTAAAAAATTTCATGCGTCGGTCACCTAAATCTGAAAAATTCACGGCCCCTAGCTTGGGAATCACCGTTTTATTATTAAGAGATTTATTCAAGCAATTAGGTATGAGTAAGCTCAAGCCCGGGTCATATCAATATGAAATTTCTAAAACTTTCAATGGATTCGGCTATTTGATTGCTTTTTTTTATTCTATTATCTCCTCCTTGCTTCCCGTAAAAAGAAAAAAGTCTAAATTTCATTTTGTAATTTTATCATTTTGAAATAATAGAATCAATCTTGCTTCATTACTTAAGCAAACTTTGCGATGGTAAGTCCGAAGATGTATCTGAAAAAGGCGAAACACGTGTCACAGTAGTAGCACAATACGTGGAATAATCAAAGTTATTTTAAATTCTAAATCAAACCCAAATAATTGTCTTATTTAAATATTAATAAAAGCAATAGTTGATTGAAATAGTTAATATGTATATGATTCGTTTTTATGTGTATCAATTTAAAAAATGATTTCACAGATTTCAAAAATTATACTTTCTTGCACGGTTTTGTTAAATTTGAAATCTTATATGTGTATACTTATATGCAAGGCTTTTTTCCATTTAACGCGATGGAACGGCGTACCGGGCCCTTTTTCACAGATCTCAAAATCAATTAGACGAAATTTTACTTAAATAATATAATTTTATTTAGTAAAAAGCTTGACATGAAGTGAGTTCCGGCATCTTTTTTTCAAAAAAAATCCCTGCTTATATGAATAAACTCTTTTTTTCTTTTAGTATTTGGAATAAAAATGTACGCGTTTATTGCAGGCTATGACATATGACTCGATTCACCTCTGAATAAATATTTGCCATAAGTCCATACGATGTACAGAATGAAATTTGAATAGGAATATACATTCAGAAAAATACAAAAGGATATTATTTTTGTTATCTCAGTTGTCGCCAGTGTGTGTAACTAAATTCTTTATATTCTATATCTCTAAATCAGCGATGATTTAATTGTCAAACATCTCAAATATATGTAGGTATATATTTATAAACAAAAACCACAGTGTGTCAAAATCTAACGAAACTTACTTACATAATACTATATACTATGAGTCATTTGACATGATATTATTTTCTATTTATCCCAGAGTTTCACATAGTGATCAGCTGATGAAATAAAGCAAAATAGTTTTCAGTTGCTTCTGATGAATATATAACTTGAAAAACCCGACAAAAGCTATAATAAAAAATACTATATTATATCAATTGAAGATTTCGACTGAAGGTGCAATATCAAATTTGAATCGTTTAATTTGTGTACTTTGCCATGAGTGAAATGTACTGACTGTCAGTTCAAGTTCATTTATGCACTTCAAATGACTGTAAATGCTGAAAGGAAAAGCCCGGAAAACTCATGGAAAAACACAAAATTCAAACGAATCAAATATGACATATAACTTGTAATCATAATCATTTTTAAGGTATTCACTGTCAATGTTTGGTTGAATGGGATTATAATAAATATAATTAACATTTATAGTGCTTGATCCACATACAATTTATTATATCAGGACCGGATTCATTCATAACGAGCATTATCAATTGAACTTTATTAAACGACATACGAATGAGTCTGATGCAGATGTTATATACTTCCGACTTAATTTAAATTCTAGGATTCAAATATAAAGCGAAGTTGTAATTTAGTCAAAATGTTGCACCGCAAGATTGGTTTTGTGCTAGCTATACAAATATGAAATAATAACTTAAAGTTGTATTTAATGTTTTCAGATAGAATCCAGGGCTGTGGAGAAGGAGTCGGAGTCGGAGTCGGCGCGGCGATTTGGTCGGAGTCGGAAATTTTGAAAAGATTGAACTTTTTATTTTTAGATTTAATATGGCATATTTGGCTATTGGCAGGATTGGTTGGTTGATATATAATTGAATACACATAAATATGATAGGTAGAAAAAAAACGTGACGTAATTAATCGTTTTTTAGTCGGAGTCGAACTTTTTTTTACCGACTCCACAGCCCTGATAGAATCGCTTTTGACCAAGAATTGACAGAGAGTACCATAAAAGTGACTGTGGCAAAGTCTTTACATTTCCGGTTCAAATCGTTATAATATGGATGTTTGAGAAAAATTTCACGTGTGAAAATGATTCATAATTTATAAATGAGGAATGTTGGTGTGATTTTATCGAATGATTCTTGTCAGGTTGGACACATTTGAAAAAAATACACGAAGAATAAACGTGACACTGACAAAAGTGAATATCCGTCAATAAGGATTTTGAAAAATAATAAAACAAAATATCTTTGATACAGCGCATGCAATTTTACGATATTCTGTGCAATCTCTCACAGGTAAAGAGAATAAGCATGGGCGCACATTTGTGGTTTGCGGTGCCAAAGAAAAAATAGTCTTACATTTATATACCCACATTATACGAAATTGTTAATAAAACATTATATTTCATATTGTAACATTCATTATTTACGCATTAAAAAGTGTTATAATATGTAATAGACCTGGTTTTTGCTTGTATTCTTCGAACTGGAGAGATTTCACAGCCTGGAAGGTCACTGATTATCATTCATAGGATGTACTTTATCTTACTTCAAGACGATGATATGATAAAGGTGGAATTCAATAAACTCATGGTAGACGAAAAATCTTGAATGTAGCTGGTCGTGGAAATTTCTCCAGTGGGGAGTGTGCCTGAGAAAAGAAACATTTCTCATTACAAAAAACAATTACACCCAACTCTTATTCCCTACGGTCGATATGTTTCACAACAAACTGTGCAATGAAGCTAAGTACTTGATTAGATACGTGGACTGTACCTACATAATCACTTTCGTCGCTAAAAATGTGATGTGTTAGAATCTAATTAATCCCTTTGTTTGTTATGACTGTCATATGCTGTAGAATTTATTGTCATCGGGAAATCCGCTATCCGCTTCTGTATCAATCCGTGCATATCGTTCCTAACACGTGTCACTCACGTGGTGTTGAGAGTCTGTGGGAACCTAAATGCCAATTGTGGCTGTGACATGAGAACGATGGGTCACCGCATTTTTTTTTCTTGGAATCGTGTAGCAACAAATAAATCGTGTACCAATAAAGTATAATTTATTTTATGGAATGTGATATGTCAAAACCATTGAATCATTTTTTGGTGGAAAAACACGAACATTTGGCTTTGAAGATCAGCACTTGTGGCTGCTGAGTTGATCTTATTCTGACCGTTCCAAAATATATTACAAACAATGGGTTTGACTAATTTGAATTCAAAATATACAATGAAAATATCCGGATTTCCACTCAGAGTGATTTTGAATTTTTCGGATTAAAAAATAATATCTATTCGGGTTGGTATAATTGTATGTCTCTGCCACTGGAAACGGAACGATCTCACCTTGACAAAACTCGCACACGGCACCTCATTGAAAAGATTTCCCCCATTGTGTTGCCAGTCGTTTGCCAGTTGACACAACAGAGCAAACTTAACAACGCCAGGCATCAATGCAGGCTTTGCAAGAATCATTACAAAAATACAATAGAGAACCAACAGGAAAAAATAAATCATTCCAGATTATCGCTGTATAGACTCAGCGGTACAGTATTGAAGGATAATAACACAATTCCTTGCATTATAAAAAGGAAACGTGCCGCTCTCGATTTTGCAAATAGATATGAGGTGTTCACTAATGCACTTAAGACGGGCTTTCAATTCATGCGAAAAAACAAGCCATTAACTGTCAGTGATTTCTTGTACTAAATTTATAGTAAACATTTTGGTTGGTCTTTGGTAGGCTTATCCCTGATTGGCCGATGTCGTCCCGGTTTTTGTTTCACGTGACGACGAGACGCGTTTCAAAACTTCCGACTGTACTTCCAAATTTATCTAAAAAATCTTTGATCCGAAATTTGGTGCCACGATAAGCTTCCACTCGCAAAAAAAAATTTTACGTCAATAAATGAAGAGTGAGTGCTTCGACAAATGGATCTAATTATTCAAACGTTTTAATCTAGCTAAAAGGATCTCATTTTGGTTTTGTATGTCGGCCAATAATGTACACCCTCATGGAGAGTGATTTTTTGAGAATGAAACACATTTGGTCGGACGACCGAAGCCGCATGCAAGAATCTCCTGCACGATCGTTTCTATAATGAAAATTAAGCTTGAGCGTTCCATGCAGCAAAATTTATGAAAAAAGTTTTAAAAAAATGTTTACTTGCTTCTTTTTTCCCTACCTTCCCCCGCTCCTGTCCGGTTTTGTGTTTCAAAATTATGGTTAGCCTAGTCTTTAGTATATTGAAATTAAAATTTGGAGACAGATGTTTAACTGAAGACCTTTTTAATATCTGGAAGAAGATGATGGATGATAAAGGCAAAGTAAGATTAAGACATAGTCATCAAAATGAGACCTTGAATAAGTATTGTGCAATACCTAATTCGTCTTGGACTATTTTGTTCACTTCCTTTTAATATATCAAAAAGGTTCTAATAAATCGACGAACGGAAATAACTAAAATAACATAAACTTTTAGGTTTCCTTTCTCGATATATTATGTCACATTAAATTCATTGAAGTATTTGTAGTACGGATATTGATTTGTTATATTTAAATTTAATGTTCGGTTTAATATTTTCCTAATAATATCAGAAAACTAGCATTTTAAGATATGTAATTCAAGTTTGAATTAAGTGAAAATTGCACTGCAGGTTTATCGGTTGAATCCGAATGAATAATTTATTTAGTTCCACCAATTTTCACTGAGCGTTTTACAACAAAATGACTTCATGTTTCACCTTTTTCTAAGTCGGTAAAGTAGGTCGTTACACGGCATTACTTGGATTAAATTTAAACGTTTTGAATCGACGGTAACGACTGGCAACACTAGCTAACAGCCAAGGTGCCAAATATTTTGAATTTTTTTATGTCACGTTAGATCCACTCGATTAGAATTTACAACAACACAAAAAACCACGTCCATGATCTTGAATAAAAATTCTAAATTGTTTATTAAGCATTGCTAGTCTTGATTTCATGTAAATATGACCGTTAGGATAAAGCTCTCACATAAACAAACACAACTTTCACTATTCTACCAATTCCCATTTACGTCGAATAAAGGATTATTTTAATTACATATCCGATGTGCTTACGGTTATTATTTTCACAGGATGTTGTAATTATAGTTGCCAACCATCCAGGATTTTCCAGGAATTGTAGTTGCTGTCCAGAATCCTGGTGAATTTGTTTATTAATGCAGAATATTGTGAAACTACATCTATTTCAGTTTTGTCCAGGATATGTCCATAAATTGTCTCAGAAAAAGTTGGCAACCACAATTGTAAGTGCATCGAATTACTATCATTACTTATTCAAGGTGTGAGGATGACTATTTTATACGATCTCGATAATTTATAAGCTATAAGGTGTTCACTGTCAATACTTAGTAGATTGGCATTATATTGAAAATAATAACACAATTTTTAGTACTTATTCCACAATGAAATCAGGACTGATTTGGTTTAATCGAGAGTGTCTCCGTCTCCAAATTGTGCCAAAATATGTTAATTTGAAAACGAAGTCCAGTTCTGTATATTTAACGCTGTATTTTTGTATTTTTATCTTATTTTAAAACGGTCCTGATCTCAATAAATTCAATGTGGAATAAGTACTAAAAATATGTAATTATTTTTATTGTAATCTCGATTGTTTATAAAAGAATGATCAAAAAAGGGTGCCATATATAAATGTAAATATAATACAAACATTTTCATAAACATTGGCACCCCTAACTACCGTTCACGCATTGGTTTGTTTATGGCATCTGAAAAAAAATGAATCGGTAAATATTAATCATTCTTCTTTTTCATGATATTTTATAATGCTATTTGTTAATCTGTTATAACTGATATATTTCACGAATGTCAGTGTATCAATGATTAAGTCAGCTACCTTTTTAAAAAGTAGCTGGCAACATTTACACAAACGCAACAGTTGCCAGCCTGTAAAGCGATATATATTATATTTTATAAATTATGTACGTAAAAGGAATAAGAAAATAAAAGAGAGGGAACATTCGAAATGTGTTTTTTGAGACGATTATACGGCAGAGGTGGCTTTTGTGATTCACGCGAACCAAATGGGACCGACGCTAATTTCCCTACTCCATACAGCCGCACGAAGCCTATTTTGAAAGAGGTTGGCAACATTTCATCACGGAATATAACATGAAAATACTATTTTTTTTCTTATTTTTCCCTTTAGTAATACAATATATTGACTATTTCAGCACCTTCAAAGAACTTCCACAATTACGTTATTTGCGGAGAAGCTTTTCTCCAGTTAAAGGTACTCGAGGTCTATTCAAAATCATGTTATCTTCGGTGCTTGGTGAAATTTTTGTTCCCTCGAAATGCCTGAGAATACCGAAAGGCGAAACCAGTGTTGTAACCGATAAATGTCATGGAAAAGAATAAAATTCAAACGATTTAAATTTAATCATGTAATATCTTAAATCTTCGCTTTTTCCTGAGATATTTAGCAGTTCAATCAAATCCTTGAGAATTTAAGTGCACAGATTGATTCTGCTGTCTTCCATGTCCTCTTCTTCCTCTCATATGCCCTTGCATACAATATGTACATTTTAAAACTGCTTCTGATGTTTTAACCTTCTGCAAATAATGTCGCTTCGCTGGCAGAACAATGACTCAAGGGGTTTGTTTTCTAAATAATAAGAATATAATTATGAAGTAAGGAGAGTAGTGGCCTTAAAATAACAACAAGATTTATGGCCAGTTTTCTAGGTATGTATATTGTAGACTGAATATTTTACTTTAAAATATTTGGCCCCTTTTAGATATTCGGATATTTGAAATTAGTATAAACTAGTCCGATAATTATTCGGATATACTAGTATTGAAACCCGGCTTCGCTCGGACCAGTTTGGGGATATGTTCACCTCGGCACGTAAATTCAGATGGACCAAGTTGAAACAACTTTTTTCAAAATTCAAAAGTCTAGGTCAATTAAAATGGAATTAAAATCAACATTTCAGACTGGCATTGACATTTCACAGCCCCTTTCATATATTGACAGCCCAATTCTCGCCCATTAAAATGTCTAAATTCAAGGAAAAAATCTAATTTGCTGTCAAAGAAATGTAAATATTAAACATTATTGTTAATAATAAAAGCCGGGAAAAGTTCAGTAGAAGACTAATTTATTTCATTTTGACTAAATGTCTTCGCCGATAAAAAAAATCAAACATATTTTCTTTCATATTCGTTTTTATGGCAACTTAATGACAAACAATGCAAAAAGAAATTACAGACCCACAGACATACATACGCCGTTTCGGTTTTATATATAAGATTCACCCACTTGGTAAGCCAAAAGGTCACTAAGCGTAGCATTATACAATAGCTCGATATGATTTGTTTGCTTCAAAACACGTTTTTGTATTTAAAATATGGTTTTACCACAAAAAAACCAGGGAATATTTACGTCATTACGTTTATTAAATACTAGTATTCGAACCCGGCTTCGCTCGGACCAGTTTGGGGTTATGTTCACCTCAGCGCGTAAATTCAGACGGGTCAAGTTGAAACAACTGGCAACTTAATGACCAACAATGCAAAAGGGAATTACAGACCCACAGACATACATACGCCGTTTCGGTTTTATGTATGAGATAGTTTGGTTCATATGAGCTCGATACTCGAGTTTACTCGAGTATTTAAAATATGGTTTACAAAAAAACTCAGTAATATTGGAGTCATCTACGTTTATTAAATTGATAACGAAACAAATTTACCGTCGAAATGTTCACGAGCGAAATCAATTAATTTGTTTGAACTTGGAACAACAATGCAAAAGGGAATTACAGACCCACATACATACATACGCCGTTTCGGTTTTATATATAAGATTATACTGACACTATTTTTCTATAGTCTTTACTAATTGATCTATAATATAAATTTATTTAACATTTTGATCAAATTACGACAATCAGACTTAAGAGAAAAATTCATATTTTTAAAAGAAAGTGTGCTTTTACATTCGAAAATGATTATTAAATTCATATTCTCCTTTTCTATCTTGCACTTTATTTTTAATAAAATTTATTTTTATGTTTAAAAAATCATGAAAGATTTCGAATATATTCGAATACATACTCGAATATTTCAAAATTTTGATATACGATATTCGAATAATTGAAAAGTGGAAAGATGTTACAATTAGTGTAACAGGAGTTTGTATCTTTATTTTTGGCAATTCTATACCCTGATCGTGAAATGGCGTTAGGTTATTGTCTTGGATTGTAAATTATAGCAAAATTATTGCACCGTTCGGTGCCAAGAAGTTACAGTCTGATAAGACGAGAAATGCAGTCATGTAAACACCACTACATTTCCACATGCGTAGTGTAAACCCGTCTTAAAACCGAAGAAAAATACCTCACCTTAACATGCTTACGAAAGTAGCTTTACATTATTTGTCACAAAACTATTAATATAATTTTATAATTGTGGTAAATGTTTGCGATCTCTTTCCCATTGTGGCAAGCGGCCGTTCCGAGTGCTGTGTGTGAGGTTGTCGTTTTTTCCGCTCCTTTTTGTGTCATTTTGTAGGAAAACAACGAAAAGGGCAATATTTCATATTTAATGTCGCGCCCGGGCCTGAACATAATGTCTCCCTAATCCTGCAGTAAACTGTTTTATCATTCCGAGACTGTTCTGACTCACATTTCTTTTATTTCCTTTTCAATATTATATGCCGTATTTACTCTTACGACGTTGTGCTGCAACCGATACGATGTTTTATAATATATAGCTTTTTTATTTTCAAGCTATCAATTGAATATTCCTTGGGAAAGAACAAGTTTAAGTGATGATGCAAAAGGCCTTCTGGTCTTTTGAAGATTATGAAATAAAACTCTTATGTAAAGAATTCAAATATCTACACGAGTACACGAAAAGATTGGGAACAAAACATTCTCAGCGACAAAATATGTAGAGTAAACATTTTCTTTGAATAAAGCGAAATGAAAATTTGTTTTCCCTTTTACATATTTCCGGTCGTTTATCCATAAGAGTGAGTCGTGTAATTGATATATTTGGCTTACTTTGTTTTCAAATAATTATGCATAAATAGACTCTAGAATGTTGTTAAGAAACGGCCAGTTGTTAATTAATAGCTTACCTGCGCAGAAAATTTAAAAACTGAGCAGGCCAAACCAACAAATGCGTGGCAAAATTTCAATCATTGAGAAACTTCTGTTGAAATGCTTCATAAGAAAGTCTTGTTCTACATTGGAGTTGACACGAATTAAAAATAAATGCTATTAACATGTTGTATAAATCAATGGATCTCTTTAAGGTACAAAAGGCAATATTTGTTGGGCAAGTCGTTAAATTCAGCGACTAATAGAGTGCGCGCCAATCTGGGACCAGTGCGCGGGGGCTTTGAAACTGCAGCGCGGTCGTGCACGCGCGCAGCTTCAAAGTTACATTTATAGGGATGTATGAAAACATCAAAAATATCCATTTACACAGATTGACACATCATTGTCTGAATGTTTACGTGCAGGACAGCGTACAACAGAACTAAGCAACTGGATGAACGAACGCCCAAAAGCGCTGAACACTAACAGGTCGGTAAGTAAATAATTACTTTGCGTCAATATATAGGTACGGTTATGCCGGAATATTTAAATGAACAATTATTCAGGGACGGATCTTTACATGGTGCAATGGTGCACTGATCCCCCAATTATATTCAAGAAAAAAGCAAAATCAAAATATATGAATCAATTGATGATTCAAACGCGTTAAGCGGACGTTGCCAAAACCATAATATTAAGATTACTTTTGTCAAAGTCAGCTGATGATGCGCCGAAGGTACCTTTTTGTAATTTTTCAAAAAGAGTTGTACAGGAGGATTTGACAAAAAATATGACGTCACGACAATATTTAACATTCAAGAAAAATATTGATAAGTTTTGCTCATTTGGTGATGAAATCTCTCTAGAAAAGATTGCCGAATCATGACGAGCGTTGCTGAATGCATGAATTAACTTGCATTACCATTTGCGTATATATTAATTCGTTTAGTCAATGTTTAGTCGTTCCCAATTAGAGACTCTAATTACTCGAGTATCGAGTAATGAAATTTCAAAATGGGTACTCGAGTAGTTTCAGATGCACCAAAACATATATAATTAACTCAAATTTGTGTATATTATTTAATTTATTTAGATTATTTTTCAATATTTTATGTTGTCTCTTGTCATCATAAAAGTAAAAGTTCTCGCATAGCATAGACAACGGCAAAAACATATGAAAAAAGTAAGACGCAACGGTTAAACATTATTTATATATTTTTCTGAATAAGTAAATAAAATTTGTAAATAAATCTTAATTCATATAAATTACGAGTACTTGAAAAATGGACGAGTATTCTCGAGTATTGCGAAGTTCGAATTGGAGTCTGTATTCCCAATGCAGATGGAGGATGTATTTCTGATACAAATAGGCTGTTTTAAACTATTTTATATTCTCATAACAGGCCACCACTAATAATAACCATTAAATTAGTTAAATGATCACATATATATTCAGAATTAAATATCTACTGATGACATAAATACAGGTTTATGTATATAAAAGTTGGAACATTACACATTTTTCTTATCTTAAAATATTTTAGAATGATATTATTAAGCCCAGCAAAGATTTGAGCCCGGAAAGATATCCCAATGCTAGTTGGATGCTATCCACAGCGGCAATTATACTTACAATATGATAAACTAAACTTTTACAGAATATAATTTACGAAGTAGTGAGAAAAAGAAACAAATAGATGCCCACTGTTAAAGTATCCAGTCAAGATAAATGGAATTATATGTTCAAGTGGTAGTACGACTTCATAAGACGATAGAGCGGCTTGTCTTGTCACAAAAGGTCCCAAAAATAAAGCCATCGTTCTTTAAAGCCCCGTCCTGGGGTTTTGAAATCAGTGCGGTGTGTTTGATTTTCACCGAGAGGTGTCATTGTGATATTTAATAATAAAAATAACATACTTTGATAACTATCCATCGAATATGTTTTGATACTTTTTAGAGAAAACATGTTTTTACATATATGACATTTATTTGTATCGTATAAATTTTTCACGAAAATAATCTAAAATTTTGAAGTAAATAAAGAAATTTTGAAGTAAAAAAGCTCAAATAACGACTGGTCCTGTTTCCTAGCCTTGTTCTATCCATCGCTACTCTCATCAAACTAAAGAGAGGCTGAGTTATTGAGTAACGAGCAGTACTCGTAAAAAAAGTCCACTTTTTTTCTCGTTAGAATGTTGTAAATCTCCATGATTGCTGCCACACCCGACCCGGGTTTTGTCAGTCGGCATCTTCGGACGTTTCAAGCCTTCGAACAGAATTAGTTTAGAGCAGGAATGCCCAACTGAAATCAGTTAGTGGGCCAAATAGAATATTGCATGTCTCTGATGGGTCACACATAAATATTTTAATTGATTGAATTGCCATTTATTTGGAAGAACTACATTATGACACGGTGGAAAAAAATAGCTTTATATTTTAGTTCTACAGAAATTATTTTTTATAATTTTCATTTCAGCTATTTCGGCTTACGCCATTGTCAGAACCATGTATAAGCATGCATTTATTTATCGATTGAAAAAATCTGCTCGTATCGGGGCTCGAACCTGGGCCATCCGTCACGAAAGAAAACGACGATAGCCAATACACCACGGACTAAGATTTTTTTTTATTATAATCAGACGTCATTCTTGGTTGCGTTGGTAAATTATTTGGTACCGCACTGCAGTTAACCCCAAGCCTGAAGATTTACGGCAAGATTTTTATCTTCGGATCCAAGAAATATTCAATAGGTATTTGAATAGCATTCCCAAGTAGGACACGTATTCGAAATGCGCCGTTGGTATAAGTTAAAAATTGATATTATTATGACATGGGTCGAAGAGGCTTATTAATATGACATCTCCGAATCCAGATCGCGTAATTTTACGGTCCGGTCCGGTCCGACTTAATACCCCGAGTTCGACTGACGACGCGACCTATTGAAAAGAATTTGTATTTTACAACCGATATGTAAAATGCCAGAGTCACTAGACACTGGGTCGAACACATTCCTTGTTATATTCTACTTCGAGTTTAGTATCGTGTATTGATGAATCTGTGAACGAATGTCAACGCTGTTGGCTTCGGTTACGGAGCTCACGGGTTCGAATCCTACTCCACGCAGATTAATTTTTCAATTGGTGTCTATCTGAAGACACATATAAATATCATTTTTTTAAAACCATATCCACTCTCAGCTTGGAGCAAATGGACCCCTCACGGAGGTTATCTCAACAAATGTTTTTTCTCTACTAGAAGTTCTAACTAGAACTGATGATGAACTTTTAATCAGTTGCTCAAACCCTTTTTCGAAGAAAGTAGGGATCGAAAGGATACGAAGACTAGTGGTTAGCTAATCAACTCGCTTTTAACAACACAAGCACCTATTTCCTTCGAACAGAAACGATTTATCGACTGAAAATCTGCTCGTACCGGAAATCGATCCCGGGTGGTCCGTCGCGGGAGCCAATGATGTTGACCACTATACGACGGACCGTGCTATTCATATTTCTATCCAACGAAATTCTATCCAGCACTCATTTGAACCTAAAAACGGGATTTAGCGAGAGCGACTCTCTTCGAAATTGAGTAACAATCAGGTATCATTTAAAAACTTCTATTGATTCAAACTCTAGTCAGACCGTCCACAATTTTGAATAGCGTCGGAGTGAAATTATTAAGTAAATTATTTAACATTGCACCCTTTTTACCAGTGAATCTTGAATAAATATGACTTTTTAAAATAAAAGTATAATTATATTGTTTCTGGTGTATAATAAATACGCAAACAATCTAAAGTGTTTATTGTCAAAGCTTGATAGAAAAGCATTATATTTATTGAATAAAGCACAATAAATGTTTATCCATTTAATATATTTTACAAAAATTAGAACTGGTTTCTGTGATCACGTGCACAATTAGTCAAAAAGAATATGTATGTATATTTTAAATAATTCATTTACAGACGAAGAAAAGTCATCAAATATTAAAAATACAATATTATACATATCAAACTTACCAAGATTTGAAAACGCAAATTAAAAATGCTTTTGTGAAGCTTTTAATAAAAAATCTGCGGAATCCGTTATATGAACTTATAATTTAAGTATTTGGGTTTGTTATATGTATGTGCGTTGAATGCCCTTTTATGCAAAACAACTCTTGATTCAACTGACTATTGATACTACTGTAGTACTTTCGTTGGAATAATTAAGTTATTATCAAACATACATTGCCTATGATTAATTTGCACATCGAGTTATTTCACATTTTAAAGGGCTCAAAACGAGGAATAAAAGCATTCATAATATTCCATACAACATCATCCAACCGCTATTAGTCCTTGAATACTGGATATTGAAAGACTCTAATATTTTTTCTTTATCGCGGTGAAAGATAAAGATTGACTTTCGACAAGTTCTTGTTAACCAAATATCTTTTAGGTGCTCTACATTGCAATCTAAGAAATCTATACATTTGCTCCTGTAACTAATCGAATAGGACTATTTTAAGTATCGCAAACACAATGCAGACGAATTTTTTAGAAGAGCATTTAAAATATCAAAGGAATATTATCGGAAGAAAAGTATTTTTTATGTACCTCCTTAAGTTGTGTCGTAAACCAATTCGTGGTATATATATTATATGACGTTGTACAGGTAGCTCCTTTTGTCGTACAATGTCGTCTATGCTTGATCACTGGCCAGGTATTAAACCACTCATAATAATTCTTAATAGATATGAGGGGCGATCCAAATAGCTAATATGCCACATTTAAATATATTTACATGATAATTAACGCAGTTACTGTACAATTTAGAAATCGTTGTGCTTTAAAAAGAGACGCGCCTTTCTTTATTTTTTCACCATGTCTGCTTCCAGCTTGGAACATATGGACTCTTCACGGAATTTTATCCCAACATGATTTTTCTAAGAGATCTGCATGTTATTCAGTGGCTCAACATCTCTTTTTTCGAAGAGAGTAGAGATTGAAAGAATACAAGGAAGATGATATGACTAGTGATTACCTAATCGCTCTTGTTACACGCTGCTTTGTGGGGTCGGAAGAGTGGGAAGGGATTTTCAATAACACAAACAACCGCTGATTTTGTATAGAATCGATTTATCGACTGAAAAAATTTGATCGAACTCGGAAGCCAACGACGTTGACTACTGAACCACGGACCGTGCAATATTTTTTTAATGATAAAAACTCTTTTTACATTGGGTTTGACGGCACATGGATTGCTCATTTTTGTTAATTGAAAAAAGAAAAAAAATGATGTGCAATAATTATCAAAATTTTAAAGTCGGTGAAAAAGAGATAACACTGAGGGCAACGGGTTGTTATTGACAAAAGTTCAGTGAATCAAGATCAAAATGGTGTGTTAAATATCTCAAATAAGATTAAAAAAACAATGAAAAGAAAACTGGCAGGGTTTATAAAGAAAGTAATGTCAAAACATCGCTGGAAGGAATTCAAGCTGGCTTCCACCACTACCTATTGTGTAACTGTATCTGGTGCTTAATGACAACTCTTAAAATATACTCTTGTCTATGACACGGAAAAATATATTCGGGACTGATTTTGTACCGTGCTGGAAAAGATAATAATTTATATACAAGTCAAATTATCTGGGACTGCAATTGCATGCTTTCTTGCCAAGTGAAATCAGTTTCGGTATATAAGAAGTTTGTGTGAAATGTTATAAACTGGTGAATTCATTAAATATAAACCGCATTCTAACTATCTTAAAGAAAGCAAACAACATAATGTACAATATATAGTTTTTCCAGTCCGTATATCTATAAAATGGCCAACTGTCAGATCGCAAAGAGAATCTCGGATATTCTGCTTCTTAGTCGCTACGAAAGCAGTTGGAGGTAACTTATTGAATATGCCTCAAACTGTCCTATGTCACAAAACATATTTGTGTAAACCTTTCTGCCTGGGAAGTCCCCAAATAAATGTCCTGACACCATACTGTGTTTGCCACACAGCTTCTCAAACTATCACATTCATTTTTTATATTAAGTATAATTAATTGTGCCGGGTCGACTGCCAACATCAGTGTTCGGATTTGTTGATTTTGGTCCAAAGACATGAATCTATTTGATCAATAAAATTCCATCTCATCAGATCATACAAATACGATTGGCTAACAACTTGTTCACATCTTCTCCGCATACTCTTTTCGAAAAAGAGAGGTTGAGCAACTGAGCAACAAGCAAAATACTTCTGTGCAGATAAGCTTCATGATTATTGCTTCATTATTACATGAAAACAGCATGATTATTGACAGATGATGTATTAATGTCAGCAATAAATTGAAAGCGAGTATATTTTACAATAAACATATCAATATTAAAAGATATAATCGACGGTAATTTAGTATCGTCTTATCTTCTTTATTTTATTTTACCAATATAAATAGCGAAGCTTTTAATTGTTAAATTATTTTCTGAAAGCTTACCGAATCCATCTAAAATATTAGTCGTTATACATATTGAACAGATCATCCTGATCATTTTTATTTTCAAATTTTCGGTTAATTTTTCATTTGTTAATGTGCCATGCTTAGTCAGAATAAGGATCTAGTAGTATTAATTTTACCATTTATATCCGTATTACCATTCATGCTCAACAGGTTTTATAAAGCAGTTTTCTACCTTCCATTCCGATACACCGTTTTAGTATATTTAAGTCATCTTTCGTAGATGTCTTATTTAAAATACTATGACTACATATAAGTACGCCAATATGTATATATAAAACTCTAATGTATTCCTAATTTTATTCGAGTTATAGTTTGAGAAGCGCTTAGTTAACAGTGGCGTGCTGTTCAAAAGAGCAGGAAAGGCGACCAAAGAGTAAAGAAAAGCAAAGGACACTGAGCACTGCAATAAATACAGATTTAGAGGAATCGCTTTATTTTTGGGTGCACCATAAATCATTTACCGCTGTCAACCTTATATATTATGTATTTACAGTCAAATTATTGAGGAAGCAATCTCTATTATCTATAAAAATGAGAATTCTTATTGAAAGGATATGTTTACTTAATAAATTGAATGCAACGCGTCTAACTATTTCTATTGCGTTTATCTTACTTCCTGTCTTGGTAAACATATTTCCGGTTATTAAAATCGTTTAAAAAGAGTTTGATATAGAATTATTTTCTTTATATGAAGCTCTCGCAAAAAGGACATTTTCATGCAATGTAATTTTAATTCATGTCAATCTCATGAAAAGTCATTCTATTATTTCGAAACTCTATCCTTTTATGCAGGCATCTGGCGTCTCATACACATACATATAATATACTACTCGTAAATTGATTGAATCGATCGATATTCTAGGATCATCAAATCATCAAAAGTATACACTTTTAAAGTGTTGACTGTAAAATCTTGGTGAGAAGCCATTTTATAAGTGGAAAATGCCTGAAATGAGCGACACTGGTCCTGATCATTACACAAATGTGGGATTCGTAAAATAAAGTGTGTCCATAATATATATTATAGGTTCGATAACGACATGATATCTATTGAATAAATATCTTCTTGAGATAATTGTTTAACCGTTCATTATATGTAGTGCATATTTACTTTTAATGAAGTTTATCTAAACAGTAGTTTTCTATGACAACTGCCTTTTACCTAGTTGATCAACCTCTTTAAGTGTGGATGGCAAAAATAAGACTATAACAGAAAAATATAAACGAAACTACCTCGACGGGGAATTGAGTCAAGTACGAGCAGATTTTTTCAGTTGGTTCTGTTCAAAAGCAATTGGTGATACAAAATCCCTTCCCAACCTTCCTACCCCAAAAAGTGGCTAACCTTAACTAAACACTAGTCCTAGTATTTTCCGTCCCTACTCTCTGCGAAAAAGACAGGTTGAGCAGATAATCAACACGCAGTTCTCGTATGGTGAGATTAACTGGCATGGTAAAAAAACATTACAAAAATTATTAAAGCACCTTTACACGCTGCGTCGACTATATGTCACGCAATGCACAGGTAAGCACATTGGCGGAAGGTGCTCTACCGTTGTGCTGAAGAAATAATAATATTTTTGCATTATTTACGATATGATGACAGGCCTTTCTACCTAATCGCTTTAGTGCGCATTATTGTGAAAAAGACTGACAAATATATGACTCTATTTAAACATTTCGTGAAAATATTTACAGCAATTCTCAATTATCTCGAAATGCAACGGCGAAAATATAAACGAAAGTCATTATGAGCGAGATCTTTAGTTGGCATATTTAAAGTTTCAATGCAAAGCAAACTTTATTGCGGTACTTTTGTTTACTCATTTTTATTATATGTAAGGTAAATGTACCAGTAGTTGACCTTTTGAGAATAAAATGGCCCAAAATAAGAAATACAAATGCGGGATTGCTCTAAATTGTAAAGTTAAGACAATTTAAGGCATCTGTGGTCGGAATGGGCCACTAACACATTACCATATAGCCAATGGAGTGCCAGGGTGGCCATTTGAAAACAACACCTAGTGAGGAAAGTGTATTATTTCAAATTTATTAAGTGATCAATCTAGTAACGGTGTGTACCTTGTTCTGAACCACCCATTGCTACTTGTTTCAACCAAGAGTGGTGTGACAGAAAGCCTTGAGGCAACCCTGAAAGAAAGTTCACTATAAAGCCCCTGTTTAGACATGGTCAACACCTAGACTTTTCAATTTGCGAGATGGTCAACTACTGAAACAAAAACATGACTTCAAATAATTTAACACAACTTTTTTAAACAGGCCTTTTCGTAATTTTTGTTACATAATATTAATTAAGACATATGATCCAATATGAGTATACTTGCTTTGCCACATTTGTTGCAATGCTAAACCTTGATCGTTATTTATGTTGAAATTTTCTCTTGAACGGTCAGCTACTGGTACATTTACCTTACCCTCTTTTGAGATAAGTTATCGTTATTTTGAAAAGTTTATAAGAAAAAGCTGAAAGACGAGTTTGAAAAATCAGTACAGTAATACCTTGATATAACGGACCAATTGGGGCGAGAGGGTGTCAGTTAAAGCCAAAAGTCCGTTATATAAAAAAAGTTTTCAAATAAATCTTGTTGGCTTATATTCAATAATTTTAATGTAGGAAAAAATGGGTAAAAATTAAATATTTTTTATTCAGAGGCAGAGTCGGAGTACTGTTTTTGGGCAATGCTGGAGTCGGAGTCAGTGTCATGTTTTTGGACAATGCTGGAGTCGGAGTCGTATTTTTTTAACAACTCCATAGATTATTTGTATCAGTCACTTCTCTTTTGCCTTTTGTCCGGCACTAAACCTTCATGTCACTTACTCAGTTAGTGAATCAAATAAATGTTGTGATCTATACATCATACTAATTTCACCACTTTTGTTAATCAAAAATAAATAATGATGAAGAAATAGCAACATATTTTATTTGTTTAATATTCAATTATTAAGCTGGCCTTTGACTCTGGGATAAAATGATAATTTGCCCCGAGGCGCAATATCTATCCTTCAACTCTCCGCTAGCCAGATCGACCACAGTGCAAGGGATTGTTTATAATTCATTAAAATTATTCTCAATTTGTTTAATTGACTATTAATTAAAAAGTAAAACACATGCATCAAATAAAGTTATTAGTTTGTAGTTTGATTAACAGGGTTTTAGAAACGGAATCCTCCGGTTATAGGACAACCAAGAAGGAACTAACCAATTACAGGCTTTTTTCAAAATTATTTATGTATTCTAGAAATCTTGCACGTTTGAATTATATCTTCTACTTGAACTACTATATTAAATAATAATAAAACACCAACTCTAAAAGCCGATATGTTGTGTCATGGAAAAAGTCAGCGTGTAAATGATGTCTTTATATAAGACGCATACTATATATAGTGGACAAGATTATTTTACATTTAACAATGCAGTATATTATTCATTTTCTGATGTTTTTTGTTGATATGATCAGTCAAAATAAAAACTTACTCTTTGAACTCACGTCATTCATTGAATTGTTAAGGAAAAACTAACAAAGTACGGAAAACAAGCCAAGCACAAAAGAAGCCGTTTACTTTTGAGCTGAGCCTTCTTTTTCTAATTAAAGTTATTTTAAATAAGTTATAAATCCTATTATCTCATGATTTTAATTTTGCTGTTTGTGTTCTTCCTCGAGGGTGACAATTTATAGTAAGTCCTCGACTTACGCGATCTCGGACTTCGGACGCAATTAACTTAATTTAACTGATCTGATAACTAACCTTAAACATACTGCAAGCCACAGTCTCCGCCTTGTGACTGTAATAAAAATATTATTTCCTCGGAAAATCGTAATTAAATTTTGGAATATGTAAAAGATCTTTAAAGCTGTAAATATATTGATAATGCCTGGAGTGATATTTCAATCTCGAAAATATAAGCACGTATGTAGTGCAATGAATACGCAGAGTTTACCATGTACATACCTGAATAAATAATATTTTCCTTTCATGTGTGTAGATTCCTTTTGTTTTTATCTATCCTTTGAAACATATTATTAAAAAAAGCTGCTTGCTTTTAAGTTTTCCTTGACTAACACGATTTTTTCGATTGACACGAAGACCTTGGGAATCAATCAATCGCTGGATTAATTCCGATTCACATCCGCATATTGATATTCATTGCTCTACTTTGTTCAGTCATATAATTTGGCGAGTGATTTGATCTCCGGATTGCAAAAGGAGCGCATCATGGCATTCTTGGCGAGGGTTTTACAAGAATTCTCATGGCGGCCTAATTTGAACGGAGAGGCATTCTAACGACGCCGGAGAATGTCACCGAAAGCGGGGGCCACAGTCAGTTGGCAGCTCACAAGGGCCGTCGTGTCGGCCTTCTGACAGTAGCGTGCAGTTCATAGACACCCGCACAATACAGTCCATTACTTGCGACTAGGGATTACGGTAACCGGGATCCCGGTATTTTGGTTTTATCAATACCAAAATACCGGGATTGATAATTTTACTAGTAGCATTACTGAACACGGGATCCCAGAGTTTTGCTGTTTCAATACCGGGATTGTGCAATTTATTCGTGGCATAACAATAACCGGGATCCCGGTATTTGGGTGGTGTCAATACCAAAATACCGGGATTTTAATTTTATTAATAGCATTACTGACAGCGGGATCCCGGTATTTTGGCTGTTTCAATAACAAAATACCGGGATTTTAAATTGTACTAGTAGCATTACAGGAACTGGGATCCCGGTATTTTGTTATTTAAATACCAAACTCCCGGGATTGTCAATTTTATTTGCAGTGTTGCCAAAGCCGGGATCCCCCTGTTTTGGCTGTTTCAATACGAAAATACCGGGATTGTAAATTTTGCCAGCAGCACTGCCGAAGTTGGGATCCCAGTTTTATAGCTTTTTCAATACCAAAATACCGGGATTTAAAATTTTATTAGTAGCATTACAGAAACCGAGATCCCGGTAATTTTCTGTTTCAATAACAAAATAATTGGGATTGTAAATCACTGGCATGACAAAAACCGGGATTCCGGTATTTTGACTCTGTAAGTGTGTATATTATTTGGGGAGTCTGTACATACTGTCATATTACTAATATTGAACAATTTTGTGATGTACACATTTTCTTGAAATTGCTGGCACGCCACTGCCTGCCTAACAATAACTAAGTGGGTAAACTGTATCACGCGCTAAATCGGAGAGTCGGTGGTCGAATCAGAACACAGTGAGAGTGACATTTTGAAGTTTGAACAGTGTTTTAAAAAAATTGGTTGTTTACTATTTACATTAATTTATTACAATCAATTTATAAATGTGTTTTTTTTTTACCATGTCCGCTTCCAACTTGGAGCATATGGACTCCTCACGGAGCTTATCTCAACATGCGTTTTTCTACGAGAACTGCTTGTTACTCAGTTGCTCAACCTCGCTACGGGAGGTATAAAAGCTTAAATGTATATTTTATGGCCAGGTCAGAATGAAGTTTAAATCCTCTTTTTTTTATTTTTATGTGTTACATTATGCAAAAAGTTTATTATCATAATGCGGGTTTATGGCAACTACAAATTAGAGTACAAATTGGCTGAGCTGAAACTTTATCTCGTGTACTTATAATCCTAAAACATAATAATCATTACTTTTTCAATTTCTTTTAGCTCACACTATTTCAATAGCTCATTGAAAATCGACGTATGTACTTAAAAACAGTTGAATTTAAATAGCTATTTAGTCAATTATCAAATTAAGTTTAGGTGTATGTGTTAATTATGTGAATAGGCATTATTTGTCCGGTCCGTGGTGCAGTGGTTAACGTCGTCGGCTACCGCGTCGGACCGCCCGGGTTCGATTCCGGGTACGAGCAGATTTTTTCAGTTGATAAATCGATTCTGCTCTTAGGCAATGGGTTTTTTGTGTTGTTAAAAATCCCTTCCCACTTTTCGGGTCCCAAAAAGCGACGCATAGTGACATCGATTAGCTAACCACTAGTCCTGTCCTGTCCTAGTCATCACATCCTTTCCATCCCTGCTCTCTTGAAAAGGAAGGTTGATCAACTGAGTAACAAGCAGTTCTCGTAGAAAACACATGGTAAATTATGGATATATGGTCACGGGACAGAATTTTTGTAAAGATTTATGAAAAACAACCACATTAAATGACTAGCATATTAGCATGAAAATAAGCATATTAAGGCTTACGATTTTTTTTAAAATTTATAATAATAGAAGATCCTTAAGAATACTTCGCAATAAGTATGAAATCGAGTTGTTTTAATTTACAGGAGCAAAAATGCAACCATAAACTACACAAATAATAATATTATACAGATAGAGACAGTCACATAAGTTTATTATTTGTTTAAAATAAAAAGAATAATTTTATTATAGGCTAATATTAAAAAACAAATTCTTCTTTCAGAACTCGTACAATAATCAGTAATATTCTTGAGATTTAATCATTTTGATTCCACATTTTATAATAATCCACAAGAACTCAAAGAGTAAAGTCAAAACATAAAATTATAAGCTAGTATGTATAAATTTTTTGAGCTTAGCTCGAGAGGATTGGGATTCTGTCCTGTGATCACATATCCATAATTTACCAAAAATATATATTGAGTTAAACTCCGTAAGGAGTCCTTATACTCCAAGTTGGGAGCGGACATGGTAAAAAAAAAGAAAAGTAAAACATATTTGTTTGTACTACTTCCACACTTAAATTTATCTTTATTTTATCAGGACAGATTTTACTAATCGCGAGCATTTTGACTGATTCATATCAAATTTGAATCGTTTAAATTTTGTATTTTTCCATGTTCCCTTTCCTTTTTCAATTTCTGACTTCGAGTACGTATCCGGCCAAAAAGACTCCGACTCCACGGCTCCGACTCCGACTCCTCAGGCCTGCTATTTATTTATCCAAAATCCATTGGTCTGCTTATTATTCGAATCCCATGGCGATAGACTAAATATATTTTTTAGAATAGTGCAATTGTGAATTAGGAAATTAAAATGGCTGAAAAATATCAAGAATTGGATTATGATATTTTGATACCAAAGTTATTATAAGCTCTGCAGTGCACATCAAAACGACCGCTACATGCGCTGCTGGATCGCGTCAATGGTGTATGTACACTAGTAAAAACAATGGTACCTACATATGTTCATTCGTTTTTCTTTTTATGTTGGCGGCTATGAAATCAACAATTGTATACTTGAGTCGAATAGTAAAGTATCCACTTTTCGAGTTTTCGAGAAAAATACGAAAAAGGTTTTGTTGGCTTTTTGAGTTTGATTAATATTTTTCTATTTAAAAACCACATAAAAGTCTGAAACATAAAAAACATATGAGCAGTCACAGTGCTACATCACTTTGGACAACTATGTGATTAGTCGAAAGTATAATATGATTGACCAAAAGTCGTGAACCGTTCTGATTTTGGTACATCCATCATTTTATTTTAGATTTTTATATCACATGTACCTACATGATTTTTGTACAATATTTTTTGCAAGCCATACACTATGACCAGAAGAATAATGTGACAGGGCGACAGCATTAGTTCAGTTTCGAGAATATGGGAAAGTTCTACTTTACATACTACAGCCCAAAACTATTTTGTGCGATTTCTGTAATGAAATTTTTTAAATATATTTTTGGGACTATTTTAACGTAGTAAACAGCGTGCGTTGAAAACACACTATACGTGCAAATTCCAGTGTTCCATCTGTTTATTACAACGTGACCTTGACACGTGCGTCCTTGTACATTTTACGTTCCATATTAAGACAGATTTTTTGTGCGACTTTTTTAATGCGATTTTCCGCGGAACGCATCTACCGCACAAAAAAGGTTCAGGTGTATCCGGCGCGCATATAACAAGTGTATGAGGTATATCAATTACATAAATATATGCCGATCTATTCCCAATCGTAAATATTGGTGTTTGTCGGTAGATGTTTTAATAAGTTGTATCATTGAAGAATTTATAAATATTTATGGGAGCCTCTTGGCAGTTAGAAAACGTTTATACATTAAATTTGTTGACTGTGTTATCAAATTTATTACTTAGCTTCTCTTTGAGTCTCTCCTCTCTTCCTTGCTAAGGAATCTAAGATGAGACAGAACAAAATCGTATTACACTCTCAATGTACATCTGCTTAGCATCAATAACAAACGAGCTGATAAAAAGGGTACCGCCAAAAAAACCCTCCTCCAGTGGCGTCGCATTTGAAGCGCAATAAACAAAACGATGATGATGATAATGATGTTGTCGCAATATTGAACTAGAAGCGAGCGAGAAGGGCTAATACAATTAACCCCGACTGGTACTCAAACATGTGACTCTTTCTTGCAGTCCAGGGCCGCATTAATTAGCGCACGTGTTGCACGGGGCGGATATGTTTCGAGTGCGGTAAAAAGGAAACTGTTATTTTATTGAATCATTCGTATTTTGTTACAATGGTCAACGGACGCATTTTACATCATCGTTATTTTCAGACTCCCAAATATCGATTACAATTTTCAACCATTCAACCTAATACAACCTAAAATAAAAATACCAGATTCAAATTTTACCTTCAATGCTCATAACCAACAAGAAAGAGAGACGATAGGGATTATTACTATAGATAGTACAGATGTACCATCATTACAACATCGCCGCGAAATCCGCAACTAAAACTGTCTCCCTTGAGTTGTTATATTCAATAGCCTGTTAAGTTGAACTGTTAAAGAAAAATATTTGAAAAGTATTTTTAATCTTAAAAAAAAAATGTGGAAGGTAATAAACAATTTTGTTTGAGTACTGCATCATCATTCACGCGATGGTGGCATTCTCACTAATGGCCAAGATCTAATGTTCAATCTTTAGCAGTCAACAATATTCAACAAAATGGTAGAAGAAGAAAAAAAGAAAATACTTTACATGTACGCGAGTATTGGATTAATTTTTTTTATATATTAGCGTTATTTCGGTACGCTCGTTGATAAACATATCGCTTTTTGACGGATTTTTAAATAAGACTTAAATAATCCTAAGTGCAACCCTTTCATTCAAAACTACGAGACAATCGATGGACGAGGCAGTCCGCGAAACGGCAGTGTGGACAAAAAAGTTGTCCCACCAAGCGTCGAGCCGGGGTTCACATTCCCTCTGGTCGGCCGTACAATTCGACGAAATCCCAAACTAGCGAAGCCGACTCCTCGCAGGGCTTGTGCCTTCGAGGGAAGAAAGTCGTCACATCGACTTACAATGATTTTTACGAGAGCTCGCAAGTGTAATGGGAACGAAGAATATCTCCAAGCCTTTACGTGATAATCATAGCGAAGAAAAATAGCTCTCTAGTTGTGTTTTTAAACTATGTCCATCCGGTGTTTATCTCTCCAGTGGATATCGGCGAGAACTGCTTCTTACTCTGTTGCTTTACTCTTCTTATTTGAAGATGGGAAGGATACGAAGGATAGGACTACGAAATGACGTATGGTTAGCTTCGTCGCACTCGCTGGGTCCAGTTTTAAGATTCGGATAAGTTTGTAAGAGAATGTACATATGTCTGTTATAAGTCCAACGACGATATCACTCGGCCACGGACCCGACCCGATAGCGTGTGTTTATCGTCCCCCATTTTAAAATTCGTGACGTTGTTTGTGATGTGTCGAATATAAACATTCCAGGAAGCGATTTCGCTGAATAAAAATCTATAAGTTAAATTGAGAAAGCTTTTTATTGGACCCATACGGCAACGGTGATTTACTCAACGATTAAGACATGACTAGTGGTTAGCGTATCACTCTCGTTACATCAGATTTAAGGATTGAATAGTTGAGGGAAGGGATTTTAGACATCGGATACAGCCACCCTTTCCAACGAGTCCACGAATCGGTTAAAACATAAATTTATGTGAATGCCCCTTCTGGGATTTTGAGCTCGTGAGCTCCGCAAACGAAGCCAACATCGTTGATACTCGACCACAATAATTATTTATCATTTCACCATTTTCTCCACAATTTAATGAAACATTTGTAAACATCAATCAGCATAAATTTTAAAACTAATGTGTTTATTTTTTATGTAAACGTTTAATTATTAAATAAATAGTATTTTTTTATAATAATTTACGAAATATGTGAGGACTTGACCAACTATAAAAAAATTGAATTTTAGCTATCTCGTATATGTCGAATTCGTCGCATTGTAGAATTCGCTTCTCGACATGCTCCTTTTGCCGTCCTTGTTTCAGCACACGCATTGCTATGCATCGCGATTGCAGTAGCGCCGAAACGGGACAGCGGAGAGGTGAGTGCTGCAAAAAGCCCTCCGACTCGATATGCGTCCTCGAATAGTCCCAGCTAAATTAAAAGCCGTTTGGATAAATTAACGAATCGGCAGCACGAAAAAAGCGGCGCAAATATGCACGGTGGTTGGATTTCTTTTGCTACCGACTCGCGATTTGTGGCGATTTTAGAACGAGCGTTTTCGGACTAATTTGTCCAATAAATTAATAGATCAAAAAACAAAAAAAAAACATAAATCACATGTTTTTAATAATTTTGACTCGAATCAATCTGAAAATCATACTTAAATGGCTATGATATATAGTTATTTTGCTTGAAACTTTTAAAGTGTAAAATTTAAATTCTTGGTGGAAAAAACTGTTATTACTCAAGAGAAAAAAGGACGCGTCGAAACGATAGAGATTTTTCAAAATCCATCGAGTCGCGCGTGAATTAGTCTACAGTTGTGAATTGTCAGTGATACCAATTTTAATAAATAGAATTTAGAAATAAAAAAAAGCCTCTAATCTTTTACAGTGTGAAGATTATGAGCTCCTAATAGATCATGATTTTTCAACGAATGCTTGTGACTCAGTTGCTCAATCTCTCTTTTTAAGAGGGTAGTGAATGAATGGATATGATTAAGACATGAATAATGATAAGTTAATCTCTCTCACTATGTCTTTCCATATAATTTGTAAAGCTTTCATTGACTTTCACGTATAATTTGTAAAGATTAGGACATTAATATACTTTGAATGTGGGATGTATGATTGCCAATTCGAGTCCATTTTTTTGTAAAAATTCACAAACATAACTATTGACGATTTGAATCCTTACATGTGTGATTATCTATAAATTCACATAATTTTTTTAACACTATTTGGACGTTTTTTTGCAAACAAGATCCAGGCCACACATGTGTCATTCTGAAATAAAGAAAAAAATGATTTAAAAAATCGTTGACGTTTCATTTCAGGCATCAGAAACCTTGCATTAAAATTTTCACTCCGATAGTGTGACCTATTGGAAAAGTGCAACAACATTCATGAACCTGATATGGATCCACTTTGAAAAATAAGTATCAATCTAAATTGGAAACAAAGAAAAAAAGAACCCAGAGATTTTTGTCTATTCTGAGTAATATTTATTTTTAGCAAACTACTTATTATATCTTTTGATAGAAATTTCGCATATCTTATATATAGAGAACAATTTACTTTACGGGTTGGCTTTATCATTTTGGTAATATTTTGGGCTGAATCTATTTTGCATATATATAAATAATTGTTTATTATACCTTATCAATTTGTTATAAACAACCCTTTGTCTATTCAAATGTCATCAATTGAAAATGCACTCGCTAAACATTACATAATGTTATAATGTGTCACAGTAGTACAAAACAATATGTTGTATTTATTTAGATACAAAACCTTTCCATCTTGACTTGACAGTTGAAGCCTTAAAAGTAACTAACTTACAATAGATCAACGATGTCATTCCCTTTGCCACTGTACACGGCATACATGACAGAACACAGGGCGGGTTTTTTGACTGGCCACTTGCCGCGAACAGACGGCGGACCCCTAAGATAATTATATCACATAGTTATGACAGAAATGTTTTATATTGCATCGTGAAGGCCCGCGTAACGGATCGCGCTTCAGAAAACGATCGCGATTCAATGCCAATAATATTAATATAGGCAGGCTAATTCTACCGTGTAATACGTCACTTTATAATGCCAATTTAAATGAATGGATCTATTTTTATTTTCTTCCTGTATTTACTGTGAACGCAGTTGTATTTTGAATGGATCGGTGGTAATTCATTTACAATACAAAAAGATCAACGCATAACTTGAACGAAACAAAAATATTCAATGTTCACTGTCAATAATTGGTGGAATGACATTATAATAAAAATAGTAACATATTTTTAGTACTTATTCCACATAAAATTTATCGGATCGGGACCGGTTTCGCTCTTGGTGAACATTATCAACTGAAGTCATCGAACCAGTCCTGAACCAATATTTCTTTTTGTAGAATAAGTACTAACAAATAGTTTTATTCATATTCAATGTATTTCTTTTAGGTTAGTTTTTTTAGTTCATCGTATTGAAACAATACAAATATGAGTGCATCCATTGTAGAAATTGTGTCTTCATTCTTGATAAATATGTATTTGTTGCACAATTATATTTTGACTTAGCAAAACGTTATTTAATTAATTCGATCATTACAAAATAAAAACTCACTATACAACCGTTAAATAAAAATAAAACTAATTATTTAATGGCACTAGATTATTTTCTACCAACCGAGAGAATCTTAAATTAACTAGCGTTATAATTAATCCAATTTTTTCAGTTTGGATTAACCTTTTTTTTATACACAAAACATTGAGTGGAACACTACAAATATTGAAATGCATCTAATTAAATCGATTTCGGCAGTACATATATTTTTATACACAACATTAAAAAAATAATCATTTATGATAAAAGACGACATATGTACACATACTGCCCCCATAATAAAAAGGTAGTTATTTGTTAAAAATCACAAATTGACCTAATATAAGGATCTTATTCTAGGTAAATTCTGAACCACTTGTCAGCATAATTTAAAGAAAATACGAGTTTCATTTCACAGAGAATTGATTGATGGTGATGAAGTGTTTTTTAATTCCCATGAATTAGGAAAAAGAGCATATCATAATTGCGTAAAAAAGACAAATTATCCGCGCCTCTGAACTGTCGATACAGGGCTCTTTCTGGAACTTTTACATACTGAATTAGCATCTTTGAAGGTTTCAACGATTTTAATTCTACTTCGAAACGTCAGAGTATTACTGATAAGTGAATCTTATAAAAGTTTCTCTGTAAAATAACTACAAAACATTATTTATTAAAATACGAAGTCCAATCTTATGTGGTGCTTAAAGGACTAATCTTAATGAAGAATCCTTGGTTGTAATTAAGTCGCTGAACCTCTCTTTCCGGGCCAGGATAATATACATATAAAGGTGAGGCTAGGAAAGAAAAGTCTTTAGTTAATCGATTGTTCGTGGCAATGTAAATTCCAAAAATATCTAGACCGTGCCTGCATGTTTATTTGCTTAATATAGAGAGTAGAGAATTATCAGTATTTCTTTGAACTGACTTGATGACTGTTTTAGCATTCCGTTTTTATTTAATTGATGCATAGATTTTTTTAACTTCTAATAAAATCACGTATAGCTTATTTTATCGTGAAATAAATCATCAAGGAATCTCTGCGATACGTAGATGGTAAACATTCCAAGTTTACAATGTTTTAATCAGGAAAAATTAGCATATCCTTTAAACTTTCTTGAAACCATTGACATAATTATTTGAATATTAATGGCAGGTTTTGGTTTATTCATTCGTAGATAATATTGCCAAGTAGACTAAAGAGCGAAGACAAAGTTTAAATATCGATATCCAAGTATTATAAATGCAGTTATTTCTGATCGAGTTGATAAAATAACTAAGAATTTTATGATATTATAATAACATGACAGTATCTGCGATTTTTATTTATTTACTGAAAACAAAATCACATTTTAACATCTGAATACGAGCTCTTACTGGTATGAATGCAATACTTCGATGCTGGTGCTTCAAATTAAGCTTCTCAGCCAATTTCTCTGCTGTCATTTACCAAGTGTTGCCATTTCTCGAAACCCATTTAGAAAGCCGTTAAGGGCACATAAATACCCAGGAACAATGAGTAATTATCGTTGAAATTTGCAGGGCATATTTGCAGAATGAATAATTGGTCAACTGCTTAAAGGGGAGGGGTTCCGCATCGTAATAAAGTTATAATTAAAACAAGTGTAAATTTTGATGATGTGAAATCGTTTTGATATTGCTGTCAACAATATTTGAATTGGTGAACGGCTTCAATATAATTTTAGTAACAGTGACATCTTCTGTCAATGAGGAAAATGATTGATCAATAAATGCTTTTTTTGCAAAAATTTTTGCTATTGATAAAATCGATCGATTATAACAAGAATCTTGCTTAAACGTTTCATTCAAATAACTTATTCCTCATAATTATACTCTACTAAAACTTTATTACGGAAAGAACACGCCAGTGGCGTACGCAATCAATAAGTTAATCTTAGCTAAAAAAGCTAAAAAATAATTTTGTATAGGGCGGGCTGTGGAGTCAGGTTTTTTTTGTCGCGGCGTTTTAGCCGGAGTCGGAAATTTTATTTTTGCATATAATATGTAAAATTTGGCAATTGGCCGGATTGGTTGGTTGATATTTAAATGAATACACATAAAAAGAAAAATTTGTCATTATCAATGTAAATTAACTACGCTGTTTAACGATGTATCCATTTGTAAGTCTGCCATTTTTTCAACAACAATATGCATACTATGACCCATTCACTTGCATTCATGTTTGCAATTTGCATGCTATTAAACAAAGTACTATGACCAAAGTACAAAGTAACTATGTAGTTGAAATATTTTCCTGTTCACAATTTCACAATGGGAATTCTTAGCAAAAGAGCTCATTCAATGATTCCATTCACTCACGTAAAGGTCCTTGTTATTTCATTGTACTTTTTGTTCGATTGTTTATAATTTAAGATAAATATGGTTATTTATGATGCCTATTTAACTAACATAGTTATGACAGCTAGTTCAAAAGTATGACATTGTGTTTGCGTTTAAATAATCAATAAATTAATTATATGTTTCCAATACCGTGCAACATACATTTATATTAATACTTTCGATGGTTTCGGCGGTAACTTTGTGGAAGTTCATTTTAGTATAAAATTTAAATAACTTTGATTATTCCACGTATTGTGCTACTAGCTGTGACACGTGTTTCGCCTCTTTAAGAGTGGAGAAGGTTAAGTAATGAATGATTCATTTCTTAAGCATATGACACGTGTTTCACCTCTTTCGGAGGCATCTTCGGACTAACTATCGCAAATTTTTCTTAAGTAATAAAGCAAGATTGAGTTGAATTACATTCAGTAATTCTCAGTAGTCACCCCTTGAATAGTCAAAAAGGTGTTTTTTGTCTATTTAAAAAAAAACCTCTCATAGCGAAGTGATAGTTAGCAGTTTTTTAAAGTTAAATATCAAATCGTAGAGGCAAATTAGTGTCAAATCAGTTTTCAGTGGATATTAGTGAAATAAATTAAATAATTGTTCGGGAAAAACTTAACACACCCTGCAAAGAAAACTAGCATTTTGAGACATGGCTAATTACGATTTATATAACGAGAAAAATGCAAAACGACGTTAACGTGAAAAAACAACAACATCCAGTGGCGGCGCACTGTCAGAAAAAAATATACTATTTGGATCACAAATTTTGTATCTTTAATTAACATTATGATTTAAAAAAAAATCAATTGGGTTATCGTTTACGTGTATTTCTGATGAGTGGGTGATTTCTTGTAAGATTACTACGCTAATCTAGATACAATGATAAAACAGTTATCTTTACTTTGATATTCTCAATTTGGCCATGGTGTATTTTTTATATTATTGAAATAAGCTAATTGAAAATAACGTTTCAATTTAAGCCTTATCTGATGATCAATAAATATGACATCGCTAGGAGCAACATTTATATACTCTTATAGACTTTTACTCTTACATTTATAGACTTTATACATTACGTTAATGCTTTGGTAAGTAGTGGAAGTAGGAGCTCGAGTCCTACATACTATTTTCGTTGAAAGGTTGTGCAACTGAATAGTGAACAGTTATCATAGAAAGAAAAAAAACACCTTCATCAAGAGACCATAAGTTCGACATAGGGAGCGGACATGGATGAACAAAAAATGTTTTTCTTGCAAGGTGCAAATTTTTAATCCATACATACATAAATGTGTTAACTGTCATAATAAATATACTTTCATAACTGTCATAATAAATATACAGTTTTTTTGTACTACTTTCACATTTTTCGTCATAATAAATATAATTTCATAACTGTCATAATAAATATACAGTTTTTTTGTACTACTTTCACATTTTTCGTACATACCAGGACCGGTTTCGTTCATTACGAGCATTATTCAGATAGTGTATTTTTTTAGTTACAAATGGTTACAATAATACAATAAGTGAATTTTCAAAGAGTTTTAGAGAGGTTAAAAAAATCTTGCATGAAAAAGAAAAATTGATAATACAGTTTTTCAGTAATTAAAGCGAAATCGGCGGCACTGCATTGTGAGGCGGCGTCGATTTTTGGCGCGTTTTCGCGTAGCAGCCTGCCAAAGATGGCGGCCGAGTCGATGGCGGACTCAGGAAGGGGCGGTGCAATGTACCGGGCCCCCAAATCGGGACCGAGGAGGAGGAATTGTCAAATTAAAACCGCAATCCGAAGTGACGAACCCGCCCAAGCAACGAATTCTCACGTTCGGCGGAGTTCATCTTCACATCAATCATATTAAATAGTCACACCGAAACTGAAGTCATTTCCCCTTACGATAGGCGGAAACGTTTTAAAAATTGCATAAATGACTGTCCATTAAAAATTAAAAAAAGAACAATCCTAAAATAGCTACAGAAGTATGAATTGGAATATCTAACACTATAAAAAATTAGCACTTTTAAGGTGTTCACTATCAAGTACAATACTTGGTGGAATGGCATTACAATAAAAATAATAACACAATTCTAGTACTTATTCCACAATGGCTTTTTCGACATCTGTCTTTTATTGTGTTTTTAAGTCATTTTTTCGTAACCTATTTATAATTTTATTTATAAAAATTCAGTAATAATAACACATTTCTAGTACTTATTCCACATATTTATTGAGATCATGACAAGTTTCGCTCAACGCGATTATTGTCAATCATATCATTATCGAGCAAAGCATCATCAGTTGATTATGCTCGCGATGAGTGAAACCGGTCCTGATATCAAATGTGGAATAAGTACCTACTAAAAATGTGCTTTTTTTATTATAAATACTTGAATTTGTATAAATACATCTGATCCTCTTTTTGCACGGGTTTTTGAAAAAGTACTGATTATTTTTTTTAAACTGATTTTTATTCTAAAAACATTGTACATTAAAAAAAGAAGTAAGCGGGCACGTTTATTATCAAGCAGCGACCCTGAATGAACATACATATGTCTCTATGCTAAATTTAAATTGAAATATAATATGTAAATTAATTACTTTCAAAAATATTTTTTCGTATAAATTATGAACAGAATCGATTTTGAGTTGATTTTAAGCAATGGAAACTATCTTCCATTTTTGCTAGGACAACTTATATTTTTTTACACGGTAGTGTTAATGTATCCCCCGTGCAAAAAGAGGATCGGTAGTTTTATACAATTAAAATTGGGTAGATATTAATCGATAACATTAATTTTTATTCAAACATAATGCCTTCCAACTATAGATGAACTATTATAACTTGACCGCTTGTGAGGGCGCCACCATCGTGTAAAAGCTGTGCAATACTCCATCAAATTTGTTTATTTATTTTTATATGCAAGCTATAAATGAAACAAAATCGTGATGAAAATATATTTTTACTAAAACAATATAACTCCGAAAGCTTTTAAATGTACCTACTATATGTGGACAATTTTAGTTCCGAATTTGAACGGCGGTCAAGTTATGATGGTATCTATAACAATTGACTGTAAACACTTTCCAAACAGTATTAAACGTATTGATTTCTTATTAAATAATACTTTTATTGGGAT
Organism: Himalopsyche kuldschensis; assembly: GCA_028554975.1. Taxonomy (NCBI): domain Eukaryota; kingdom Metazoa; phylum Arthropoda; class Insecta; order Trichoptera; family Rhyacophilidae; genus Himalopsyche; species Himalopsyche kuldschensis. The sequence continues at coordinate 1,306,476 of JAHFWI010000092.1, forward strand.
GATGGCTCCTTCTCGTTCCATTAATTCTCTTGTGAGTTGAAGGAATTGGCGGATGCCAATTAGTTAACATTTCTTTAAGTCTATCTCCTACCTTAATTTTCGTAAAGACACGTTGTGTAAACTGATCAAGGCATTGCCAGAAGACATGAACTTTTCCAGCAAACTTTGCATATTATTTTGTTCGCTATTCTACTCTGTTTGCAATTGATGTTAATTTTTGTTGGTGTATGTACTGTCATTATCTATTTAAAATTAGAATTGGCTATAATATATATGTATATATATAATATGTAGTACTTTTCATTTTATAAATATAAAAAGTGTTGAATTAAATCCAAGTAATTTATTGACTCCATTAAATTAACATTACGTTACCGTTTAGTTCGTAAGTGATTTAAACGTACGAATGAACTCCATTTATCTTATAATATATATTGTAATTTATTTTCAGAAGGGATATAGCAAAAATATACACTTGGATTTTTTTTAAATATTTATAATGTTATATATTAAAAACCATTATATTTTTTTTGAATATTCTATACAAATATTTATCCTGTAGTTGTGATACGGTTGTCTTAATATCAGGGCTGTGGAGTCGGTAAAATAAAGTCCGACTCCGACATTGACCAAAAACACGACTCCGATTCCGACTCCGACTAAAAAAGGTTAATATTGTCTTTTTTTCCCTAAATTTCCTATTTATGTGTATTCTATTAAATATCAACCCTATCAATTATCAATCGGCCAAAAGTCAAATTTTACATATTAAATGCAAAAATAAAAAGTTCAAACTTTTCAAAATTTCCGACTCCGAGTACGACTCCGACTCCGACTCCACAGCCCTGCTTAATATCCTAAGCCCGTGCGATCATATAAAAAAAACTTAACAATTCTCTTTAAAATTTCACAGAATGCAACGTTTTCTCAAATCTTGTTTAAATAGAATCATGTATATTTGTTTATTTACCTTTTATTGTGTTCTTAAGTCATTTTTTCGTATCCTAGCTTTCTCAAACTGTTACAAAAATGGTGCAATATAAATTGTAATATTTGCTGTTTCTTTTGTAATACTAAAAACAACTACATACATACTTCGTAAGAATTGATTCTCGACATGAATAAAAATTACTTGGGACCTAAATTTATTATCAATAAACGTTGCAAACAAAGAGGACGAGAAAAAGAGCTTAACCAAAGAGCTTAACCAATATTGATAAATGATTCTCAGAGAATGTGTGATATTCGGGGCACGTGATTTTTGGAGCACCCAATTTAATATTTTCAATTCATGCACACTGAAATAAAGAAAATGCTATTAATATAATATAAACATATGTGAAATGTTGGACTCTTTTTATTAAGGCCCATGGCAGATGGCCTTTCTGAGCGAAACCAGTCCTGATCCAAAAAAAAAATGTGGAATTAGTACTAAAAATGTATTATTATTTTTATTATTTATATTATTAAATACCTTGCTTGAAGATAGTAATGTCACATATTATATTATTAGGAATGTATGAATAAGATGTTAATTTATTTATTTCTGACATTCTTGGAGTGAATAAGTACTAAATAGGATTGAAAAAATAGTTACAAATTCATAAAAATCTTTTGTTAACTACCGGTTGGTATATCATCGAACATATTTAAAATCTCGAACGTGTAAATATTGAAGTTGTCAAAATGTAGATTTGACATTTATGAATTCCGAATAAAACTACATATTTGAAACCAAATTTTTACAACTAGGCAATCGTTATACTAAAATGGGTAATTATTATAAATTTAATATGACATATTTGAACGTTTTTTTTTGATTTTATTCTCTCAAATGTAAGATAAACATTAAATCGTTATCTCAGTGCATCACTCAATTATCAAATAAATACAAAATTTAATTGGTACTATACAATCGTATAAGATTAATATTTGAATTTTCGAACACCGTAGTTCATTTTTATTACGCTGTTTTATGTTCGATATGAACGAATAATATCGTTCTGCAATATTCGTAGGTATAACTGTGAATTCTTATATCATTTGAATAAAGGGATACTACATTCAGAGAACAAAAAAACTACATGTTTTAATACAGGCCGAAATTTTGGAATCCAGCAATGAATAAAGTATGAGGGTCTGTTAATGTTGATTTTTCCATGTATTATCCCATCGCTGCAATAATGTTTGAAGTAAAAATTAGCAACTGTCAAATGACAAACAGTCGACCATGTTTACATAGGTTTGTAAAGACATAACTTGGAAACACTACAGCCATTCTAAAAAGTATCATAGACGTTTAAAAATTAAACTGTTTTTATTTTATTGATTGAATTGAATCAACTCCATTGTGACACGGTGACAAAATATGAAAATATTTTATTTCTAACAAAATTATATTATGTAGAGTTGAAGCTATTTTGGCTGATTTCAACACTTGGAAAAATTCAATGATTGTTTTAAAAATGTACAGAGAATAACGATATTATATCGTAATACAAATGAACCACCGAAATTGAATGTAAAAAGGGTTTACTTTCGTGTATAATCGTTCTGAAAATGCCTTTTCACTTGTGAATACAGTATAAACTAAATTCTTAGCTCAAAATGAAATTGATTTTGACAGCTAGATACACAAATAGTCTTTAGTGATGTGCTAATGTGGTTATATTGAGTATTTTAATGGATGGTTTTCTGTTGTGTCTTTTGCTCAGCGAGTTGACCTCGGGTGACCTGAATTGATTTAAAACATCACTTTTAATTTGTTAACTGTCAATTCTTGGCGGAAAGGTATGATATTTGGATAATTAGAACACGTTGCAGATGAAGTGAGTCAAGTCTAAAAATGGTAAAAATTTTCTATTGGACATGTCAATCACGTTTCTGGTTCGTTTTTAATTATCTCAATATTTTAACATTACGAAGCCGACTACATAAATAAACAGAAATAAAGTATTTAAGGGAAATAATGATTGAAATAGTGTTGAGTGAAATAAAAGGGGTGATATTAGTTCACCGTTAACATTTCATTTGAGCCCTTAAGAAGTGAAGTGAGTCAAGTAGCAAAATAATGAAACTTTTGTATTAGCTCAGAGCATACTTTTTATTATATGGAAATATACACTATTGCAGCATGTTTTTTACTTTTAGGATACTTTAAGATCTGAATACAATCATGCATCTAAAACATTTTTTCCAAATTGTCACTTGGCTCACTTCACTTCCCAGGAGCTCATATATTTTATTATGATCAGGACCAGTTTCGCTCATCGCGAGCATTTTTTACTGTAACAAGTTTATTTGTATCAACTTTAGAAAAACAAGACAATCGGTGCAACAAAAATTAAGAGAATTTGATATTAAATACATGATTAAAATAACTTTATTTCTATTTATAGGTATGTCATGTTTATAAATTATATGTGGAAGTAGTGCAGCAAAATATGTTTAATTTATTCGAATGAAATGATTCAATACAGTTAAAAATATGATTTGTGGTTCAAAATATCTGGCTGTTCGATAATTTACAACTGCCGGTAACTTTATTAATGTTTCATGCAAAGTTACGAAATCATAATAAAATTATTTAATTACCGGTAACACTGTAGCCTTCCTCCGAGAATATACAGAGTATACATGCTTATTTATTTTGAAAAAATACACAAAACTGTGCATTTTATTACCGGCAGACAAATAATCACCAGGCGCGTTGAAAGGAACAAACGATTATGAAGTATTATTACGAATGTTGTGATTTGTGAAGTTTTAGGGTGAAGAGGATTTTGTTTTATTGCACGACTTAAATAAACGGCTTTAAAATATTAGCATCACCAGCCCGACTGTGTTATATCACAGTTAAAATATTTATATTAAGATAAAATTGAGATTATTATGGGCTGACAGGTTTCAAGTTAATAATATCATATAATCAATGCAACAGCAGGACAATCTGAAAATCAAAGTTTATTTAACCATGTCCACTTGCAATGTAGAGCACAAGGCTTCGTAATGGTGGTAATATCAGTAAATTTGTATTCCTGCGTTGTGTTACCAGGGCTGTGGAGTCGGGGTTTTTTGGCCGGAGTCGGAGTCGTCGCGGCGTTTTGATTGCGTTGAGTCGATGTCGGAGTAGGAGATTTTGAAAAGATTGATTCATGGTCCATCGGCAGACAAGTACTGCATTATCCTTTGCTGTCCGTCAAAATTCGCCTTAAATACTATAAAACAACTATTTAAGCAATAAATATGTACATCCTCCATCTGTTTAAGATCTACGTTGGGATGTACTAATACGTGTTACACTGTGCGACAAGCCGTAGAGAGGTCTTCTGGCACCTATGGCAAGGAGTACATTTTGCGATTCCTGGCATCATTATGGCGGCCCCAATACTCTACCAGCACCTCGGGTAGAACGGTCGCCCTATTCACCAGCCTTTAGCTACGGCCATGTTGACAGCTCTCGTCATAATTCGGAAATCTTTTCTATGCAGATCTCAGCACCGATGAACAAACATTCTCTTCATAAACTTTGCGTGTGGCGTGGTAAATACTGGCGAGACGTCACAAAATACTGTTTTCACTGTCATGTTTGTGATATTGCAGAAAGTGCACATACTGCGCATCATTGGTTGACCTTGAGAAACATATTATTATTAACAAAATTTTAACTTTTTTTTATTTTATTTTGAAATTGCGTATTGCTTGAACATAAATGTGGGATCAGTGCAATGGTGCACCATTATAAAAGCCGTACCTGTGTGTATTATTTGATAAATATATTATCTAGGTATCGAATGGTCAACAATGATAATGGTTATTGTAAGCAGTAACCGCCAGGTGGTTAAGAAAAAAGAAACGATATTATGATTGACGCTCGGTTTCGCTTCAGCATTCTTCAACGGAAAATAAGTGAATATAATATCAACAATGATAACCGTTAACACATTGAGAGCGCTGTAAAAAACGGCAGTAAAATATTTGTTATTTCCATTCAGTCAAATTTAGTCAATAGTTAATTTTGATTTTCGATTTTGGATTTGGTTTCATGTTTGAGTTTCGTTCAATGATTAAAGACTACATACGAGTTGTAAACACTTTTCGATTTTAATTCCCTGAATGATAGACTGCATAAGGGATTTGTATCTTGCAAAAGCGGTATCTGGAAAAATATTCCATTAGGAGACGACATTGTACATACATAATGGAAGCGGCCACTGTAGAAAAGACTAATTAAGCTCGGACATGTCATTGTCATTATAGCAACATGATTTAAAATGAGATTTTTACTTTATTGGATAATAAACATTAATACTCACTAGCATTGCACTTGATAGTCTGAAATTATTCATAAAAATAGACACTAGAGATCAATTTACTGACACCGATACTCAAGATTTGGTATGGAATTAAATGAGCTGTATAGTTTTTTGTTTTTTTTTTAAATAATGTCTTCATTGCAATTTACTTTGAGCTTACATTAATAAGTAGAATGCTCACAGACTACCAGGTCCCCCGCGTTTTTGGTATAGTATACGCCCATAGTTTCGCAACTTCATATCAAGTTTCAGATCCTTAGAGATCATAAGGTTTCACGGTTTGATTTGAGATCTCAAGTCGATCGGGCATGTCGCATCACCTTGGACTGAGCCCTAGTCTATAAATTCGTTGAGAAATAAATTATCTGCTTTTACAATAATTATTCTCTTCTCTTATACCAAATTTATTTTGTTATTAAAATGACTAAAGATAGCCCCCGCAATATGTAATACCGGTTTCTAATAGGTTACCTGCTGGAATAGTCGAGCTCGACTGTTCTACCCTTTACAATACTCCACTAATGAAATAATCAAAACCGTTTGAGACGTCATTCCTCGACGTTTCCTAATACTTAACCCCACAATAACCGCTGACGGGTATGGGGTAAACTTGCGATAGTTTTATCTGTTTTTTCTGAACGTATGCAATTTTATTTACAGCGCAAACTTCTACAAAAATGGTATCAAAGCGAAATAAACCATTATGCCCTGGCCACTAATAAGAGAGAGGTAACTATTTTTTCTGCACCACTTGTTTATCGAGCTTGGTCCTAATTCATACCCTTAAATATATCATAGCATATGTGCTCTTGTTTTGTGAGAGAGTTAAGATAAGAGGACGGAGTTACGTTTCACTCTCGCTGCAACTCGTACCCAGTATTAAATGGAAGGAAATATAAGCATCGCAGATATTCATCGATTGATAAATCGATAATAAATCAATAAATAAGTAGTATTTCTGGAACTAGAACCCGCGGTCAACGTAATTGAACTCTTGATAGCGTTGACCACTCGAAAATACGATTGCCAATTTCATCGTTAAGTGTCATCGAAATGGCGGCATAGCATTTGTTTTGGTTTTAGAACGAGAATTAGGAATGCTGATGACTACTGAGAATTGGGAATACAAGTCGACTCGTCTCGTCGATTGCGATCAACCTGTCGGCCGACCTTGCCATGGAAATCGATTACGCCCACTGCCAAAATATTTTATTATAATTTACAATAACAACAGCGTGCAGGACATTTGTGGGTTAAACGAATCATTTTTTGCGTCATAATAATATTTAAAATGTATTCTATAAAAATGATTTAACAGTTCGCACGCTGTTTAAAATTATGTCAACAAAATTAAGACTGTATTGAAGATTTTTTATCGCCGGTTAGGGAGAGTTAGTGGTGGCATTATTTGAACTATCAATGATGGTATAATAATTCTTCCAAGAATATTTAAATATTATATATATTGTTGTTTGACATGACACTATAATGTCCAAAATAGATTATTGATTTATTACCAAAAATAAAACGAGAGTTTGAATAACATATTGCCAATGTGATTTTTTTCCCCATCTAATATAATAAAAGACGATATTTTTGAATAGCGAATCTAACATTTGGTTGGACATTCATTTGTTTTAAGACTTAAACAAAACAATTATCACCTACTTTAAAAACAGAAGAATGTCATAAAAACAAGTGCGTTTTGAAAATTACAATTTATTATCGATGATTCTCATGTTTTGTTTATTTTTATCGTACTCAGTTAAGAAAGAACAGCCGAGTAACTTTAAAACGACATTCGGGGAGAATTTTGTACTTCATTGAGGGGATTTTTCTTATCCATGTTCCACAATTCCGTATCAACGTTTTAGAGTTTGTGATAAATTAACTGTTTTGGATGAAGATTATTTTAATAAATAATAAAAAAAAAACTATTTCAACTTCAAAAAACGTAAATTTCGTGTGCGATAAATTGTATGCAATGCATTTGATACGAGCTGATTACAAATTATCACCCAAAAATTTAAAATATTCCCAATCGCCATTATCAATATACTTCAGGATAAACGATGAAGGAAAAACGTGACACAATTCTTATTTTTATTTTACAGTCCTTCGTTTTTCATAATGAGCTGCCGAAAATGAAGATTTTGTATTTAAAATTGATATAATTAAACAATAAGTCTTTTTCAATTATTTTATCGTCCGAAAACTCTTTTACTTTTTTTTGTAAGACTATTTTCATGAGTTTTTTTCGTTATTCAAGAAAACTGTTTTTGTGCATAAATTGCAATCGAACTCCGAATCGAACGCCAATCTGGATTGACAAACTTAAGAATTCCCTTTTTAAAATATAATTAAGGCATTGTCCGCCATCTTCGGCGACGTTTAATTTTAATTAGGGAGCGCGCACTTTTTTTAGCGTAGCGGCCATTTTTTTTTATCATACCTGCCATTTTGTGAAGACAAAGAACATCACTACTGATTGTTATTTTCAAAGAAATGATAAATGCGAAAAGTTAATTAAGACAAGCTACCGATATAAATATATAGATAGGCTGCATAAACAGTAAATTGAATACGAGTGTAGGTGTCCCCGTGAAGGGATCTGCTGGTATTTTTTAGGTGATCTCTTCAATCTGTTCATTCTATTGGTTTTTTAATTGCTGTTGTGTGACAGATTAGTTTACGAAAAGAATTATTTCCATAAGAAATCATGGCACAGAGAAGCTCCAAATAACGCTGTCTTTATCGTACCAGCAATTGTGAATATTTACTCCAAAGTTTAATATTATATTAATTTGGTGACGATTCCTCTTTTTTGTTTGAATCATAGTGAAAATTATTTAAATAATTTAGACCACGGGTTCCCAACCTTTGGATCGCGACGGGTTTTCTGTGTCGCCAACTTAGTCATCTATAAAAAAATTCACAATAATGCATTTTCGTAGTTCTTTTAATTACCTTATTAAAAATGACATCTTAAATTACATCGGGATCGTGGGTCACATGGCTTTTTGACAAAGTTTGGGAGCCTATGATCTAGACTGAAGGTGCTTGATGTAGTTCCAATATCAATTTTGATTTTTTTTTAATTTGTCATGAGTTTAAATGAGTCACTTCAACTTCAAGTTCATTTGTGCACTTGAAATAGCTGAAGTAACGAAAGGCGAAACCCGGGTTGCTCTTATGAAAAAGCAGAAAATTTAAATGATTCAATTTGAAAATTATTGGATTTATTTTTGTATGCTGTGAATGATAAAATAAATAAAACACACATATCGATTCGCCTTATTTTATTAACGACACATACATATAAGATTTTTCGATTCAAAAATTGTCACTTGAATGTATATAAAGGATAAAAGGACAGTGGCAACATTATTAAAACGATAAATCCCCATAAGTCAGAAACGATTCAGGAAGAAATCAAACTGATATAATTTTACAATGTTTACAGTATAATTCAATTTATTATTAAGTATCACTTTACCCTTTAAATCACAATAGTTTTTTTCTTATCAATAATTGAAATCATACTGTGTAAATCATTGTAAGTTAAAAATCTGTGGAGATATTCATTAAGTTTACTTTTATTACATTCAAGTAACATTGTTTGAAAATATTGATACAATACTTATTAATAATGACAATAGAATCCATCTGTTGCTTGTCATACCAAAGCACTTAGGTGGGAATTAATATTAAAAACATTCATACTACTATTGAATTTCAGAACCGTTAATAACAAATAATACATTAAAACCGCCATTTTTATAAGGACAATAATACTAATGAAAGAATATTGTCAGTTTAACTGGAAGAGCATTTCTGTTACGATAATATTTGAGTGTGGAAGGATTCGTTTATAACTTTTTAAATTCCAATGCATTTTTTTTCTGTCTGTTATTTGATAATTGAGCTAAAGATATGAATACTTTATGGAATGCAGTTATGTTTTTCAATCAGTGCACCGAGACTGCACTAAGAGTTTCACTAAGTTTGAGCAGTGGCCGCCACAATTTTGAATCTCATATACAGTATATACCAGGGCTGTTTTTGACTATATAATAATGGTCATAAAACTCGTTCAAATATACCAAATTTACAAGTGTGATTTTTTTCTGCATGTAAGCGAGGTATGTTTATAGATTCTTGTTTCAATGACGATACTGCAAACGACCAAAATTTTCTCACCGACCACTGCTTTGTAAAAAGTCCATGTATTAGAGTCCTCAATTGATTAAAATGATTATACTGGTGAAGAAGGAAAAATATCTTCAAAGACTCATGTCTTCTAACAAGTCAAAAATTTGTGATATCAATGTATCATTAAAATTAAGTTTATCCAAACAAGTTTTATCGGTTTTCTCGCAATAGTTATATCTTACTATTAAAGTACAGCAGCTGTGCTAAGCATGATCGAGAAAAGAATACATAATATATTGGTAAGACAGTGTTAAAACATCGATTTACCAATGCACGTTGGTGTATTCAAAATAACTATTACTAAGTGTTACCGTTGATTCTGAATGTTCATATTTTGAGGTTATATACACAATATAATTACGGAAGAGTACACACAATAAAATCTACAATTTTTAACATAATTATTTTAATATACTTCATTCAGGCTCGTGTCAGTAACCCGTCAAAGTGCATCGTTCCATCACACCTTTGGAATGAAATGTTTACCATTACAATTGAAGTTGCTGAATGTTAAATACTTCATGATACCTTTTTAACAATCTCTCATCAATTTTAATACAATCTTGGTTCTTACCGACGTAGCAGGACCATAAGAGAATCGCAGGATAGTATTTTTTGTTAGTGTATTGTTTTCTGAATTCAATTGTACTATGTATACATAAAATATAAATACTGCAATAAAATTTCAAGTTTGACGCATGATTTTATGTATTGTAAGGAGCAGTTTTGTATTGAGTTTAAAAAAAATGAGTTTATTTGAACCACTTCCTGGGCGGGCAATTTTTTCGCAAAAATGTTCCGTCATGCAGTCAACTAAAAACGTAGATGTCATTATAGGAATTTGTGTAAACACTGTTATTATATTCCCGATAAGTTCATTAGATCATATGGATTCTCCTTCATGCATGGATAAAATCCATATTTATAATACGTTTGATTAATGTTGGATTATCAAATTCAGCCCTATAATAAACTATTGTTTATGTTGATTACAGATTAGTACAAAGGTGTTTTAATGCACAGCCAAAATCAATAATTAGAGAAGCCACATTACATGTAAAAAGAATTAACAATAATTGAGCTGGCTCTCTCTATACAGTACAGTCAATATATTTTAACATTTATCAAAGTAATTAATATTAATTTACATTATGCCGTATGGATACTTCTGCATTTTTCAACCACAATTAGATGACAAAGCAAGCCACACAAAGTGAAATAATTTTAAACAAATTTAAAATGGAATGATTGGCAGGAATCAAAATTTTAAGATGAATATGCCGAAGTGTCCATTTCATTTGATAAAGTCTTTACAAGCTATAAATAACTGGCCGATTATATTGGAGGTTTAAAATATATAACCCCATAAGAATATATAATTCTTTTCTTTTCAAGTGTGATCTAAGAGTGGATATCTGTAGGCTATAAAAGCATTATGAGGTCATGGCATTTTTTAACAATATTGAAGAGCACATTTTATGATAATAACTCTTGTGAAGTCAGTACTAAGAGCAAATTATTAAATACACATGTAGAAACCAAATCACAGGATTAGGGCGTCTTATTTAGCTGATTGATCATTAAAAAAAATATCTTGAACACCTGATGTTAGAAACCTTATTATTTAATTATTTCAAAAGAATAATTTGATCAATCAATGATATGAAATCATGTCTTTAGATATGCAACAAATTATAATAAAAATTCATGTTCACCTAACAATCATAGATTTAATGTAACTTTACAAAATCATGATTTATTTCATAGATGATTTGGAATATTGAAGCATTTGGGGTTAACCCCGTGCTGCTGAAAATTCAACACCTCTATTATAATATAAGTGCTGACATATAGACAATGGGCGTTGCTGACTCAATCTGCCGAATGGTGAGATATTATAATGAGGAGTCTGGCAAAACAAGAGTAAATAAAAAAATGTATACTAATATTTGAGTTGTTCGCCAAGGTATCACATGATATAATTTACACTAATATATACACATACAACAATGAGATATAGGCATCGAATGTGAAGCTATCAATAAGTGAACGCCTAAATACAGTAACGTTTGTAGTGAACAACCTTCGAAGACGGTCTCTCTACGTGATTGCCACTGCATTTGATTATATTTCTACGAAAATGAACACATCTTTTGGCATGATCATCTAAGCTGAATATTTACACTGCTAGGCGCAATAAAACCTAACGTGCGTGTAAGAATTCAGTGAATATTTGTCTTCCGTCAAAAATCGTTATTCGCCACGATTTGCCAGGGAATATTCTTAACTGGTAATGAACATGTTCAGTTATCTTCGGTTTATCTCGTAAATTTATTAAAATATTCCATCAATCAATTATTGCAATAACAATTCTGTTTGTAATATATTCGAGCACGATAATAATTTCATCCTGCTTTTACAAACAAAAATAGTACGATAAACACAGAATGACTTAGTAATGAAGGCAATACACTCATTTGCAGGGCTGTGGAGTCAGTAAGAAAAAGTCCGACTCCGACTCCATAATTTACCAAAACCACGACTCCGACTAAAAAAAGGGTTAATATCGTAACTTTTTTTCCATAATCTTCCTATTCATGTGTATTCAAATAAATATCAACCCTATCAATGTGGCCAAAAGCTAAATTTGACATATTAAATGCAAAAATAAAAAGTTCAAACTTCTCAAAATTTCCGACTCCGGCCAAAAAGCCGTGACGACTCCGAATCCGACTCCACAGCCCTGCTCATTTGTGTGAACATATGACAATAAAAGATGGATGTAGAATACTAGTTACAAAAGCATAACAAGATATCATATATTGCAGTTATCTCATATACAGTGACAGTGTTTTTTCACTAGTTACACATATTGAAATTAATTTAGTATTGAATGGTAATAAAATTTATAAATTATGTTGAAACTTAAGAGTTGTGATACGAATCCACGTTCACTAAAAAAAAATATTTATTAAATAAGAGTTAAAAAATTTCTCCTACCTGATTTCATTACGAGATTCAACAGTAGCTTTCCAGAATGACAGAATAAAAAACACTCCAATTGCATTGGGAAAGTGCTTCTTTGTTTTATGAAAAGTAAAAATGTTAATTGTGGATCGAAAATCAGTTCAATCGATCCGAGTTAACAAGTTTAAGAGCCGCAGTATTTTTTATGCATTGTCAGTATTTATTTTGCCATTATTCAATAGCGTGTTGGTTCTTGCAAAAGTTTTATTGCTTATTCATTTATTTTGATTGAGACTTCGATCTAATATAGAACAATTTTACTATTATTGGTATTATAAGGGTATCGCAAACTCAATTGGGTTTTAACCCACTTTTATAATACTGCTATTAATATATTTGTTCAATATTGCAATTCATAAACAGAACTGAGAAAACATTGGATTATATTTATGAATTCGGTTCATGAAAGAAGTAAACGAAATATAATGGAATTGTGAAAACATAACGTAATCATAAAATAAAAATTAATAAGAATCATTATGTCGACTAGGTCTCTGGCGTGGTGTTCGGTCAATTTCTTCATAATAATAATCAGCCCCCCTCCTGTTAATTCTCTCGTAGCCGTAATTCTTCAGATGATTCTCCATCCTCCCGACCTCGTCACTGATATTCTTCAAGTCTGATCGTCTTTCATAGTATTCCAGTTGGTTTTTGTTGTTCAGATTCTTGGTTTCGTCAACAAGACGAGACATACTATCCTCCATCCGTTTCAGATCACTGTTCAGCTTATGGAGGAATTGGATAGACGAGTCTGAGACATCAGAGTCGATGATTGAGAATAAAGTCTTTGTTTTGAGATCTAGGGCTTTTTCTAGAGATTGGATATCTGTTTCTATGTTGACTGCGTGTTCTCGCAGTTGGGCAAACATTGCGTTTCTAATGTGGTTTCCTGAAAATTTTTAATGAAAAATAAGTTCAACACATATAGTTTTATTATATTCAGTGCCGATTTATTTGAAAGCATTTTGATGAATAGGCCAGATGATTAAAATATGATGGTAATAGTTTTTTTTTATTTAGCATGCGAACATATTTTTACAAATTAAAAAACTGTTACGGCTCAACCTCATATCTTTTCCAAGGTCTTATTTGTGAATGTACAAATCAAACCATGATCCATAACCTTAAAGGAAAGTAAAGGGATGGGAAACAATTAAAGACAATTACGTGCATTCTAATATAAATTTATAAATTGATTAAAAATCGAGTTGGGCATAGTGTCTGTACAAGGATTTGATCCTGTGAGCACTGCAGCCGAAGCTAACATTGTCGACCATTAGGTCACAGATCCGATCCTAAAAAAGGGATGCAGCAGAAGTGATAGCTAGTGATAGCTAACAATTAGTCTGGTCTTAGGCCTTTCTTTTTATCTCTTACTCTCATCGTAGGTTGAGTAACTGAGTAACTAGCAGTTCTTGTAGAAAAACTTCCATTGAGATAAGCTCAAATAGGACTACATATGCTCTACATTGAGACAGGACAAAGTAAAAAATAAAATGAATGACAGCGTTTTGTAACTATCATTAGTAAATATTTTTGGAGTAAAACTTTTATAACGAAGTAAGGGATGTAAGATTTATTCACATCCAAACTGGGACACTTAATATCCACTTTATATTGAAACTGTACCCTCTGTATCAACAGAAGTCATATTGATAATTGGATCACAGAACAAATAAATAAATATAATAACTTCAGGGCAAGGAACCTGAAACTGGGACGCATGTTCACCCTACATTGAGTAATAAATATAGTACCTAGTGTTGTATGATCATGAAACGAAAGATAGAGAAAACTGTTTAACTTATAGTAATTTCGTAATTGAATATCAATGAAGAAAAAAAAAATTAATGAAGTACCTATTCTTAGTGATTACATACATGGTTTCTATGTCTGCTAAATGATTCAAGAATTATATAACGATAATGGATTCTACAATGGCTCTGAAGGTTTTCTATAAGCTACTACCCTCGTTTTAAGCGGGAATTTATTTTGATAAAACAAAGGCATACATAAAGCAAAAACAAGCGTTAATTTGAAATAAATGAAGGTGCTTGAAAACATGACTTAAGAATTACTAGTATTGTAAATGTCTAACTGTTTTCCATTGTTGCAGCCCCAAATATGTATTTCAGAACAATATTTCTCACCTTTTTCAAACGTCAAGGCAACCGTAATTTTAAATGTCAAATTCGGTGATACCATAGAGACTTAAAACTATTTCCCTATTAATGCTCATTTTTGAAATAGGTAAACTGAGTAATGCGTAAAACTTCAATTTGAAAAAAATGAATTCATTCAATCGTCAACCACTGTCATAACGAATAAAAATGAATCGCTTCAAATCAAATATTAACAAGAAGTACAAAAGAAGCAGAAAATATAAATGTTTTTTTGAAAATTTTTGATTTGTAAATTTGTTCAATGTGGAGGTTGATTAAGATGTAAAAATATTTATGAGGTTGAGTCAGAGCAGCAATGATTTATAATATAAGCAGGTGTAGGTACATGTCTATAATAATAATTACTTTCAGTAAAAAACAGCTGATATCTGGCAATAAGCAGAGATATTTATTTACAATTTGACAGAACCTCTTTATGTCTATCTGTTAATGTCAATAACAAGTAGTACATACAATATTATTGACGATTTTATTGCAGTGTTTAACTATGAAAATCAAAATAACTTGAAAGTAAAAACAAACCATCTGTTATATATATCTGTAACTGGACTTCACAGCAATTATACATTATTTACATAGTGATATTGAAAGTATTAGTATGTTTTTTGTGAGATTTAAGTTTTCTCTATACTACGATGAAGGTTATAGACTGGCTTAGCAATAAAAATGCTTAATTAAACTCGTGACTGATATGGATTCATCACAGGGCTTCAACAGGGTTACCATGAGACTAAAAACACCATCCGATTTGACTGCGGGACCAGGAACATCGAGTGGGAAGACACTCTCCCTTGATTCATCCGACAGCGAAATTAGTTTGAATGCTAGTGATGAATCCAGTGATGTAGAATATGATGAAGTAATCACTACAGATCGAAACGTATGTATATTTGGCAACAAATTTAATAGTAGGTACCACAGACAAAGTTTGAGCTTTTAAGATTTAGCCACTAGACTTGATAGTTTATGTTACATAGGTACATAATAATATTACAGCTTCTTTCACTTTTAACCCCTGTGGTCTAGTGGTATGAGCTTTACACTACCAATCATATGGGAAGCCTTATGTCCCGGCAAGTTCAATATAATTTTTTTTAAATTTTATATGACGATTGAATTCTGTGGAAAAAAATATTTATGTCTTTTCTCCTTGAGTTAATCATAGTGACTTTGAAAATTTGCATAACTTATATGGATGAAGACATTTTTGAAAATTGCACCCATGCATTGTCATGAGTCATAAGTGGCCAGTGCACCCGCTCAATCAGAATAGCGATGCACCTCAATAGATAAACAATATCACTGCTACCTCATTCTATAAATACCGGTTCACTGGGCATTTGTATAATTTTTCACTGTCAAACCTATAACTGCAATATACCAAATTCTCTGTTACAAGTTTATATCTTACAATTAGTCTGAATTAAAAACTTAATGTTTTTTTATTTTTTCAGATTTACAAAAAAGAACGCACAAACAACCACGAGATAAAGTGTATATTAATACCAGAGTTCAAAGAAATTGATGAAGTTAGTAGTGATGAAATCAACAATCATAAAGAAACAAATGAAAAACATAAACAAATCACTTCTAGAAGTCCTGCTGTCAAAAATAAAACCATCAGTCTTGCCGCAGCAGAAAAATTAGAAGAAGAAACATTAATTGATCTTACGAGTGATGATGAATCCTGTACAGATGAAACAGTACAATTGAAAAAATTTCAATGCCAAATTTGTAGCTTTAAATGCAAACAAGAATATTTATTAAAAAAGCATGATAAAACACACAAAGATGGCAATAAATTTTCATGTAAAATTTGCAATTTTAAGTGTAAAAATGTGTCTAGTTTGAAAACTCATAAAATTACTCATAAAAGTGATAAAATATTTTCTTGTAATATTTGTAAATTTAAGTGCAAGCGTGTAGAAACAATGAAACAACATGAAACGCTGCACAGCGAAGATAAACCTTTTTCATGTAGTCAATGTATTTATAAATGTAAAAATTCTTCGCAGCTTAAAAAACATAATTTAACTCACAGCACAGAAAAACCGTATTCGTGTCATGCATGTAATTACCGATGTAAAACTTTAAAGTATTTAAACAGTCACATTTTAGTTCACAGTAATAAAAAACCGCTCTCTTGCGATACGTGCGAATACAGATGTAAACAGTTATCAGAATTGAAGAAGCATAAATTGTATCACAGTGACGATAGGCCATTTCCGTGCAACAAATGCTCGTATAAAAGTAAGACTTTAAAAGATTTAAAAAAACACGAACTAGTGCACAGCGATAGTAAACCGTTTGCGTGTCAGCTGTGTAAATACCGGTGTAAGAAAGCGTCACGTTTACGTGATCATTCAATCGTGCACACAGAAGAAAAACCGTTTTGCTGTCACGCTTGCGATTATACATGCAAAACGGCGCTACTATTAAAGAACCATATTAGAATACATCTTGAAAGTAAAGCATTTAAATGTAAAACTTGCAATTACGAGTGTAATGATTCAGGCAATTTTAAAAAGCATTTATCCGTTCACAGTGATGTTAAACCTTTGTCTTGTTTTTACTGTGATTACAAATGTAAACATAACTTTCAGTTGAAAAAACATCAGTTGATACATAGTGATGTTTTATCGTTTTCTTGCGATGAATGTGATTTTCAGTGTAAAGCTGCTATATATTTAAAGAGGCACAAAATGACTCACACAGTGATCTAAAGCCGCTATCGTGCGACCAGTGCGATTATAGATGCAAGTTTCCTGGTGAATTAAAAAAACATAGAACGACTCACACAGATTTTAAACCGTACGCATGCCACTCTTGCGATTATAGCAGCAGTCGGTTGTATCGGCTGAAGAAACATATATATGATCATCACACTGGATAAGTGCTGTGTACATAATAGAACTGTGGGTAATCATCAAGACTAGGTGCATTAAGTCACTGACTGATAATTTGACAGATAATCCAAGATGGCTGCTCCTGCAGTGTTCCCTATTAATGAGATGTCTATTTCTAAGTGTTGGAACATTCTTTTACATATTGTTTCTGATAACTGAAATTCTTATATTAATTTTACTTATGGGACAAGTTAGGATATAAGAGACAATTATGGTAAATGTACCAGTCGTTGACCATGTACCAGTAGTTGACCTTTCGAGAATAAAATGGCCCAAAATAAGAAATGCAGATGCGGGATTGCGCCAAATTGTAAAGTTAAGACAATTTAAGGCATCTGTGGTCGGAATGAGCCACTAACACATCACCATATAGCCAATGGAGTGCCAGGGTGGCCATTTGAAAACAACACCTAGTGAGGAAAGTGTATTATTTCAAATTTCTTAGGTGATCAATCTAGTAACGGTGTGTACCTTGTTCCTGAACCACCTATTGCTACTTGATTCAACCAAGAGTGGTGTGACAGAAAGCCTTGAGGCAACCCTGAAAGAAAGTTCACTATAAAGCCCCCTGATTAGACATGGTCAACACCTAGACTTTTCAATTTGTGAGATGGTCAACTACTGAAACAAAAACATGACTTCGAATAATTTAACACAACTTTTTTTAAACAGGCCCTTTCGTAATTTTTGTTACATAATATTAATTAAGACATATGATCCAATATGAGTATACTTGCTTTGCCTTCATTCGGTACAATGCTAAACCTTAATCGTTATTTTTGTTGAAATTTTCTCTTAACGGTCAACGACTGGTGCATTTACCTTATTGGTCAACAAATCCAAGTTTAGAAACCCCTTTTTTTTCTAAAACAATGAGCCGTGATTGTTTAAGACAAATTTGGCAATTGTGGCACATTTCTAATAATGACTGATAATGACATCACAGATTCCAGTGATCGTCTCGAAAAAATTAGGCCCATTGTAACATACCTCATACCAAAGTTTCCTTCAGATGTTCGAATGATTTCCACAATACATCCATCGACCATTCTGGAAAGCCGCAACATCAACTGGAGCACGAAACAACGTATAATGAAGCCGATCTGTGTTATAGAATATAATAAATATATGAAAGGGGTAGACCGCGTGGATCAGTATTTATCGTATTAATCAGTAATACGAAGAACAAAAAATGGACAAAGAGAGTTGTGATGTATTTATTAAATTGTGCTTTATTTAATTCTTTTAGAGGAGTGATGCACAAATGCGGCCCGAAATGGATTTGTTTGCGGCCCAAAATAACAAATACTTCGTCAACAAATTTTTCATTAAATATGATAAAAAATAGTATTCGATATGTGAACAAATTATGCAGAACAACGATCAATTGAGATCGAAATATCAGGAAGGCGATCTGCAGAGTTTTTACAAATATCTCCCCGAAGAGCAGTTTCATACCCTACGTTAAAAGGCTGCGCTTTGTGCAAGTCTTTTTGGAAGCACCTACATTTGCGAGCAAACATTTTCCATATTAAAACTAAATAAGTCTCAATACAGAAACCGCTTGAACAATGATAATCTCAGTGCTGTACTGATGATAGCAACCACAAACATTGAACCCGACATTAAAATGCTTGCTGCCAGTATACAGTGTCAGAAAGTTCCATCGTGCAAATCTGCATGTAATGTGGAGCGGAGAAGAATCGAAGTTGCTGATAAAATTATGTAATTATTAAATTAAAAATAAAATATAAAATTTATATCTCATCTAGTATAATATATCAATATTTTTCTTCACTTTTACCCTTTGCGGCCCGCGAAAATTTTTAAATGGATAAATTGGCCCTTCTCTCAAAAAGCTTGTGCACCACTGTTTTAGAGGGTATAAAATAATAAATCCGGTCAAAAGACTAACCTACAAACAGTTTTTGCGTAGTATTGGTAATTTTTGGATAGCAGACCGTGTCGTTGCAACTGACACAATCAAGGAAGAACAGGAGCCTTCCACATCACAGATACCAAGGAAAGTGGTAAAAAAAGATCCCCCCTGCAGATTATCACTCGATATGAAGAAGAAAAAAGAAAAATTGTAACTGGATGCAAAAAAAAATATCCACAAAGACAGTGTCGTGTCTGTTCATTACATGAAACGAAAAGATTAACGAGCTACATGTCTGCATTTTGTGACGTCCCCTTACAACGGGGATGAATGTTTTCATAAGTACCATACGTTATGCAAATATTAGAATAGTGCTATGTGGGATTATATTTATATTTACAGTGAAAGGGATTTAAAACAAGAAAATATTGTTGTGAATGTGTGCTAAAGGTTATATACTTTGAATTTTAAGTATTCGTTGAACAATAATCCAGAAGAAAGCAACATTATATGGTTCGTATGCACTCTAAATTTTATTAAAAAATAACATCTGGTTCGGAAGACCGGTGACTGATTAATTAAGCCCGCTCATAATGTGTTAATAGGGAACACTGCCGGAGCGGCCATCTTGGATTATCTGTCAAATTATCAGTCAGTGACTTAATGCACCTTGTATCGATGATTACAGAACTGTGATTGATCGATGAACTAGGGATCGATCATGTACAACAAAATAGAGCTGTAATATAACAATGTCCAGCAATCTGGTAGTGCACAAAAGAGGCATGCTAGAAATATTTCACAGTGACTCATATACTTAGAGAAGAACAGTAATAGTATATAAGGAATAGTCAGATAATGTTGTTACTTGAAGCCAAATATAATTGAAAATAAATCTATGTAGAGGTATAACCTTTTCGCTGCTCAGTCAGTAAACATTAATTACAGAAGATTTAAGGAATTATTTAGTAGTGTTGCCCAAATTAATAACATCATAAAGATAGATTATTTACTGAAGGATGTTTCTCCAGGCCGGAAAGTTTTCACGAAAAGAAAACAAGTCGGCGGCCCTTTAGGGACAGAGAAACCCAACTCATTTTTCTCTACTTTACAGGACAGCAAATGAACAGGTTTCACCAGTAATCAATTTTACCTATTTTTTAACAGATGCTTTTGGATTTATTTGTTAAAAATAAATTTGTGATTTTTTCTAATGCGCTGTTTAAAGGTTTATTGAAGCTATGAACAAAAAAGTGATTTTAATATGTATTGAAATATTGCCATATCCACTTCTCCTATTCATGTCTCTTTGACACATAATTTAACAAATAATTTTGTAATTAGTGACATCATAACTCAAAACTGACTAAAATCGAAATACGTTTCATCATTAAAAAATTGAATACAAATCAACGACCTTGAATTGACACATGCACTTGTCAGTGTGTCAAAAGGGATACCGTAAACACAAAACAGCGGATACATATGTTGATTTATTTTTTAATTTAAAAATAATATAAATTTAAAATTATTACAATACCCACAGTTCGAAAAGAGATTTTTTTAGGTGTATAATTGATTGCATATTGTGAATAATTCTAAATCATAAAAAACTCAATTTTTGATGACATATTTTTGTGTTTCTAACCCATTTATATTGTAATTTTATCTACTGCAAGTTTAACAATATTCTTAAAGTTTTGTACATGAATGCAAAACAATATTTCTTCTCTTCGTGGTTTTATGTGATATTCATATTTATTATTTGGCTGTGTGAACCATAAATAAATAAAAATAACGTAATACAACTTATAAAAATATTTATATGAATTTTCAAATAAAAGTTTGTTTCTGTGAAGTTTATTTTTTGTGTTACAATAAATACTTAATCTTGATGGCTTGATGAAGTCCTTTTGAAATTTTCTACTACCTAAGAAGAACAACTATTCGGAATGGAATCGGTTTCGGTTGAGGAGCTCACTGGTTCTAATCTACAAAAGCATAATATAAGTCGGTCTCTGTGGACTAGTGGCAAGATCTTTGTCATAGCGATCAGGTGGGCCCGGTTTCAATTCCCGGCATGGTCAGACTTTTTCAATTGAAAAAGAGATCTTGGGAGTCTTTTCGTTGCGCATTGTGAGCAAGTGTTATGCTGGGCGTTACAGACCAACTGATAAATGAAAACAATTATTACATAAATGAATTATGTTTTGTTACATAAAGTCTGTTATGTAATGTTTTTATTATTTTTCTTGAAATAAATACATTAATTATTAAGCTGAAACAAAAACAGATAAGCATACACACTGATTCAAAACTATTTTATTTATTTTAAGAAAAACATAAAAGCAAGCATTTTTGTTAAAGTGAAAATAAAATCAATCTACATACATACACTTTGGACAACATGAAAGAAAAATAAATTATTATTCATCCAGGGTCATTGCAAATTATACATATATTAGTATATTTCAGGCATTTCAAGTGCACAAATCAATATGAACTGACTAGTCTGAATTTTCCGAAAGGCGTAAAAATGGTTGTTAGCGACAAAACTCATCGAAAAGTACAAACTTCAAACGATTCAAATTTAATTTTTTGAAGTTCCATCAAGCATCAAGCCAGTCCAACTTATCAATTCTAAGTTGTATGTAGAATACTTGGAAACCACTGACATTGTATAGTGTTTCAACCAGTATGGCCTCTCATGTTCACTATCTTGTTTCTCGATTATCAGTGATGTTTGATCAATGCAAATCATCTTGGAGTAAATCATCCACAACACAATCGATAAATACTTTCTGAATCCAAAAAAGCAACCATTAAAAGACCTGCTCCTTACTTTTGAGTTTGTGATGAACTGTATCAATCTCATCATTCAGTGGCACATCAGTTGTGCTATGTAAGCAATTTAATTGTATAGTAATTTGATAAAATAACTACTTACTGTTGAAGTTTATCATAGACTTTGAGGAATGGACAACAATAAATCAAGTTAAATTAAAACTTTCGACTTTCCATACACCCTGTATTGATAATAGTGTAATCAAAAAGATATTAGTGTATGATTAAAATTTTTCAGTGGTGTTCAACTACAAATTATATTTGAAACAATAACAGTTTTAACTTTATTGACATGTTTGAATCGGTTGAATTTTGTACTTTTCCATAAGTTTTGTCGCTAACAAACCGGGTTTTGCCTTTCGGCATCTTCAAGCATTTCAAATGCACGGATGTACTTGAACTGACGCGTAGTAAACAGTTTGTATCGTTTATATACAAAAATAAAAGTATATCACCAAGTTAAATTGCTATTATTATATTTTCACAAAATTATATAAAATATGAATTTGCCAAAATTTGCGCTATATGTGTTTCACTGCATTAAGTAGAGCTTGTTTATAATTATCGGGATTTTTGAATGTAGTATCGCAAAAATAATAACCAGATAATTACATAGGAATAAATAAATGTAGGGTTTTATCCGACCAATTATGGAAAAGTACAAAATTCAAACGATTCAAATTTGATACATATTGAAATTCCATCAAGCACCCTTAGCTGATATTCTTAATTTACTGACAAGACCGTGAAATCCACAAAGGCCATGATAGACTAAGAAGCCTTTCTTGTGAAGAATTTTATTTTTCAGTTGTTCAGGCCTTGCCAGGAGATTAATTACACTTGCCAACATTGCTATACTGTAGTCATAAATAAATATCAGCTAATAAAATAACTTGTATTCTGAGCTATGAAACATACACCGTAATTTCAATCATAGTTGCAAACTAGTTCAAGATTTTAAATTACAGTTTAAGCTGATATCTCAGTCAATTGTCTTTCTACTGACTTCCTCAATTAACCTTTAGTCGCCCACACGCTTTGGGCATTAGGAGTAGTCCACTGGCCAAGTAGTTTTTTGCAAAATTCAGTCAGTCATAAAAATAACTATAGCTCGAAGACCAGTAAACATATTTGGGTGAAATAAAAAGGATTATTCTAGGTCAATAGCAATATACATATGTAAGTATATAAAACAGAGATATTAAAAAAAAACAAATAAATCTACTAAATAAAAAAAAATACAAAACTATAAAAATCCTGAAGCATCTGCAGTATGTGCCAATGCCAGGTCCAACATGGCTTCTGGATCTTATTTGGTGTTTAACATTCTGTTATATCAATCTCCGTATTTATATACAAGGTGCGATGAAAGGTTCCAGAGTTGCATACTACAGGCTTGCTATGCTAACCAGGGCTATGGAGTCAGAGTCGGAGTTTTTTGGCTGGAGTCGGAGATGTCGCGGCGTTTTGGCTGGAGTTGTACCCGGAGTCGGAAATTTTGAAAAGTTTAAACATTTTATTTTTGCATATAATATGTCAAATTTGGCCATTGGCCGGATTGGTCGGTTGGTATATAATTGAATACACATAAATAGGTAAGGTTGGGAAAAAATGTGGCGAAATTAATCCTTTTTTAGTCGGAGTCGGAGTCGTGTTTTTGGTCAATCTTGGAGTCGGAGTTGGAGTCGTAATTTTTTTTAAAGACTCCACAGCCCTGATGCTAACTATTCATAATTATTGACAGAACATAGTTGTGATAGATTGATAGATTGTGATGGATTATGGAGATAGATAGATGTGAATACCTAGAACTGATTAAATAAAAAAAATATACAAATAGAATGAAGAATCTTAGACGAAATTTTACATAACATGAAAAAGCATCTATGTTATGTATATTTGTTTACTTATGTGTTCTCTTTGACTCGTGAAACAACCAGTCTAGTCAATATAAATATTTGAGAGAGTCATCTGTAGTCAAAGATTTGACGCTTCTGCATAGTACATTCAAAATTTCATGTCCAATTACTCATTTAACTCAATTTTTAGTTGCCTGAGAGGTCAGCTCTTTTGACTGCGCTTAAAAAAAATAAATCATTCATAATTCATTATTCTGAAGCAAGTAAGTTGTAGTTTTTTTTACTCCAATTATTGTAATGTACTCCAGGATTTATTTTGTATATATGTTACAAATTCTTATAGTCCAAGTAGTTCTGCTGTGATAAAGTTAAAGTTCATTATCTAATGTGTATCTAAACCGGTCCAGATCATTATAAAATATGTGAAATGAGTATAAAAAATATGTTTTATTTATTTAAATATACATACTAAAGTGTCATGAAATGGATGAAAATAATTTAAAATAAAAGTGTGCATGCCTAGGAAAGTTAATAATTGCTTATGATGCAATTTCTTTCAGCTAGTAGATATTTTGATTTAAAAATCATATTTATCAAAACTTTTAATATTTTACTCTTCAATTAGAAAATAGCAAATCATAATTACATTATAAATATGAAAATGATGTTTTTTTTATTTTACGTTATGATGAATTGAGCTACAAATAGCAATAAAAATAATAACATTTTTGTTCCTCATGTTGAAAAATTTCCTTTAATGCAAAGGCATTAAATTGGATAAAGATCCAAAATTTGCCTCACCATAAATTGTACAAAAAAACATGTTCTGCGATCTGTAACTAAATAATTAGGTTATCTAAATTAAATTGTTGTTTTTCTGCTGACAAATAATAATAGCATTGATTTTTTTTTGTTGATCTGTTTCATACTTACTGTCAGATATCACAGAATCAATAAAGAAATATCCTATTTTTGTCACTATCATCTATCTATTTAAATAAACCATTGTTAAAAGATAATGACCAAAAAGTTTCAATAACTTCCCATGGCCAACTATTTGTGTGAAGCATTAATATTTTGTTAACAATGTCAGTAGAATATTAAACATTAACGTAAAGACAAATTTATTTATATACTTCTACTTAAAAACTTTACATATTCATGGTACTTTACAGAATATTGACAGGATGCCATTCATATTTACAACCTGGCCAATGGAAATTGGAGCATATTTCCTCACATTCCTTGTGGTTGTTTACACCTATTTCACATGGACGTTTGACTATTGGAAAAAGCGTGGAGTAAAATTCATAGAACCTCTACCGATAATTGGAAACTTTAAAAGCTGGGCTTTCTTACAAAAGGATATTGGAGGAATGTTTAAAGAGATCTATGACAAAGGACTTGGAAATGATTACGTGGGACTCTGGGTATTTAGAAGGCCAGCCTTGATGGTCATATCACCAGAATTGATAAAGTCGATTCTAGTGAAAGATTTCAACCACTTTGATGACAGAACTGCCCATGCTGATTCAAACTATGATCCATTAGGGTCAGACAATCTATTCTTTGGTAAAAATCCACAGTGGAAAACAATGAGAACTAAATTGACTCCATTGTTTTCATCGGCTAAAATGAAAATGATGTTTGGATTGATGAACGATATCGGAGATGATCTGGAAACATCTATTTCAGAAAAAGGAAATAGTGCTATTGAAGTGAAAGAGATGATAAGCGATTTTACAACTGACGTTATCGCCACAACTGCTTATGGATTAAAAGGGAACACTCTGCTAGATCCAAATGCTCCATTTAAGCTATTCAGAAAGAAACTTTTAGATGTTAATATCATCCGATTAATCCAGTTCATGTCAATATTTTTCCTTCAGGAGCTTGCAAAGATGTTGAAGTAAGTTAATTAATAAGAAATTGACTATGGACAAAAAAATGCATCAACATGGATGTAAGATAAATCTTGAGAAATGATAGCTTTTTTACTTGGTAAATTCCTGCTTATTATTACGAACCTAATCTAACTATAAAAATGGTTGTTTTATAATAGGAAGGTTTTTGTGTAATAACTTCCATTATTGATTCTTAATTTTATGTAACACAGGTTTAAGCTTTTCAATGAAGAAGTATCTCAATGGATGCGGGATGTGTTTTGGGACACAGTAAATCAAAGGGACAAAAATAAGGATGTGAGGAATGATCTCATAGGTGCATTAATATCCCTCAGAGATCAAGAAAGTGGTGATAATATCAATAGTAAGTATAGATTGAATAACAGTGGATTACGGAATACTTCTTGAATTAGATTGATCTATAAAAATTAATTAATTTAACAACAGCCATACTGCTATGAAAAATTCATTCAATCCGGTGCTGTGAATTAAATTGAAACAATTTCATAAAAGTTTGGTATAATAAGTATATTCATAGACAATGTTTAAATTAATTATTTACGGCTGAAGTCAACAAATGGTGATAGTTGAAATATAATAGTGTTGAAGCATAATAAAAAATTACTGAACAGTGCCTATCTCAGCATGCCAACAGAAACGACGATAGCATGTGAGTGAGTTTGCAAGTATTTTCTGCATGCATGATTGAATGTTGAACTTTTTTTATTTATTTGCTTTCTTTCATAATAGAGATGGTATGGTGTATTTAACTTTTCCTTCACGGTCCCATAAAAACACATCCAATCCAGCGATGTGTAGATCGGATGTTTCTTTTTGGAAGCAGAAAGCAACTAAATTTTACACATTATTTATTGAGACATCAAAATATTGGTGGCAACCCTTGTCAACTCATACACTCATAACTGCAATCTAGAGTTGAGATTATAACAGGCTGGTTAGTTCAATAACATTGAATAAAGAATTCATAAAGAACTTAATAGTTTTTGTATCAAATTTATCAAAATTAAATGAAGATGGCCACGTTTAATTTTCACTTAGTCAATTATTGATATGATCACCACTTTAGTGTTGTAGGCCAATATCTTCATAAATTACCTAAAAATTATCTTATCGATATAGAATTCCGGGGTGACAGCTTAGTGGCACAAGCGGCAGTGTTTTTCACAGCAGGAAATGAAACATCAAGTACCACAATGACTTTATTGCTTTATGAACTTGCCATGCATCAAGAGATACAGGTTTTGATTTTTAAGCATACTATTTTACATTGTCAATTATATATCTTAACTATTTTTGTATTTAATATCTACTTGAATAATTTGAAAGTGTAGCTTCTTATTTGTTGCGTTTAGGACAAATTATTCATTGAAATCTCAGAGGCGCTGAAAGTCACAAATGGAGAAATCACGTATGATGCTGTCCTAGAGATGTCATATCTAAATATGTGCTTATCAGGTAATAAATAAATCTTGTCTGTACATTTTTTTATTTTACTTGATATAAAACTAATTTATCATATTTATTTTTTTATAGAAACACTTCGCTGGTATCCACCACTGCCATTTTTGGACCGGGAGTGTACTAAGACATACAAAGTTCCCGGGTCATCTCTAGTCATTGAGAAAGGAACATACGTTTACATTTCACTTCTGGGACTGCACATGGACCCGCAGTACTTTGCAAACCCTGAAAAATTCATTCCAGAAAGATTCTCTAAAGACAAGGCTGACCAAATGGTGCCTTTTACTTATCTTCCTCTAGGAGAAGGCCCCAGGAACTGTATAGGTGAATCATTGTCGCTTTTTATTCATTTTGTGTCAATTAACTGCTATTTAACCATTTCCTTGCCCAGCCACCAATCATGATTGGTCGTCTCAAACTTCAATTTTTAAGAATTAATTTTGCAGTAATAACATAATAAAAGAATTTAATAATTTTCGGACATTCATTTTTATTCCAAATATTGCGTGATACATATATATCGGCCCCTTAGAGACAGAAAAATCTAGCTCATTTTTCTCTACTAATCAAAAATCGAGATACATTTCTTATATTCTAAGGGTTCGATAAACGGGTTGGGTGTGTGAGCCCAACTCAAAATCTGATACAAATACGAGATAGTCAGCGAATAGGTTAAAGGTCAGTGGACAGAAGCAAAGTTCATACTTGTGTCAAATAACCGTCCAAATAAAGATCAACCGAAACAAGTTATCGGTCAGTTTTGCAGCATTTAATAATTGCATTGAATTTTCAGGTGGCCGTTATGGTCTGCAGCAGATGCGCATTGGGATAATTCACATACTAAGGAAGTTTAGGGTGGAAAGATGTGCAGAAACTATGGTTCCACTGGAGTGGCAACCTCTAACGTTGTCTCCCACTGCCAAAGGAGGAATTCATCTCCGTTTTGCACCAAGGAATTAAGCACCACATATCTTAGTCTCAATTCATCTGGAACTACAACTTTAATCAGATAAATGAGGACTCATTTTTATCACATTCAAATTATGAGTTTTTTTCTATGTGAAATCATTTTTAAACCGTCATGTTTGGGAACCATTTGATATAAATTAAAATTAGTCAATAATAAAAGGCTTTTGATAATATTCCATATAGACTTTATTTCAAATATCCATTTGCTTAGAATTTTAAAGAGTAGCAACTGTAATATATTCATTATAATATTTAATTATATAAACTCTGATAAGATTTCTTGATTTACTTACAATAGATTTCTCTTGTTACAATATAATTTTTTAAACTTTAATTTAAATATTTCGTTTTATTTTAAATTCACAAATATTCGTACAACAAGATTAAATAGAATTTTTATGTCATATAATTATTTACAAAATGAAACATATTATATAAATCAAGAGCTAACTATTACAGGTATATAAATTAGTAGTTTATTTTTTGTAATTTTGAATTAGTATTAATTGTACATTTCATGCAACCATTGGTAGGAAAACTTTCAATGCACCTCCATAGATGGACAATTAATAAAATGGAGGACTAGAGTTTGTTCTATTATATTTAATAATTAATATCTTGAAAAGTATAGTTTGCTCTACATCTAAATAATGTCTCATTAGTTTATGATATTATGGTTCTATATTGTTGCAGCATTTCAAAATAGATATCTTAGAAAAAAAAGAAGCATAAATTACTGCTATATTGAATTCATTATTTGTGACACTAAAAAACAAACGAGGCTATATTCATCATAGAAGAAACTGAAAAAGACTCTTTTCGTTGTCTGGTTAATTTAACCGTTGAGTGTATATTGTGTTTTATTATAAACATGGTTTTCGGAAACCAATTATGTTTGAGCAATTGTTATTGATCGAAATTCCTGAAAAAACAATACACAGTATTATTATTTATTTACTTGATGGAGATTCATTTTTATTTTGTATATATTACAGAAACTGACTATATAATCATTTTTGAAAAAAGGAATAAATAAATTTGAGCAGGTATACCAACCAATAATCTGTACCTGGAGATGACCAAATTTGTTTTGTAACGTCAAATTTCTTTTAATGCACGAATGAAAATAGTATTGAACGATTGGAATGTTATAATTGTGAAGTGCTGCAAGATTACAAAACCCTTTTATTTACGCAATAATTTTTAATGACAATTTTATCATTTAAACATTTTTTATTGCTGTTCTTACCCAATTTTATTCAGTAAAACACATTAAGACATTTAAAAAAGAAATACACAATGCACCGCAGTAAAAAAATCATTGTCTGAAGCAATTGATGTTGTCATAATATAATCAAAAGATAAAGTGTGTCAGGATAATGTGACATTTCAACCTAATTTTAAAACAGAGATGCGTGATTATCTTGCGTTTTGTTTAATATTGAAGAATTAAATATTAGCTGTTGAAGAAGAAGATTGGAAAAGTAAGTAGACAATATTTTGCAGAGATACGTTCCACTTCAGTGGGGTAGATGATAATTAAACTTTATTGCAATAATCCATAATGGCAGTGGTTTTAATAAGTTTGCATTTTACGAAGCATTTTCAACGTTTATGCAATGATTTTCAACATAACTGATAAATTTTTAATCCCAAAGGCACACCATTGCTTTGAAAGTTGACTGAATTTGCACACCTAGTGTAGCATGATCATACGTCAGTGAAGATACCTATTTTTAGATTTCGTTTTTAATTTTATATTTTATGATTTCTATAATAATAACATTTAGCAGATCTGTAGATGTATTCAACATTTGATTTTAGTGTTATTCAAAACTGTTTATTTAAATTTACATTACTCAGAAAGCCCATTATTGGCTTGTGACACTTCCATGTTGTGGATAAATTGAATATATGATGAAAAAAATAAACTTAGGTCACATTACTAAAAAACTACTATGCCTGTGAAACTATCTATAATGGGTACTATCATAGACCATAAATGATTCATTTTTATGAATGTATTATTGTGATATTAAAATATCTTATGTCGTTTATTGATACCATAGTCTGTGTCACAAATCAATTCTGAGTTCTTTCTTTTTCTCATCACAACATTAAATGTAGGCGAATACAAATAATAATATTATGCTTTGTTACATTACATGTAAGGTAAAAGTATGTGTGTTTCAAATGAGTGCACATGCAACAAGTTTATACACAACAATTACAATGCAAGGACATCTTAAAATAATTTGTAGCATGGATGGATTCATATCAATGATTAGATTAAAGTATGGAAAAGTATAATGACCTCTCAATATTTTGGGGTTATTTATTGAGAAATAAATTTTCAATCCTTTTACTACCAGAGTGCCAATTTGTTGGCAAATTTAGACTGTTCTGAAAAGCTCTTGTATACAAATTAACATCAATTATACAGTATGCATCAAAAATCCATATTATTGTCTTTTACTTGATACACTACGTTGCGCTAATATATCGACTCTGAGAGGCATTTCAGATCTTTCTAGGTGTGCCAATAGATGGACCGTTTGCAGAATAAATAATTAAGAAAAAACAATATGAAATGCCATAAAATATGAATATTTGGGAAGATATGCCACATAAATTCAGTGTACCTTGGTCAGTGAATATAATTTATTTGACTGTTCACAGATAATTTAAATAGATACATTTTTATAAGAAATAAAAGAAAACTTGATATCTATTATTATATTGGGTATATTCGAGGTGGACTATACAACAGGAGAACAACTCAAGGATTACGTGAAAAATGAAGATTGAATCTCACTCAATTCAAGAGTCATAGAATCATATTACATTTTTGGATCAAATAAAATGTTAGGTTTGATTGTTAAAATATCTGCAGGTACAAAAGTGTTTACATGATCATGCTTAGATAGAAAATTATGTACTTAAATCTCATGATTATACTTATTACATAATACAAACAATGGTTGAATCACTTATTAGGGAAACAAATCTTTAAAGATCTTATGGTAAAATGGTCTTCAATAGCTAATTTGTTCTTTCTTTCCATCAAAGACACATCATGACAGACTTGTTTGAACCATAAGACATTGATAAATGACAGGACAAACCAAGACTGTTGAGTCCGGTCCAAAATGATTTTAAGTCAACTGAGTACTTTTTTTAATGAATTTGTGTACTTACGCCTAAAACTATTATTTAATGATGGCAAGTTATGCTTTAAGCTTCAGAGGATTGTGAAACTACATTCTGGTAAGAAAAAAATCAGTAGACTATGGAAATTGTCAAAAGTGGATCTGAGAGTAAGATAAATTTGCGGTGATTGCAAATTATTTGGTGTTTATTTGCGCTATCTTATCAAAAAATTCATCATTTCCCCGATAGCTGATTCAAAATGCAACAAACACATAATATATAATTAAGCTCATTAATATGATAAATCCCTTGTTTATTAATTATAGTAATTAAATACGAGACAAACAAGATATTTTACAGCTTCGATAAAACTATGATTATGGCAATGTTATATTATTTACCTATCTACAAAAAAATATGAAATAAACAATAGAATAAGATCAATTATTTGCAGTACACCTATTTCATGTTACATTTTAATAAACGAATTATACATATTGAAATAAAGAAATAATTGATAGGCACTACCTTTGAACAAGTCACTATGTCCTCCAAAGAATATCGACTTTGTGAACAATGTGCCAGATTTATGGCTCCCAGCTTAGGACAAAAGGCAACTTTGCCAAATTTTGTTCATCCAAGTATTCAATTAACTGATGGTCGATAGAAAAGCATTTTCAATTTTGTATGGAGTTAAACTCTTCAAGTGCTAAAGTGTGGCCATTTTAAAATCTTGATTTTAGTAGGGTATATTATTTAATAAATAATTGTATGGCTATTTAAATATTGACCATAGACAACAATAAATGAGGTTAGGTTAGGTTATGCCATTTATTAGACAATGTCATTCCCATGGCATAATAAGTGGTGTATTTGATGGAATCAATTATGAAAAAAGAGTCATTGAAGCAAAAGCAAGAGTTCGCAATAAATTTGTTTCGTTTCATGCTTAATACATAATAAAATTGATAACTTTGTTATCAGAAGTTAAGAATCATTGGAATTAAAAGTTATCTATTTCAATCTTACTACAATATTCTTTATTTATTATTTGTTAAAATCAGGACAGTCAAGAGATTGGAAAAATATTCATTTAATTAAAAATACATTTTTAGTCAGGCAATATGAGAAGGTGCATTTATTTTCACAGAAAAAAAAACAATATAGATACTATTTTAGTATGGAATGTTATACTTTGTTGATTATATCATTACAGAACTAAATTACAAGCTAATTTTCCACCATGGACTGAAAAAGTTTGGAAAACACTGCGCTATAGTATTCATTTGTCGAGCATATTGATTTCTAAAGTAATTTATTATATCACTTCTATAATATGTAACTAATTGTGAAAGAAGCGAAAATGGAAAATAATAATTTGGTCATAGTTTGATGAATATCATCGACTGAACTATCTTGCATTCAAACAAATTGTTCAGGAGGGTTATACGGGTGCAGAATTCTGTATTTTTCAATACAGATTTTTTTTGGGGACGGACCAGACAGTTAATATCTTTATGTACAATATACTGTAATATTTATCAATGCAGATTTCTGTTCAACAAATCGACATAAAAATAAGCAAATTAACAGATGATTTTGTAAATATAAAAAGATCTCTTAGATAAAAGTTCACATGTCAATAATAATATATTTTCTTTCATGTTTTGGTTCATTGCCCTTGCACGGATTGTAGTCACACAAAATAGGGCATTTTTGTACAAAGCATTCTTTCCTGTCTTACCTCTCGTAAGATTGAGTAAAACAAATAATGAATTGGGCCTAAGCGATAATATTTTTAAATACAGAGAAAGTTAAAGGGATTTTATTCTAGACTAATGTTAAATAAATAAATTAATATTGTGATGTGTGACAAGCGAAAATAATAAACATGTTCCATCAATTAAAACTCTTATTTTCTTAAGGCAAATAATGAACGCTCAGACTTATCTATCATGTATTATTCAACTCTGTGAGATCCGCAATATTAAAAAAATGGGTCACGTGTTAAAAATTCTATTGATTTCCATCTCACCTTTTTAGGTTAAATGATTTTGATGAAAGTGACACCTGAAAATCAGCCAGCGAAATAACAATGTAGATTCGTTTTTTTCATTTTGAAACTGCATGCCCCACAAAATCTATTTATTCAAGGCCATCAGCGGGCATCCAGGATTACAGAATCCATCACAACATTTAAGAAAAATCTATTTATTTAAGTCTTTCCCTTGACTTTTTATCTAACAAATAAAATTAGCTGACAAAATAAATCTGTTCAACAATTTCAAATGATCAGCCAAAATGTTCTGAAATTTATGCTCTGAAACCTAAATTTATAATGAATTATTAAATAATGATACTGATGTATAGTCATCCTGTTTTTTTCTATTGTATGATAATATTATTTATAAATAAATATAAAGTAGTTAAAACTTCTACAACACTATATTGAATACACACGGTATAGTTAAAAACAGTCAGTGCATTTAAACAACTACTAGTGTGCATTTTTTAGATTTAGTTTAGTGAACATAGGAATAAGCATAGTAGTTAATATGATTTCACTTTAATTTAAGAGTTCTTCAAGTTTTTTTAAATGTGTTAAATAATCTATAAGAGCTATAATCAATATGATTTTTTTAAATTAACTTTTATAAAAAACATTGCTTCAGGCTGTTACAAGAAATTTTGAAATGTTGACTTTGTTTTGTGAAAATACTGACCAATAATATGTTAAAAGATAATCAATTCTGTCAATAGTGTCAATCATTACATGAATTCTAAATTATTATTAGCCACATGCAATCGTTTTCACAAAATATTTCTTATTTTTATAGTTGGCCTATTCTCTGACTTAACCATTCCTTTATGGTCGCAAAAAAACACATAAAATATTTGGTGATAATCACATCTGATATCATATACAGTAGAACCTCGATTATCCGGATTTTTGACTATCCGGATTGGTCAAAATAAACAAAAATATTACAAATTTGCTGATATGCACGTGGCGACTTGCGTCCACTGTTAACGTATGTGATGGAATGCAGTCTTAATATTTTGATCGTTGCATTTGTTCTAACAATAAGTCATATAATAATAAGACCATTAGTAAGTTCCAGTAACAAAGTAGAAAATGGTAGAAGAGACTTTGCGGAAGCAATGGCACAACTTTCAATATGTGCTGAATGCGACGAAGAAGATATAACCGAGTGATTAAATTGCGATGCAAGCGATCCTGGATTCCAAATTTTGAATGATGACGAAATAATTAAAGAAATATCAACCTCAGAGGAACAATATCAAGAAGACGTAGAAGA
This sequence comes from Himalopsyche kuldschensis, assembly GCA_028554975.1. NCBI lineage: Eukaryota > Metazoa > Arthropoda > Insecta > Trichoptera > Rhyacophilidae > Himalopsyche > Himalopsyche kuldschensis. The sequence continues at coordinate 1,341,526 of JAHFWI010000092.1, forward strand.
GATTTTTGAGGGGAGAGATATTGGTCCTACACATTCTGAAGCTTTTCAATTTCTAGGTGTCGCCATGAAGTGTCTTGAGAGTCAAGAAGAGTGCTATTCAAGACAACTTATGTGTCTGAAAAGTATTTGTGATTTGGCAGCATCGCAAAGAAAAGCTAGCAATAGAAATCGATAATTGATTTTTTCAATAAAAAATAATTTATTATTAAAAAAGAAATAAAAATTATTTATACTGAATATACTTGTCTTTTCTTATCAATAATGATTTTTTCGATTATCCAGATTTGTCCATATCCGGACTATCTTAATCCCCAATTAGTCTGGATAATCGAGGTTCTACTGTATATCGGATGTAAATGGGACCGTAAAGGAAAGGTTAAACACTCTTTCATAGTAGACAGAAATTTTAAATAAAACCATTTTAATTTGTCACGCTGGGCTACATTATTGTAGGTAGTATATTATGTTGTGGTTAAGTTGTTACTGTGACAATGGTTTAAGACTTTGACTTATTAAACTCAAAATTAAAATCTCCAGCTCATTCTGTAATAATAATAATTTTATGTGACATAGGTATAGTAAAATTTACTAGCCAATCAGAATCAAGAACAGCGATTGGATCAATGTTAACTATTTTGATTTATACTTTTCAAAGTTTTTAAAATTATTGATTTAATACTGTGACATCTTACATTGTAAGAAATGACAGTGAACACAATAAAATACTATAAATGGTACTTATAGCACGCATATGACCTTACGAGCTAAGTTGAAGAATCTTATAAACTATTCAGGTTATGATTGGTGTTGAGACAGACATGAAAATATGAATATAAATGACACAATAAAAAATGTACAAAATCAATTATAGTAATTGACTTAGAGAACAATTAATAGCAAGTGACATTTAACAGGCATTAATCAAATTAATTATATAGTCTGTCATATTGAATACATCATTGTCAGTGGCGGATTAAGTCCTTGGGAGGACCCAGGCACAAAATAACTTTGAAGACCCCTTTCAAGATTAAACTTATCACAATTTTTTTTTTCTTCATAAAGTTGATTTAGTTTTTAGTCTTTTCTATGAATTGTAATATCTTATTTCATCGTATGTGATCAGACAATGTCTTCAAGAATGTACGGTTTTTCCTGCAGTTCACTAAAAACAATTCAGAATGAGTACCTAGCACACCTGCATGCGTACTTTATGATTTATGACCCATCAGTCATTCAATATTACTACCATTGAAAATGCATTTTTCGGTGTGACAGTTTAATACATATATGTATCTTAAACTAAATACGTGTGTCAAACATATTTCCACGTGCCTCTTGCGCTTGTGGGGTAATCCGCCATTGATCATTGTTTCTATGGAAACAAATTTAAAGCATGAAACTATTAAATTAATGTTCTGAAGAAAATTATTTACCAAATTGATCACGACATGCTTTAATTAATAATTTACATTATTGAACAATAATAACTACAATCAAATTCTTTAGTCTAAAAATCAGACAAGTGAATATTTTATATTACCGATACAATGAAATGTCACTTGTGTGATTATTATATTCAGAAATATTGATTATAATATTTTCTGATCTTTTGTTCAACACATAAATTTTTTCCTTTATTTATTATGTCACTTACTTGATGTATGTTTTCAGCTGCCAATGTTAAATTTAATATTACCTATTTCTTATGATACAATAGTTTATATAGGTAATACTGACTGACAAATAATGTAATACTGGTTGATGTGAGATACCTGAATGTGTGATGTAAAATAGAAAGATTTTTGAAGCATTTATCCATGAACTTATAACTAGCCAAACTTCAGCATGAAAGTAAGTTGACTGTTTCACATCCAATTTATTTCTAACTTTATTAAGATTTAAAGATTGCATTATAGGTAGGTATAAGAATTAAAATTATTTTTATTCAAATATAGAAGACAACTGTTGATAACCACTTTACTATTGAAATTCATTGTTCAATGCATTCACCCACTAAGTCAATATCAGTGGAAATCTTTGAAAACAAAAAGCTATGTATTTGTAATTACACTTCATTGAACTGAAAAATGATTGTAACGTTCTAATCATAATACTATTTCTTCTCTAGTACATATATCATTTGTTTTGGCAGCATATTAATACTTTAGTCAATACCATCAATCGAAATAATAAACAAAACAATATCTTTCAGGTATCTCAATTTTAAACTAATTTATGGAACTATTATTTTGTATCACATTCGACTAACCTAAAAATGTGAAATAAGACAAATATTTGGGAACAATGTGTAAATCAAATCTTGAGTCCAGGAGTGACGATGCCAACGTTCCAATTCCTTGATTGAATATTCTATTCTGAAGGTAACGGTTTGATGTGAAGAGCATTCGAAGCTTTGCGATTATCTTCAGACGCTTGATGTGACTTGGTGGCTGCTGGTGTCCGAATTGAGAGTTAGGTTTGAAGCCCGTAATGACTGCGGAAGTGACGGATGAGAAAAGAAGTCCTAAAAAGTTTAAAAGATTGTTTTAAATTGTTGCTCGGTTGACAGCTTTTTTAAACAATAAAATCAGACCAATTATTAGTGCTATTTTGTGTCAAATATGATTGCTCAAAAATATTAAACTTAGCATCAAATAAAAGAATGGTGTAAAAAATAGTAACTAAAGAAATTTATTATTACAGTTTTCTTCATGACAATACTTAAAAAAATATTAGGCTCATTTTAGAAGGATTGGAATTCAAAATAATCCCTTGAAAAAGGAATACTTACATATTGACTGTAGAAACCCAAAAGGATGTATGTAACACACACATGACAAATTATGTTATTGTTGTGGTGTAAGTCCTTTCCCTAGCAGTAAATTTCACATCCCTTTTTACAACTTAACTAAATTAGATACTAATTCCGCATTTGGAGCTTGTATCCTTTTAATAGAGTCGTAGTATATTAAGTTATGTACATTGTGATAATCGAAAAAGTACCATATTAAGAAAAACAAGGGTAATATCCTTTTGCATTTCTTCTGTCACTACCATCAAGGAAGGTTCAGAATTTCAAAATATAGTTTTGTTTTGAGTGAAACTGGTCTTGAGCTTTCTACAATTATATGTTCAAACTATACAAAAAAAGTTTGTTTTATTAATTTAAAATCTCTCTAGTATCAAAAGAAAGTGAAATGATAAGATTATTTTTCGAAAATCCGTTCGTGTGTGTAGGGACATACGAGCGAAACTACAAAAATGGCTGTTTTGAGTTAAATATGACATTCTCATGCTAAAATGCAGTTCTATAAGATATAAAAATATGAAACTTGTACAAAGAGCGGTTTACCAGATATTGCTCAGCTTTCCTGCAAATCCGTAAGAACAAAGCATAGCATTGAAAACTGTTTTGCCATTTATCTCAGTTCGTTGTTTTTGTAGTTTCGCCCGTATGTCTCTACACCCAGGATTTGATAGTTGCAGTTTATATTTATGTATATTTAAGACAATATAGTGAATGTAATGGTTAACCTGCAAATCTCTGGGGTTGATTGGTGCCGGTATTGGAGCTGCCTGCAAAGCTCTTGAAGGAGAATGACAAGCAGCACAACCTCTCGACAGTGAAGAGCAGTTTCTTCTTTTCATCATGTCAGCAACGCATCTGTAAGATATCGACAATCTTCAAATGATCCCAAAAGATAACCAAAGTTTTCCACAACTTCTATGCACCAAATTTGGTTTGAAGAGGATGAGTAATTTCAATTACATACCTGGCGTGTAGAATATGTGAACAGGGAAGGGCTTCAAGCGCTGCAGGGGCAGTACCTAATGCCGCCCCGCATTGCGGACAAGCAGGATTCGGTGCTGCTGCATCAGCGGCTGCTTCTTGTTGCCGTCTTGCATCTTCGTCACCCAGACTGCCATAGATTCCAGCTAGGCGCCGTCTAACGGTTCTCACTAGTAACTGGTCAAAGCAAAAATTAAATCAAAACATATACTATTTTCTTAAAAGAGAAGTCTCTTTTATTTTATACAGCTTGAGTAAGTCTTGCCATTATTAAAAAAAAAGATAAATAGAGTTGTTACCTTTGCACCAACAGATGTGGCTACTTCTAAAAGTCTTGTATTGAATTCTAAAGGACGACAGTTGCATATTTTCTGTTGCAATCTGAAAAAAAGTCATTAGTTATCAAACTAATCAAAAATAATAAGATCATATTAACAGTTGATTTACCAATTAAATTGTATTGAAAACATCATTCTTTTGTTTTGATTTTTAAATATATCACTTCTTCGTCAGAAAAGCAATGTAATTGACGGTTGTATAATTCATCAGGAATTCACTAGAATTAAATATTGACATATCTGTTCCTCTAGTGGCAGATAAATGTTTTACAACAATGTTTTTTATGGTGACGATGGTACCTTGAATAAATAAGCCTTTTCAGTATCTTGCCACGGCTAGTTAAAAGATCTAAAAATTTGCACTTGCGCTATTCTTCTTAAGGAGAAGTGATATATTGTGAAAAATAATTATTAATTTGATGTCAGAACTACAGGCCTGTAGATTTTGTGAAGTCTGAAAAATAAAATAGTAAAATCATAACAAATTATTGTTTCACATAGGTATCAATATTTATTTATTTAATATTATATACCTCAAAGCTTCTAAACATCTTGCAGCTCCATCCATGGCTTCCATTTGTGCGAGGCGGTCGCCCATTGCTTGACCAGCTCCCATTGCTATTTCATATTGCCTGGAAAATAATTACCATAAATATTCCGTGTGGACGCAAGTGAGTTCAGACAAGCACAATTACTACTTATGTTTTAAAGTTGACTTTGTCGGAACTTACTTGGTACCTTGCCAATTTCCAACGAAATTATTTTTACCATGTTCTAATCCATTTTCACATGGCAAAAGCAATAAACTATATAATTCGTGATTTTGGTTATTTATATATACTGTAAACCCCATAGCGTTCCCCTTAGAGTATATTTTTTATTCAAATGCAAAATATTTCAAGGTTAAATTATAATTTCCATAAATATATTATATTATGAATACATATTATATATGTGTGTATCGAAAAAATATTTGTTAGTAGTTGTTACAATACACTAAATACATAAAACTGCGTAGTCCCAATCCCCATCTATTTTATAGGGTGGTTGAATGTATTATGTATGTATATAAATAAATAAACACACAATTTTAATAAAAAGTATGGAAGAGTACCTCAGCGCTCTTCCGATAAATAAATAAACACACAATTTTAATAAAAGTATGGAAGATGCCAACCTCATTGCTTCCTATAATTTTAAACCACAAATAATTTTTAGAAATTGTTTAAATAAACTAGAAATGAAAAACATCAAAATGTAGATTAAAAAAAATACTGTATATAACTAATATTTGATTGGGTGTCTTTTTGTGGCGATGGTTAAATATTCTTTTTTCAGATGAGTCAATAAATTTAAAAAAAAAAAAAATAAATTTTGAGTAAATTGTTTCCTTCTAATTCGTTACAATGCATTTATGCAAATAAACTAGAAATGGCCAATATGTTTATGTGTATTTGACACATACACATATAAAAATTAGCGCATCATCATCATTATATTCGATATCTAACTCACAGTGCAGTAATCATGTGCATCACCGAGTTCTCCCTGCCGTCTCAAGGACGCCGCCATTTGCAATAACGCTGCTCTATGATGCCTCGTATTCAGGTCTCCGGGCTGCAATGATCTACTAAGGTCGTAAGCTCTTGCTGCGTGAGCTGCTCCTCGTTCTGCATCAAGCAACCTTCCAAAGACTTCAGAAAGACCTACATATACCTAGAAAGACATACTTTTGTTAATCTGTTTCATTTACTTATGTAATTGTTTTTTCGCAGGGCTGTGGAGTCGGTAAAAAAAGTCTGACTCCGACTCCAGCATTTACCAAAACCACGACTCCGATTCCGACTAAAAAAAGGTTAATATCTTGTCACTTTTTTTACCTAAATTTCCTGTTCATGTGTATTCAATTAAATATCAACCCTATCAATGCGGCCAAAAGCCAAATTTGACATATTAAATGCAAAAGTAAAAAGTTCAAACTTTTCAAAATTTCCGACTCCGGGTACGACTCCGGCCAAAACGCCGCGACAACTCCGACTCAACAGCCCTGGTTTTTTGTAAACGAAGTTAATTATAAATATTTTTTTACTTGCAAGAGCAGAGCGTTGTCATGCGTGTTTTGGGCAGTTTTATGAGCTCTCTGAAAACTGTCAACTGCTTTTGTAAACGCCCCAAGTTCAAGGGAGACGGCGCCCACTGTCAAATGAACGTAGCCCATGGTTGGACAACCCTCACAGTCGTTGTACAGTGACTGCCTTGCGTAAGAAAGGGCCCTGCAATTTAAAAAAAAACAATAAACTTTAGTATACATTTATAAATATAAAACACGAAATTAGAGTTGTGAAATTGTTACGACAAATTGTGTTTTGTATTTATAAAAATAGTTGATTTCTTTCTATTAACAATTTACAGATGAAATTATTTTACTATGATTTTGGATATCCAATTACAATGCAATGCCTTGATGTTGAGTGCATGGTTGGTTGTTCATCAAAATCAGGTTGTTGTAAGGAATCAAACAAAACCTAGCCATTTTTGCTGACAGCTTTGTCAAGTTGAAAAATGACTATTGCTTGATTAAAAATATGTCAAGTATATTCATGCATTATTAGGTTTCTTTGACTGATGTAAATATACAACAATAAAGGGAAGAAGGCTTGCAACAATTCTATACACTTTTATCCTAGATTCAATTCAAAAGAATAGATACTTAGTCAAAAAAAGTATCCGCTTGATTTTATGAATGATATTCAAATATCATTTGCCTTTCTGGTTGAATAGATATCGAATTTGTTTTTATTCTTTTTCTTTTGTTTATGTCTGTTCTCAATTTGGAGCATATCGCCATGACAATGGTGGTTTTAAAATTCTGTCTCAGTGAATCGTAGCCCTGCAAGTATGTACATCCTATAAATGTCAGTCCTCATCAGCTTTCCGGGACAATATAATCTATTCAGTTGGAAAAACAGACAGGATAGACTCAAGTTCCCCTGGGGCATCCATTTATAAAGTATATTTATTTACTTTTTTCATTTTCCCTTTTGTTACCAACCTTTCAAGTCCTCCCAACGTTTGGTGAGCTCTTGCTAGGTTTAGGTAGGCCTCCGCTCTCATGGGAGGTGAATCAAGCTCTTCAGATATTCCTAGTTGTCTATGAGCAAACTCTAATGATTCCCTGAAACAGATGAGGATAAAAATGTCAGTACCTGTGTCAGCAATTACACTTTGTTTTTATATTCCCCTGGTCGCTTTTGGGCAGCCTGCAAGAAAGTTAGTAATTTATTCAATGTATTTAATGGAGTAATGGTAATACTAACTCAAGCTGTATGAAACAAAAAGAGATACCAAAATTATGATCAAGACAGAGAAAAGTAAAAAATCAACTTAGTATTTCAACGGCATACCTATATTTTCCAAAGTCCATATACGCTTGATAGAGATAGCCTAACAGTTGGAACTTGTCTCCTCGCTGCCTGATAGTCTTCAAAGCCGAAAGCCACGTCTTTACTGCCGCCTGCTGCTTGTGACATGCATATAACTTCACGCCTTGGTCTATCTAGAAAGGAACATATTACGTCACTTATCGAGTCTTTTATTTTCTTTCACACTACAACCTTCCCGGCGTTCATTGGATTATTGATTAAGTACAAAGACGTGCATTTAGTTTCGCAGTCAGACGGTGGATTGTATCTTATCTTCTAATTTGATTATATTTGCTCCCTATGGCATATGGCCATATACCACGCAGCGCCTCCATGTCACACGCCAATTGCTTTGCTTCCTCCCATGATATGCCCAGTATATAGCTAGATAGTACCCGCTGGTGGACGCCGGAATCCCACCGGTTGGAAGAAGAAGTAGGCAGGGTTGAAGCTCTTTGGAGGCATCCGCAGCATGTGACTTTACTGGTTTCAAAGTCACTTCATAACCACTGACGTAACAAAGCACTCAAACGTAACTCAACGAGCAAAGAAAAATACGAATTTTTAAATATTGACCATACAGGGGAATTAAAGATGAATCTATTTATCTGATTGTAGGACTCAAATCTTTCCATTTGACCACAGAGGTCGACGTGTATCCCAGTGATATCTTTAAACCACAACTTTGGTCTTAAGCGGATTGGAAGCGTGCATCATGGCATTATTATTCAGGAAAGTCAAAAAAGTGTTTTCAATATCCGGGAAAATGTCTCATTATACTAAAAACGACAATTAAAAAAAAGTTACCTTTCTTTTGGCAAGGTACTGATCGATCCTCGTCCTGCATACCCCGAAGCAGTCAAGCAGTCTGGCACCAGGTCTGTCACCAGAGTTTCTGCAAGCAGGCGGTGGCCCGAACCTACCCCCGAACCTGGAACCCCCTCTGTCACCGGTGCCCGTTCCACCGCCAACGTGGGACAGGTCCTCCGCGAACGGGTAGAAATCTGTGGATTTAATGTCATCTTTAATAAGGAAAGAACATTGGATGTTTCACTCTGAAGTATTGTAATACTTTGAGAGTTATATTACCAATGTTTGAGACATTTGTGTCAAAAACAAAGGTGAAACAATCGTCTTTCCAATCAAATCTGATGTTAAATTTTGTAGAACATGTAGACAATATCAATAAACAAATAAAATTAAACAAAATGTTGGGTTTTTCGTTGTTTATTACTTTGAAGCGGGCTCACGAAAATAGTTCAGCGGGCGCACTTGTACCCGCTGGCATAGCGCTAAAAACCCCTGACAAAGAAGATACAAAACAGCTTGCATATTGTTGGTACTTGGATTTGAGTTAACGAATAATACGAAGGTAAAAAATAAATTAAAGTTTCATCTCAAAGGCCTATTACACCTTTGAGGCTTCGCCGCATCGTGGGTTAATGTATCCCTAATTAGCCACTGGTGCAAACTTCCATAGCAGTGACGAGCAGCTGTGCAAGGAGCTTGAAAATTGCTCAAACCCTTTTCTAATTTAGTGTTTTTCCAAAGCTCACATTTATTCACACGTAAATATAATACAATTCTTGTGCAATCGATGAAAGGTAAATGTTTTTCAGTAGGTATTTTTTTTAGATATTATCGAAGAAGGTATATCAAAAAATAGTAGAGAGCGAAAAGGAGAATGGACAAACGTTATAGCTTTATAATACAGTCGATCTTCTTGATGAGTTTGAGAAAGTTTCGTTATGAGATAAAGTGTTTTATTGATGGCCATTTTGTAGATAAATCGAAATCTTTTCCCGATTTCTCAAGCCGATAAAATGTAATTCGGCAAGCTTATCGAATACTTTCCGATGACTTAGCTGCTCCTCCACAATCCTGTGAACTTTTACTGAAGTAAAAATAGTCTTTATTGAACGATCTTCATTCTAATGTCAAAACGCAAGAATATTGATTGAATTGGTATTAAAATGATATAATAACCAGGGCTGTGGAGTCGGAGTCGTGGACTCGAGGCTTTTTGGCCGGAGTCGGAGTCGTCGCGGCGATTTGGCCGGAGTCGTACTCGGAGTCGGAAATTTTGAAAAGTTTGAACTTATTATTTTTGCATATAATATGTACAATTTGGCTATTGGCCAGATTGGTAGTGTTGATATTTAATTGAATACACATAAATAGGAAAATAAGGCAAAAAAGTGACGATATGAAACTTTTTTAGTCGGAGTCGGTTTCGAACTTTTTTTTACCGACTCCACAGCCCTGATAATAACATACCTAAGTAATTTGTAATTTTACGTCCTTAGCTTGGGTCTTTCCCTTTGGTAGCTATTCGTTGCTTCCTTGTCCACGAGTGTATTTTTAGAAGCATTACGTGATTTTTTTATGGATATTCAATGTTTAGAGGTTGAACTAAAATAAACCCACTATAACGTGTATTGAAGTGTCAAACTTGCGAAACTGTCGGTAATGTATTTGGTCTACAAAAAGAGGAGAAGAATTGTAACAAAAACCCCGCACCGATCACAACGAAAGCCTAAATTGACACTCAGTGGGCGGAAGGGACTAGATACCGAATTGATGACCGCTGCTTTAGAGGCTTGCGCATAACACTGAAAGATAAAGTACAGGGGACCCGAAATTTATGCTCCTATTCTTCTTACACCATTGTACAGAATATAACTGTTAATAATCCTAATACAGTCCAACTCAAAATGTGCATTGGAATCAATATACATAAATATATGCTCATCAAATAAGTAAGAATATTAATTTGGCTATTCAAAGTGTTTCCCAAGATGTGGGCTTATGCTTTTAATGCACTAAAAAGGGAAAAGATAAATATAAGTATTTTGATTGTTATTACAGAATAATATGTGACTTGTTTTGTACTCGGTGTAACGAAAAATATATAATAGAAAGGGTACACAGACGTCGAAAATTTGCGAAACACTGCCCTAGGGGAATTTCCCACTGGTTGGTAGCCCCTTATACATATATTATAGTATATAGGACTTTATTCTAACATAAAACTATTGTTTTATAGAAAATTATACAATATTATATCAATTTTTTAATCCATGTCCACTCCCTATGTAAAGCATATGGTCTTCTAATCTAGATATATATTTTTTCTACGAGATCTGATTACTGTTACTCCGTCGCTCAACCTCTCTTTATTTCGATGCTAGTGGGGATAGAAAGGATAAAAGACACCGGAACAGGACTAGTGGTTAGCTAGTCGCTCTCGCTATGCTCCGTTTATAGGATCGGCTGGATAGGAATGAATTTTTAGACAACAAAAGCACCCATGCCTTCGAACAGCATTGATAAATCAACTGAACAAATAACAAAATGTTGTGACGTTGACCGCCGCACTTCGCACCCGAAATTATATACACAAGTTATTTATCATGTGATTTTCTTAAAATGAAATATTAAAAAAAAATAACGATGCAACGTATTGCAATACTGCTGGAACCCTTACCGGAAGACTCATCCAGCGGAAATCTGGTGTTGTCAGGCGAGCCGAGGAGCCTGGTGGCTGACAGTTGATGAGACGGCACGCCGCTGTAAACAAACACAGACACATGAATACCGGTCTACATTGCGCCAATTTGACATATACAATAGAAGGGTGTAATGGTTGTACGTAGAGATCGAATGGGCTGAATTTTTTCCCCTGAAAATCAGGTGGTTGAATCCCTAATTCCCCACTTGATCGTTTCTACGCAATGGTTTTTTTGTCAGTGAATACCAACATTTTTTATGTATGTATGTTTGTGATGTGATCTGCTAGCAATCGGTTATCCCTTTTTCAACTGACTGAATCACATTCTCAAAACGATCTGTTTGGGTAGTTTTAATTATTCAACTTTATCAGGTGCAATGTTGACCCAACTCGGAGCAAAATAGACTCACAAAATAGAGTACGTCTATGAATAAATGATTCTATATATGCGAGTGGTTCAAAACCAAACTTACAATTCACGAGAACGATGCTTAAAGTCTGTGTTATTAAAATCTCAAAAACAAGAGTAAAAGTATTTCGAGTTTATGCATGAGAAAATAAATTGAAACCGAATAAACATGTGTAGAAGCTTTATTGTGTCGGAAAAAATAAAAAGTTTTATTTCCTTTGAGAAACAAGAAAAAAGTTTTTAATTTCTTGCAGATTCAAAAAAGAATTGTCTGTGAGGTTATTCGTTTCGGAGTAAATTGAAAATAAAACATATTATTTTGTTTTTTTTTATATGTAGGTACAACTGATGAATCAAAGACTGCGTATATGTATGAAAAAGTATTAATAAACGTGTAAAAATAAAACTCCATGACATGCTGTCGTCAATTATTCTCAAGCGGGGGCTGCTGCCCACTTGCTTGAAAGATTTTTTGGGGGCCTCAAGTGTTTTCAAATAGATACATGTTAATCATAATGGAAGTATCAGACAGAAATTCGTTCTAACTTTGAATGACGAAAAAGTAATCTTGTTTTATTTTGAATATATTTTGATTAGAAAAGTCTAAACTTGGTAGAAACTGGATAGCGAATTGCAATTGGATTTTCGTTCATTGGGTAATTTCAACGGCTAGTATTAAATAAACACCCAAATCCTTTTTTTGTATATGTTACAGTGAAACTGTATTCTCAGTGAAAATGTATCAATTAATAGATAAATATGACAACATGATTTTAGTTCAATCATTGAAATTATTGTATTTAAGTCGATGATTTGCCGACTATAGTTCTAAGGCGTAAGCCGTTTTGCTTCAATGAAACATAACCAGCAAGTATTCCCTTTCATAAATAGAGACAAAGTAAATGCCTACAAGAGAAAAACATAGGGATGTATGACAATATGATTTCAAATTTAATTTCAATGACGGCTTGCTTCAATGAAAAAAAAACCAACATTTTTCACGAATACAGTTTCACTGTAGATAGGGTGGTCAAATTTAATTTCAATGACAGCTTGGAGAAGAATATCATTCCACTGTTTCAAAATGACACAGCCAATACAATACAAAATAAAACATGTCATTTAATTGCATCTTTTTAAAAACGGTTTTAAATTCTGTACGGCTATTTTGCGTAATACAAGATTTAGATGAAAATCAAGGTTGGTTGTGTATTATTAAATGTAACTGAAATCAGGTGGACTTTTTAATATTTGTCAATATAATTTAAATAAAGGGGGTGGGACCGTAAAAATTTTTAGAAACACTGGTATGAAAGTACTAATTATTAATTTGTCATATTTGTTGATTGTGATAAGAATTCCTACGTTAAAATACATATTTAATGAAGTCCCGATCTATCGTTCTTGTGTTCATCGTTTTCCTGCATTGATCGTTTTTTGAGAATTATTGCTGTTTTTTTTTGCAGATTCCTTCAAAAGCGATAAATCGGGGCTCCACTGTATATAAAAACAATGTGCATAATAAAAATTGTTCTGTGTTCACGGCATAAATTGATGTAAAGTTTCACGAAAATACCAAAGAAGAAAACAAAGCGGCAAAGCGTACAGTCGACATTGATGGCTTTATGAGTGAGAAGCGATGACGTGATGAATGATATGAACTGACGAAAGGGGATGGGTGTGCAGCTAACTATATTCTACAAAATGAATCACTCTCCTGCTTGACGAGGCGCTAATGAAATTCCCTGACAGACACGGTATGAAACATTGCAAAAGGGATACTTTATTGACGTACTTATCGGCGTAGCAGTAATTTTAAGCCAGGGACGCCATCCAAAAGCACTTTGCACGTAGCGTGAATAATTATAACGTAGTTCGCTGAAAAGCATTTAATTCATAAACACTCAGCTCTTTTTTAACACTGTAAACACCTTCCACAAAAACAGTGTAACAAGTTAATTCATAGAACAATTGAAAATCGGTTCCCAAAACGATATTTGAAAAAAGAACAACATTACGTTTTGGAAAAAAATAATAATTAAGACCCAAATAGTAAATTACACAAACTACTACTTAATTATATATTTAGGATCGCGCTTAATCCGAAGTTATTGAATGACTATAGTCTATTTTTTTACCTATTGGTCTTTGGGAGAGGCACTGGAATATACAATTATATATTCACGTCCCTTGTCGCTCCAAGCACATGTCACTCACATCGTACTGAGACAATCCAAGGTCAGTGGTACTGACGTGCCGTATAATTGTGGCTGTGACATGAGAACTTTTCGTCATTAATATTTTTGGTTTCTGGTAATCGTGTTCGTGTTGCTTCGTAAGAATCGTTAGCCCTCGTGTTAACTTTGTGCAAGTTTTTAAATTCTATCTGATTTACGAACTTTATGTTAATTTATGATAAATTATGTTGTGAAATAAGATCATCACTTTCAATATAAAACTTACCCCTTCACCCTTTAGTTCGTGACGTCATCTATGTGTGCTTTTTTTGATACACCTAACACTTTATTTTGATTAATGGAAGCCGTATTTTATGAAAGTAATCTTTCACTTACTCTGATAGGTTTTCGAAGCGTGAATAGAAAAAGATGATGCTTTCAAAGCGATGAAATTAAAAATCCTTATACTGAAACCGACTTACCGCCTTGTTATCTTCTGTATCAGAGAATCGAGAAAGAAAAACAATCACATAAATGAGTACAGAAAAGCAATAGATCCAAATACACAGTATTCTTAAAACATATAATGTACACATAATACAGTTAAACCACAACGTAACGGACTCATTCAGAAATCAGTTTAACATTATATTGTCATCAAGTAAGTTTTATTGAAAACTACTGTAATACTTCAAAACATATGTCGCAAACGTTTGGCCCGCGAGGGCTTTATCAATGGCTGACTGAGCTGAATAAATTGTAAACTTTTATCCATAAAATTAAATAATATAGTATAGAACAGTGGTTCTCATGTAAAACTGTACTGTGGTCGCATCGTATACATAAGCGGTCCTACGGGAATGTCTGTTGGGCCCTACCAAACTATTTTTTCAAGTCTCTTGTGCTTGTGGTTTTGACAAATAGTTTTAAACATGTTTGAAAATTTACTATTGGTATTAATTGCATCTGAAATATTAGTCTTTGTTGACAAATTAACTTGTAAAACCACATTTTTTTTTATTCAATTCCTTGCTTATCGTAAAAAGGAAAAATCACAAACTTCATTTTGTAATTTTATCATTTTAAAATATTACAATCAATCTTGCTTTCTTACTTAAGCAAACTTTGCGATAGTAAGTCCGAAGATGCCTCTGAAAGAGGTCCCAAACACGTGTCAAAATTATTAACACAATACGTGGAATAATTAAAGTTATTTAAATTTTATATTACTATAAAGTTGTTCGTGGCGGCACACGAGTACCACTGGTATAAAAACTAGAAAACATCGGCGTGTGTAGAAATAAGCATTAAAAAGTGGTCAGTTGAACGACAAAGTTCCATTTGAATTTTTTACGAGACACCACAGTTGTGCTTTTACGAGTGCTTTGATATCAGCGTATTCATGAATCTGTCGATTTAGCACACAATGGTTCTGGCTTACAAAATCAAAAAGAATAAATAAAAGATAAAATAAAATAAGTGCTAATGGTTACAAAGAATGTCTGAAAAAAATGGAATTACCATGCGATTAAAGTAAATACGATTTTCACTTAAGCATATATAAAACCAACGCGGAGGGAAACAATGGAAGGAATAATATTATGATAAGCAAGTCACTCAGTGTACACCATCGTAAATTGTGAACAAACGATGTTACGATTTTGAGGTTAAAAAAATAAGAGAGATTTCCGTGCTCTCAAAAAAATAACGTATTTTTTACTAACCATTTCCGCTCGCAAAATGGAGCACCTCTACGTCAGATTAACCTACTATTTAATCAGTCATTTAAACTCTCACAAAAATGATAAGATGATATAAAGATGGGACTAGGGAAGTGTTAGTAGTTTAATAATCTCTGTATCCACATCTTAATTTCGAAGAATTTCGAAGAAGAAAAAGATCGTATCTATGCAAATATTGAGAATCAATGTGTTACTATTAAACCGAAAAATACGAACGTCCATGAGCATTCTTTGACAGCTTGGCACAGAGTTTAGAAGACCACAATTGTTGTACCTGTATATTGTTTGGTAATAGCGTGACACATCCAGGATTCAGGGTTATTTTATCACGTAAGAATCCCAACAGTGTGGATGAGTTTAGGAATGGCTTAATGCAAGACTTTTGTAAGAAGAAGAAGGTGAAAAGAAGGATTCGTCGGTGTCATGATTTGCTACATTTTATTGTTTTAAGTCCTCTTTTTATGCGGGAGATACTTACTAGGCCGTGTAAAAAATACGTTACAGTTGAATAGAAGGTTCCATTTTATTGGACTGTTGCAAAACAGAAACATAATGAGGTGTATTTTGTTTTAACAAAAGAAAGCATATTGTGTATTTTTGGGAGAACGAAGAAAAAGTTTAGTACAACTATTTGTCATTAAACGTTTAAAACAATGTCATGCTGTTGGGTTAATGATTTCAAATATAATATCGCTGTACCAAAACTGTTAATAAGTAATATAATACATATTGTATAATCGGCTCATTCTCAAAGGGCCTTCATTCCCTTTGTCTCGTTTTAGTTAAAATTAAATTCGTTGCTCCATGATTGTTACTGTTATTACGTGTAAATGTTTATTTTAATTAAGCCGTAGACCCTATGTAGTCACAATGTACATACGATGAAAGTTGAGGGATAATACATTTTACGAAATAATCTCAAACGCAGCGCCGCTATGGATGAGTTTTCCTTTTAAAACTTTGACACTTTTTGTTGCCTTAGAGACAAAAAAGGGTTTAAATTATACATCCGGCCATGGTGAAGTAGAAATACATGCTTTATCTCGCGTATACTGAGGCTTTGAGGAGGAATGCCGATCTTTTTTTAGGAAAGGAATACTTTACTTAAGGTAATTTGTGGCTTAAAAAAATCAGATTTTGTTTGTACTACTTCCACATTATATTTAAGGTAAATGTACCAGTCGTTGACCATGAACCAGTAGTTGACCTTTTGAGAATAAAATGGCCCAAAATAAGAAATGCAGGGTGGCCACTTAAAAACAACTCCTAGTGAGGAAAGTGTATTATTTCAAATTTCTTAGGTGATCAATCTTGTAACGGTGTGTACCTTGTTCCTGAACCACCCATTGCTACTTGATTCAACCAAGAGTGGTGTGACAAAAAGCCTTGAGGCAACCCTAAAAGAAAGTTCACTATAAAGCCCCCTGATTAGACACGGTCAATACTTTTCAATTTGTGAGATGGTCAACTACTGAAACAAAAATATGACTTCAAATAATTTAACACAACTTTTTTTCAACAGGCCCTTTCGTAGTTCTTGTTACATAATATTAATTAAGACATATGATCCAATATGAGTATACTTGCGTTGCGTTCATTCGGTACAATGCTAAACCTTAATCGTTATTTTTGTTGAAATTTTCTTTTAAATGGTCAGCTACTGGTACATTTACCTTAATTATGTTAAAATGGCAACTGTTCTTGCTCATCTCGAGCAATTTTAACATCGATTCAGTTTCATCAGTTTCACGTGTTTTATTTATTTAAAATGATATCCACCTTTCCACCATGAATTGATATCTAACAGCTTAAACGTGGATATTTCAATTAAGATAACAAAAAGATAAGGAGGTTTCAATCATAGATAGATATAATCCTTAACCTCTCTTTTCAGAAAAGCCCGTGAAGCTTACGAATAAAATACTGTTCGCAAGAATCAAATTTAGAATCATACAAAAACCGCGTCATGATTCTTTACCATAAACAAAAAATAGATTGAATTTGAATCGTTTGTATTTATTTATAAGAGAAACCCAGCCATTTCCTATTCGCTGACATCTTCAGACATTTAAGTCCAAGCCAGTGTCATTAGTGAAAAAACTCATGGAAAAGGAAAAAATCCAACGATTCAAATTTGATATTGAAATGCCATAGAGCATCTGCAGTCAGTTATGTATAGAAGTTTGTAAAATATGTATTTCAGAAACGAAATTTTAAATGGTGGCATAGATTAGTTTGTTTTAACGGTGTTTGTTTTTAGTTGTCGTTATTATTTGTTTGTACAATTAAATGGGTGGTAGAATAAACATTTAAACGTACGTATCATTTCCACGTCTCATTATGGATGACAGACATTAAGATTTATTCATTAAATGCGCTTATTTTTGGCTTTTACTTTGTTAATGATAATTCACACTTAATTGATTTTTGATGGCACAGCTTGCATTGCTAAGGGTCTTCAACATTTTAATTATAGTCTATTCTTCTTGTATTTTGCTTCAATTTATTTGCTTAGTTGTATTAACAATTTAACTTTTGTATAAATATCACTGTATCGTTGTATTCCTTATCAGTTAACAATACTCGCCATGAATGAAACCGGTCCTGATCCAATTTATGTGGAATAAGTACTAAAAATGTTTACACAAATGTAAACAGTTCAATATTGATTGTCGTTTTACAGTATCGTAAAGAATGCGCCAAAGCATAATCATTCGGTGTTATTTGACAGACTGGCCAATTGGCTCATGTGAGAACGAACGTTAAATAGATACGCGAACTAACTCAAAGTAATCTTATACACATAAATTGTCGCTGTAGCGAGCTTGTGTAACATTACTACCCGATCAAAAACGACTTTAATCTATCTCGTGAAACCGATTTATTCGCGTGGAAAATATTTCTTTAGTCATCCATTGCTATGGTATAGAAAAATCTATGTTCAATACTCACTAAATCATTTGGACACGCTTATATACGCGTGTATATATAATATCATATCATCTTCGGCTTTTATTTTTTTGGTCATAAATAAAAACGAATGAAATTGATTGCCCCAAATCCATTTGATTAAATTTTATATGTTGAATTTTTGAATTTACTCTGTCTTTACCTATTTCAATTCCAATAAAACGGATCAAGTAAATTTGAATTTTATCGGCTTCATTTTTATCCTTAGTCATTATTCTCATATGGAGATATATACTTTGTAAAATGAAAAAAGATAGTATAAAATTTAAGCCAGAGTTTGTATTGAGAAATTTTTTGTCGTTAATTAATTTGCAACATATAAATAATATAGAAAAATTAAATAACTTTGATTAATCCACGTATTTGGTTACTAATTGGGACACGTGTTTCACCTCTTTCAGACGCATCTTTGGAATTATTATCGCAAAGTTTGCTTAAGTAAAAAAGCAATTTGATTCTAATATTTAAAATTACAAAATGGAGTTTGAGATTTTTCCTTTTTACGGCAAAGCAAAGCAACAAATAACTATACTACTAATGACGTTAACAATTACAAAATATGAACTTATGAGATGCAATCAATTAGGAAGGGTTAAACCTATCATTGGAAATAATGTAAGCAGTGGCGAGCAACCTGTCCTATGTAGGATATTATTTAATGCATGTAACACATAGCCCTAAAAATATCACGTTGATCCGTGGAGTAACCTTAGTCGACCACTTTAAATTTTCATTATTTAAGACTATATTAGAAGCGCATGCATATTAGTTGATACATATTTGTTGCGCTTGGAAACATAGGAATAGTAAAGGTGGTATCATTTTTAATGTTTTTTTTTTTTAAATAATTGCAATGGTTAAACTCACTATAGCCAAACATTTTTACATAATAAAAAATATATTTGGTTGTACAAGTTGGTATTGACACTACTTTCTGTTATGTGGTTGAAGCCACGGTCACCTTCCATAACGCTATGCGATCAAAAAAGATTGAATTTACTCTTCGCTTAATTGGCCCGATTCAGAGCTGCATTTACTCCACGTATTGTATTATAAATACTAGAATCAATTTTAACCTCATTACTAAAGCAATCGTGCGATGGTAGGTCTGATGATACTTCTTAAAGAATCGAAACACGTGTCACTTTTTTTAACACAAAACGTGGAATAAGCTAAGGTCTTTTTGCTTTGATTCTTATATAAAAACTATACAAACTATTTACTAAGCGTCATTTCAAGTTCAACCGTGCATTTGAAGTGTCTGAAGATGCTGAAAAGTGAAATGCAGGTCGTAAGTGACGTATCAATAAAGTCTATAAAGCTTCAAACTTTCGCTTGTTTCGAAATGTCAAAATATCCAAATTCAGATGTTTAAATATATCGAATAGTTGAACTGTAACGAAAATTGTTCTTTATTTGAATAATTTAGCTTTATAACACGTCGTTACTAGCCGGTAACGAATTGATTTTATTATAATGCGATATCCCACTTGTGGGCTGCAATATTGGTGATATCGAGACACCGTGTCTATTGAAAGTCATCGGTTAAAGTGTCCGCATAAAAAGTGATGTCACGAGGAAAGAAAGCACTTGTTTTTATGGCCAAGTCATCAGCACGCATGGGTGTACATATAAACATTTACGGCCATGATAAACGCCCTAGATAATGTCAAATTCAATATTATAAAAGGTTCACATTGTTGTCAGAGGATAGGATATTTACTATTTTGTACAGGTACTGTTAAAAGCTTGTAAGGTAAACTGAATAAAACTATCGATATAATATACTTCACAAAAAAATATCTAGATACTAGACCAATTCACTTAGATTCATTTCATCATTTCCATGCTGTAAATTCTTTTAAATTACATAAAAGAAATTATAGAGTAATACGTCCACATATCCATCATGTAATTCAAAACAAACAACAAAGTGCACATTCGTTGCTTTCGATGCAGATATAGGAGTTGAGTTGTTACATAAAAACATGGGCGAACATAAATTGTTTTATCAATAAATATTAATTTTAAACGAATAACTTGATCATCCAAGCTCATAATTGTTATACTCCTTTAAATAGATAACATTAATTATAAACTCAAACACTTGAAATCGATCAATTCAATAATAATAGGTTGGATAAAACCCTAGATTTATTTATCGATATTCCTTTGTTATTATCTAATAATTAGTATTTGCGATACTACATATTTACATTAAAAAATCCCGATAATTATAAACAAACCCACTAAATTCGTTGAATTATGCTTGGTGATCTACATTTATTCGTATGTATAAGCGATTCAAACTGTTCGCGTCTGTTCAAGTATATCCGTGCACTTGAAATGCCTGAAGATGCCGAAAGGTGAAACCCGGGTCGTTAGCGACAAAACTCGTGAAAAGATACAAAATTCAAACGCTTAATTATTATAGCATATTTGTTTGCGTAGAGAAAATAAAGTTTCACTTTTAAATATGAAAATACCGGTATTTTGAATTTTCAAAACCATTATTGAAAAAAACCGGAATCCCGGTTTCAGTAATACCAGTTTTGCAAACCCTTTTTGTAATATCCGCTTTATGTGTCCACGGATGGATAAATAAAGTGTTTCCACCAGAACATGACGATGAGCAATCAAATATGTATAATTTCAATATCAATTTTCGATTGAACACATTCATCGATTGATAAGTATTTTATTATGCCCACACGACATGCAAAATGGCCGCTGGAATATTATTATTGTGAATATTCTCACATTCAATAAAATCTCCATGTTTAGATTCCACCAAACGAACTGACATAAGCAACGAAACGCTTTCTCAATATTATGCGAATAACAAACAATGTTTTGGCTATCTGAGTGTTTGTAAGATAAATACGATTAGATGTTCGTAATTGAATGTAAAACAACAAGATATCTTTAACTTCGCTATGGTGAACATATTGTGGTATCTGCGAAACTTTGGTATTACTCTTGTTCTACATTTTAACAGCTCCGGGAGTCGTCGATGTCACGGTCTGTGTTGTTGTAAATAAGCCAACATCAATTTCGTTTCCTATTACTTTATGTTTTAATTAGTCTATCTATTGTTGGAGAGCATAGACAAAAATTTAACTACATTAATTTACGTAATAATAGCTGCATCTTCTTCTTCGTTGGAAAATAATCTGTCAAATTTTTACCATTTGTTGATTGACTTTATTTCTCGCCTCCCGATTTTTTTGTTGATATTCAATTATAAAAATATTTTAATACGGAAAGAAAAATAACAATGTATTTTTAATTCTACATAAATTATTTTATATATTTGATGATAGCTATCAACAAATATATAAAATAATTTATGTAGAATTAAAATACATTGTTATTTTTCTTTCCGTATTATAATGGAGTTCTACCAAGTAAATGCCTACTCAATCAATAAAAATATTTGGTACTACAGCATATATGCTGCCAATGTGCCAAATTTGATGAAACTTTGAACCGCATAAATAACACCAAAAACACTGATCTCGAATTTAAGTTCAAAAATATAACTTTTAAATTGACATTGTTTGTACTTCCAGAACAATCCGATCGAAAAGGTAAAGGTTTTTCCATTGGAATACAGATGCCAACGACTTTTGAATCAATATTTAATTTTCTTTATGAATTTCTGTGAATATTTATAGCGGTTTCCGTAATTCTCCGATTTATCAACGGTGTTATCTCTCATTTCATGGTGGAAATGCATTATTTTAATTAGTAAAACACAATGTGCAGTACTTTTTCTACATTTATTCTGATAATGAGCGAAACCAGTCCTACCCGTTGTCAGAATAAATGTGAAAATTTGACGTGCTATATTTCTCCATCTATGTTAAAGTATAGATATCAAGTCTTGGATAATTGCTTTTCAAGCACTCCTGGCAATCATATCGATGAGATTAACGCTGCGTGTAATAAGATACGCCTAATGTTAAGGCCAACGATTTCTATCGGATTGAAAGTAGGGATTAGGTTTATTGTTGAACTAATTCAATTGGCAAAGAGTCTAATTAATTATCTACAGTCGTAATATTTTTTTTCAAAATTCGAATGCGTCAAAATTGCTCAATATTTTTTGAATTATCTTGCAATTATTGGAACACAAACAAATGACATCTACACTCTATTTTAAAATTAGACCCGGCGCTGACAGGATATTTTACGAGTAAAATGAGGGAAGTTTTTCGACTGCTGATAAACGCAAACAAGCTTTGCAAATACATATAAGCACGTAGCAGATGGCGCTAGCGATTCTAGACGGAAAATCTATTAAAAAATTTAAATGAATTTCCACTAAATAAACGTCGAATCCATCTAAAAAATTGGAAGCTATCGTGGGGAGCGATCCCCTAATGGTATTTCACGGTGCTCTGTGGTAAAATTTAAAGTTCCGGATGATAGAACATATTAGATTTTGAAACGTTTTTTGTCTGGGGTAATACCGTGCTACGCTAAAAACTTTGAAGATTTAAGGGATTCCATTCTGTTTTACAACAAATTATACATAATTGGTACGTGGCTTCATTCCACAAGAAACGTTGATCTAAAACTGAAACGATTAGAAAGAACTTTTTTTGTATTAATCACGTATATTACAATTTTGAATCGTTAGAAATTTGTACTTTTCCATAAGCTTTGTTGCTAACGACTCGGGTTTCGCCTTTCGGAATTTTCAGGAATTTCAAGTGCACAAATGAGATCGAGCTTACGCATAGTAAACAGTTTGGACTGTTTATAAATAAAAATAAAAATAGATCACAAAGTTTCAATGTTATCAAAGTAATCTATGTGAATTAGCGACTATTTTGATGATAATGAGTTTCAATGATTAATGTAGTTAAATTATAACTCTCGGGTATTTTCAATGTACTATCGTGAATACTAATTACCAGATAATAACATGGAAATGCTCACCAAAACATTAATGGTTGTAATCCTACCTATTAATAAAGAAATGTTTTGAATTTATATTTAATGAAATTTATTTAAAGGGGTATAACAATGATGAGTTTGGAAGGTTGGGTTGCTCATTTAAAAATGTCAAACCATTAAGCTGAGCTATATATATTTTTAATATTTTGTGATAAAATAATTTATGTTCGCCTGTGTTTTTATGTAACAATGTAACCCTTTCATCTGCATCGAACGAGTGATTCTCAAATAATAAATGATTGGCGATGGTTGAGGTGTCTTTATTTAATCTAAAAGCGGCTAAAATATTCAGCCACTCTAATATTTAACTTTCGTGATGTTTTACCGATGTAGAAATGTTGGCAGTCTGTACACTCTAATCTATAAATGTCAGATTTGCTTTTATAATGTTAGGTTAGGTTAGGAATTTAAACGATTCAAATTCAGTTGAAATAATAAATTACACGTACATAACATTTAAACTCATTCAAAACTACAACTATTAGCTTATCGATAACATGATATTAAAAAAAACAAATACCGCAGAAGCTCGACAGTGTACAATAAAATGGCAACCATATTTTGCAGCGGATGTCGTTGCTTCGAGGGGTAGAGTATCTTTGAATATTTTATTTAATAGGTAAAAGGCTATAAACAGTAGAATCGATCACAATAATGGACACCCTTCCGTGACTAATAAAATATTTTTAGTATGAACAGGTTACTGCAAGATATGAATATCGATTTTGACAGAATAATATATTTTCAGAGTGATATTTTATCCAAGCCCGAAATCTATTCTACAATATTATTTTTTATAAATAAAAAAACCATTTTAAAGATTCTCGCGTGCCACTTTTTTTTCATTGATAATTTTTCCGTTTATTTATAAAACTATGTCATTAATACATTTTTTTAAATGGGGGTTTTCATATCACAGAAAACCAATGCAGCCTTACTCATTAAAACGATTCTCTGTTCCAGATGTTTCAAATATTAAATATTAATTTCAGTTTTTTTTTCAAAAATTTTTTTTCACAACAAATCGATTTTTATCGCAATTGGATGAACGGCATAGGAAGGCATACGGGACAAACAAAAAAATATTCATTTATAAATTTATATATATATAGATAGAAGATGAAGGATGACGCCAAGCCAAAATAGCTAAAAAATAATTCTTGTAATTCTTATTGAACAAATTACTTACAATGTATGTTACCGTAAACCAATGAAGATTCACCAAGTAAATGTCAATGCAACCAAGCCTAACAAATTCAGTTAACAATGCTTGCTTTGAATGAAACTGGCCCTGATTATTGATTGAAAACAGTGTTTTATTTATTGTAATCAATGAAATTACCGTTTGTAACATATTATCTCCTCGAGAATTGTTGAAAGTTGACGTAAAAATATCTAGCGCATTGGCGATTTTATTCAAGGCACAAATTATTGATTTCTACATCTATTCAAAAATAACAAATATTACCATACGCAATGTTTTGGCTACAAATTTGGCATGCAAAAAAGCTGTGAAAATATGTAACAGATTATAGTTTTATTTGGCACAATAAAGAAACGTTACGATAAAATTGCGATAAATTATTGAGCGCGGCACTAAAATGCTCTTACATATTACCCTTATTTCTTATGCCGTAACTTTTCACTTTTTCTCGGGGGAGGAAAATAAATAATAAGAGAAAGGTAACGAATTACAATGGGCCGTAAATCTCGGCTCAGCACACCTAACCCATTTTCCAAACCGGTAGTGTATATATTATATATATTGCATGCGGTATATGTTTATACAGGACACATAGACATTCTTTTATAATATAATACTAGAAATTACCAGGTGATATACAGTTTCACATGTCAAAAGTTCTCGTATATGGCTTAGTTCTGCATCAGAAATTATAATGATAAAATGTATTCAATAATCATTATTTTAATTTGTCTTAACAATATACTGAATTTATGATTTTCAATCAATTTATGATGTTGTGTTTGAATCCATGGATCTTTTTACAAATTTTGTCTTAATTTGTAGCATGTAAACTCTAGCTTTTTTTTTTATCAAAACAGCATGTTACTCAATTGATCAACCTTTTTTTTCGAAGAGATTGAGGTTAAGCTAAACACCCTTGCAATAACTCATTTTAGGATCGGAGGTGTGGGAGTGAATTTAAGATATAACAGATATCCATGCCTCTGAACATAAATTCATAGAAACTGCCTGTATCGGTGATTTGTGTCCGTGAACACAGCAACCAAAGCCAGCGAAATTGATAATTCGACCCCGGATCAGACGACATACAATGCATCTGTGATCTTTAAATTTCTTTTCCATCCATTCGATCCTAAAAAAGCAGATCATGGTGAGAGTATAGCTAGCTATCTTTACTTTCTTAACATAATCCCTCCTTCTCTTCTCTTCTTGAAGAAACAGAAGTTGCGCGTTCAAACAACAAGCTGATATGGAAGAACAACCCTGTTGAGAAAAGTTGCATCTTTTAAATTTTGAATCTGATTCTAAATTCAAATCGATCCATTATCTGACAGCTGTCACTTTGAAGATATTTTTGTAGTCTATTATTTAATTGTTTAAAATTCGAATCTTACAGTGTATTATCTATTTGACATTTGATATCGTTTCTTTTAGCAAATTTTGAAATCGTTGTACCAACCATGACTATAACTCATTTATATGCTACTAGAGGGACAGATACGTCATTTTTTAATTGTATCATTTTCACTTGTACGTTAAGAAAAACAATGAATTCTCTAAGAATTATACAAACGTCACATGCGTCGATATTCTGCAAGAGAAGCGAAATAATGAAACAACCTGTCATGTGCGTTAAATCAATAAATACAAAAACGTGTTTTATTTATTTAAATATCATGACTTTCCGCCATGAGATGTCAGTTAACACCTTTAAAGTGAATGATGTACATTTTTTGCGTCAAATGAAGCATGTTACGGTATTCAAAATTATGTTTAAAAAGTACCACACGATATGGCAGTAATGCGATTCTTCCGAAATTTGCCGAGGCGGGATTTGTTTGCTTTTTTATTCGAAAATTGAAAAGAGGAAATTTTTTGAATAACAAGATAAAATTCTACGAAAGAGAAAGCGCGTTTTTAGTGTTTATATTGCGAAGATATAAATTTCTGACATGTCTATCAGATTGCAAATATCATTTGTTAGGATTTTCCTACACGCCGTGCTGTGGCATCATAAACACAACGTATAATGTGTTGGCACAACGTAGGTACGTATAACGTAGATCCCACAATAAATCCACGTTATTTTAAAAGTTCAAACGCGCGAAAAGCGAGATTAGCGCGACAGAGGTTGTTGATAAAACAACAGCGGATATCGTTTTGCCGGGGATTTATTGCCGTTTTAATCGGAAGCTGTGATACTTTTGAAATTAGCAAAGTTCGAAGATGGAATCCAATATTGGATATCAGTATCCGATGCTCGAATAACAAAAGTTATACTAGCTATGCAATCGAGTATAAAATTGTTTGCCGCTAGGGTACAAAGAAGATGAAAAATAAGTTTAAATAATTACACAAACTATGTGTGTTTGAGTTATGATCATTAATGAATATTAATCACAAACTATTTGCTCTCTTACCCAGCACAAATGTCATAGGTTCTCACAAATGGTCACTTTAAAACATTGTTTTTTTAATGTATTTATTGGTATACCGATCCCCCCATAGCGGAAAGATAAGAACTATGAGAGAGGAATACTACGTTATAAGGAACTAGGCACACATTAAAAAAATTGAGGTTTAGTTCTTTCGATTGTTATTGATTGAATTGGCATTTACTTGGCAGTGCTCCATTGTAACGCGGTGAAAAAATAGAAAAGTCGTGACAGTAGTTCTGACGATGGCGTAAGCCGAAATATCAATCAACCATACATCCTATAATTTCTGTAAAATAGAATACAACGCTATTTTTTCACCGTGTCTTTCAATTGTGTTTTGTGAATTGCGCGAAATCATAAAATCAAACGTAGCTTATATTTTTTTTTTCACTTCTCAAAGAATACGTCTAACGAAGTCAATGAAAAAACAGCTACTAAATACTTTTGTCAATGCACGTATATAACATATGTATTTGTGGTAGATTAATGAAATTTCTAAAATGACATTGAAAACTTTTGTAAGAAAACGCTGTAAGGGGGATCGCTATACGAGGAATAGGCTTCTATGTATGGTGGTGCGCTATAGCGGGTTTCCGTATATCTCAATCCGATCATTAAAACGAGAGATTTGTAAAATTAACCCTATCATAATATCCTTAATCTTTTTGAAAATATAACTTCAGCAACTGAATTAAAATTAGAACTTATTCAACTTCTTTTATTGGAAAATTCGCCCCATTCTCTTAATATGTTTACCCTCTTTCCCGTTCAATAAATCTACACGATAGTATTAAGTGGCGTAACGATCGCTGAGCTTATCTAAATTTTTTTCACTTAATCTGTGATTGTCTTGAGAGAAAATGTACAAGCCTTGATGGTTTCATTTAAGTTTTAGTTAGTATCGCTAATTGTCACTATCCACTTTCAGTTCAAGAATATACAAACAAGAAACAAGAATCCAGTACCGAAGATAATTATTAAGTCATTCCAACGTTACATAAATCTTTTCTGTTCTCTTAACATCGAGAAGGCGGTCGTAACTGTAAAGACGGTTCATTATTTTCCTTTAAATAGTCGTCGATAAAATACAACCTGTTAAACTACTAAATTATGACTTTACGCTACACATTGAGTTGGGCACAGTTTGGGAAAACACTATCATGACATCCACATTAATTCAATTGCTTTATTGAAACATAGTGTTGTACTTTGGTATAGCTATTTATCATTCGATATTTAACCGTAAAAGACGACCGGATTTTTTCATATATGAGGCCTTGAGAGGTGAAGTGAGTCAAGTTTTTCGTCAAGTCGAGTCAAGAGTGAGTCGTCTTTTAAAACCAATCACGTTTTTACTTCGTTTTTTTTGTGGAACTATCTAAAGATTTTACACGACGTGGAAGCTTGCAAATGAACGTAGGGAAATACTGATTGAAGTAGTGTTATAAAAGGGGTAAGATTAGTTCATCGCGAACATTTCATTTGAGCCCTTGAAAAGTGAAGTGAGCCAAGTAGCAAAAAGTTGAAACTTTCTTGCTAACTCAGAGCATACTTTTGTGCTATAAAAAATAACACAATTTCAGTGTTTCAGTTTTTAATAATTTCACTCGAATTGTAGGATACTTTAATACCTAAAAATATGATCCTGCATCTAGCTATTTTTTCCAAAAATGCCACTTGGCTCACTTCACTTCTCAGGGGCTCATATAATGGTGCATTTATTTTAGCATAGTGAATGATTTTTGCCAATCGGAGCTTCCTTCTAGCGGAACGTATGTTAACTATTCGTGGGTGTAGGGACATACGGGCGAAACTACAAAAACAACGAACTGAGGTAAATGGCAAAACAGTTTTTAATGTTAAGCTTTGTTCTTACGGATTAGCAGGAAAGCCGCGCAATATCTGGTAAACCCCTCTTCGTACAAGTTTCATATTTTATAGAACTGCATTTGAGCATGACAATGCTATATTTAACTCAAAACAGCCATTTTTGTAGTTTCGCCCCTATGTTCTTACACTCATGAATTATAAAAAAAACTGTTATCTATTTCGACACCATGCCATTTCAGAACTACATTCTATGTATGTATATAATTCTAGAGTAACCGAATACTTTTTTTTACCTTAAACGAAAGAATTTATACCAAGAATGTGTCTAAATATGATAAAATATTATATCGCATTTCTAGGCCAAAAGGGTGCAAGAGACAAATCGCTACTTTTCAGGAGAGCAAAAAGAGTGAAAAAATAAAGTGTCAATTGAAAAAACTTCGTATCTTTGCCACTTTCTATGCATTGAAGTTTTTTTTCGAAGAAAATCCATTTGGCAGTCTGTGCATATTTTTTTGTTAACTTAACTTCATATTTCACTCGGTAGGGACGATTTTTCTAATTTGAGGTATTTTGAGTTAAGCGAATATTGAATTTCATCCGATGATTTACTTTTAAGCAGTAGGGCATTTTACTAAAAATACAAAAAACGTCCAATCGAAAAATTCAATTGGAACTTCACCGAGCATTTTCAATTGATAGGGTCAATTAAAAATATATGGCTTTTCTTAGAAGCAATTATTTCGCCAATATAGAATCATTTCTACTGCGTCGTATTGAGTAATAAAATTTATATTACGCTAGCTTTGTTTAATATATTTAGGTTGTTAAAACTTTGTTGACTCAATCGAAAAAGTTCGTTATTTTAATTAAATCTCGAAAGCAGTAATGTAAATCTGTTTTATAATTTTATTTCTATCAGTTCGTCTATCAAAGATTTTCTATCTTGACTGAAACTTCGCCATTTTTATTTGTTTTCAAAGTTTCAGTAAATTTTTGGGAAAACATATTTACTCTAACAGCCTAATTTTATCTTTGAATTGAATTTGATAGAATGAATTTAATTTAATTTATTTGATGATCTGAAAATTCTTGCCATGTTACTATTATTTTGTAAATAATATTTTATAAATAATCGACATTGAAGTTGAAAATACTATGAGTGAATTAGAGTGAAGCTGGTCTTTATCATATGTGATATAAGAAAACATTTTAACATGTATTTTTTACCAATTATTTCGCTAATGGCGTCATAAATATGGTGGTATTCCGGGTGTTGGTGGTTTTATAATTATTTATCCGTCTACGTATATAAGCATCAAACCTATGTAGCGTAAAACTAAGCGTGAGCTACAAGCGTATGCTACATAAAATCTTTTATGTTCGCTTATCGTTCAGTTTTATTAATTCACTTTAGGATAGTTTCAGCGATAAACTGATCCATTGTCCATATAAAAAGTATAAACTAGAAAAAATATAAATGTGCAGAGAGAACGACCCCAATAGCTGGTAATAAATATAAAGTTCTTAAGTACAAGTACTCTCTTCTCGGCAGTAAAAATAACACATTTCTCCAGATTAATCAAACCTTTGGCGATAAATAACTACATATCGATAAAACAGTTTATTGTGTGGTGTAGGGGAGATTGTATAAGAGCATTATGTTATAAATGGCAGAAATCGACGTTCAGCTGTCTCGGAAAGCTTCCTCCCACAGTCAATCAATGACAATCAAGTATCCCGATACACGGCGATCGAGGATTTTTATTCGATTATCTATGGTACGATTTTTTTTTCATCAAATTACCTATGGCGATACTGAATACATATCCTAAATAATGCTCACGTTGGCAACACTGTATTTTAATAATCAAGGTCTTTTATTTTTGTTTGCTGTCGGAATCAATTACAATATTTGAAAATGGAAACGTAAAATAAAAGTCGAATCTGACAAGAAACAAAATTTTAACATTGATTGAAAATCAGCTTGATGGTAATTACTAAATATTTTTAATGTGTTTGAACAGAGTAACCAAATTCAACGATCAACACAATTGATATTGTTTGTTCTTTCAGCTAGAGTACCTACCATTTTAAATCGCTATCACGATATAAAATATAATTAAGTATTCATCTAGTGTCGAGATATCAAAGATTAAATCATAATTGTTTATTTAAGTTACTTTGAACAAAAAGAAATTTATATGTGTGAATTGAATTTTGTTTCTTTTTCTTTGCAGTCTTAGCAATTTACTGTTTGGATCAGCACATCTCTCCATAAAAATACATCTTAACTACCGGAACTAAAGTCAAGTGGCCACGGAGCGCTTTTTATATTATAACAATGAGAATAAAAAACAAATTGTTATGTGCTCAGATAATAAAACTGGAGAAGCAATGCGCGCACACAATTGTAATAGATTTCAAGAATTGAGCCTCATAAAAAAGTCTCACAAGCCATCTTCCCTTTTTGATTGCCATAGAGTTTATTCAAATCACGTTTGAATTATAACTATTTTATTAAACTGTATACAATGAATAATCCCAGTGATCGACCTTCTTCACTGCTCGTCATATTCGGAGGCCATGTCAATAGGCTCGAATCATAATCTGATTGTGTAATCGAATTGCGGAATCGTATCTAAGTACTTGGACGGATGTGATGATAACATTCTCTACCACCCATCCGACCCTAAGAAAATGTGTTTCTGGTAC
The DNA here is from genome assembly GCA_028554975.1 of Himalopsyche kuldschensis. Classification (NCBI taxonomy): domain Eukaryota; kingdom Metazoa; phylum Arthropoda; class Insecta; order Trichoptera; family Rhyacophilidae; genus Himalopsyche; species Himalopsyche kuldschensis. Next base: position 1,373,040 of record JAHFWI010000092.1, read on the forward strand.
CTAGGTACTTGCTATTTCTTAGCTCTGAGTCTGCATATGTACCATATTTGAAGGAGAGATCATGGATGACTGAATTTGAAAAACATCATATGTTTGTAGTTTGTTTGCACCATAGTTTTGAGCTATTGTAATTAATACCAAGAGTATATGTTTATAAGCCAGGCCCTTAGGATATAAGAAACAAATCTCGATTTTTGGCGGTTTTGAGTTATGAAAGTCTAATTATGTGTCAAAAAGACATATCGATAGAAGAAGTGGATACGAATATAGTTCAATACTTATAATAAAACCAATTTCTTGTTTTTTTTAACCTTGTTCACTCCCAACTTGGAGCATATGGACTCGTCACGGAGTTTATCTTAAAATATGTTTTTTTTCTACGAGAACTGCTTGTTACTCAGTTGCTCAACTTTTTTTTCGAAGATAGTAGGGATGGAAAGGATACGAGGACTAGGACAGGACTAGTAGTAAGCAAATCACTGTCACTATGTGTCGCTCGGATCGGAAAGGTGAGAACACCCATTGCTTCTGAACAGAATCGATTTATCGACTGAAAAAAACTGTCCGTACCGGGGATCGAGCCCGGGCGGTACGACATGGTAGCCAACGACGTTGACCAGTGCACCACGGACTGGGCAACTTTTTTGTTATAGCTCTACTAAGCCTTACAACAACACATTTTAATAAATTACTATTTTAAATATCAAAAAGGAAAAGCATCGCTTTTAAAGATTATATAAAGACGATTTGTATCTATAAAAAATAGGTAACCTTGATTACCGGTGAAACTTGTTTTTTGGCTCTCCTCGTAGAGAAAAATGAGTTAGGTTTTTCAGTCTCGAAAGAACCGCAAGTACAGTAATATTATTCACAATAGTGTATAAAAATTTTCAACGTAAGTTACTCCGTGACTTGATAAGATATTTTTTTATTATACCGAATTATGAGCTAAGATTCTATATATTGGAGCGAACATGGCCGAAGATTCGAACAATAATATTCACAGTAAAGCATTCAAGTGTAGGTTGTAAAACGCACATTATTAATTAATATTCATGGCATAAAAAAAAACCTCATTCATTTAAATTCGTAACATATAATTGTAAACGTAATATTTGTTGATATAGCCGTTTTGTAACAAGCTTGGCTCTAAAGAAAACGTATAAATAGTGTGTGGATGAATTGTGGAAATGAAATCCTTCATTCTTTTGTAATTTCGGGCTATAAATCCTTTACGCAAGTGGCCGAAACCATCTCTCTGTAAGCCTATACGTGAGAAAAAATAAAGACCTCTTGAATAGCCCTCAGCGAATCTTATAGTCTGTTTGCAATGGTCAATGAGCACCATTATTCAACATTCGCCACAAAACTTCAATAAATGCTACTCAAATGAATGGCGTCTTTAACAGTTAGGAGAGTGAAAACTAAGGGAGATGCGTTATAACTTTATCATAAAATCTAAACTTAATCTTTATCAATTTCAAGTATTGAGTAAACCGTTGTTGAATTTAATTATTTTAATCGGATTCAATTACCAAGCAACGCATTTTTTAACTATTGTCACAGAGCAACTGTAATAAAATGGTTTCGTATGAATCTATTTAAAAATAGTATTTTTACGTATAAAATCTAAATCGTCTGCACGGTGATAAAATAGCAATACGAAGCTCTACAAAAAATTATAAAATATATGGTTGATAGCTATTCCGGCTTACGCCCTCATCAGAACTATGCTTAAACACACATTAACTTTTTGTGACAATTAATTATTCCATCATATAATTTTTGTAGTAGTAAAATATATTGTTATTTTTCACCGTATTATAATAGAGTACTACCAAGTAAATGTCAACTAAATCAATATTTCTAAGTTTTTTTTATTTCTTTAAATTATTGAATTATCTAAAAATGTGCTTCGAAAGGGGTATTTTATTTTCGATAAATTCACTGGTCGAGAGGGTCAGAAGTCAGAACGATACTTATTTATTTAAATCAGCCAAAAAATGTCATTCGAAATAACGTTTTTTTCCGAACCAGAAATTATAAATAAAGCAAAAGTAAAACTGATCAGTTTTTGTCGCTCATGGCGAGCATTATCAACTGATCATCAGTTGACAATGCTCGCCATGAGCGAAACCGGTCCTGATCAAATAAATTTTATGTGGAAAAAGTACTAAAAATGTATTATTATTTTTATTATAATGCATTTCCACCAAGTATTGACAGTGAACACCTCAAAAGTATATAATTATTATGTATGTACATATATTGCGTAAAAATGTTTAGTGTATAACAACATTATGCTTGCATTTCTATTTTTGAAATACCAAACAACGTACTAAAATTTTAAAAACCGCAAGAATGCAAGGGTCTAGACCAGTGGTTCTCACGGAAATTTTCACTGTGGCCGCATCGTAAACATAAGCGGTCCTACGGAAATGTCTGGTGGCCGCACCAAATTTTGGTTTTGAGTCTGTTGTGTTTGAGGTATGTCAAATGAACCTAAAGATATCTGTCAATCGACCATTTGTTCAAATTGCATTCATCTACGGAGAGTTTGTTGACAAATTAGCTTGTAAAAACACATTTTTTAAAATATTAATATTTTCTATGAAGCTGTTTGAAATCTTTTGGTGGCCGCACATGAGAACCACTGGTCTAGACTCTAGTCTACGATGTGGTAAAGAAAGAACCAGATAAGGGACATTAAAACCACTATGCACCACACTAAAAATCTAATTTTACCTTATATATTTTATTTTTTATGTGGTGATTAAGCAGAGATTATTGTTTTTAATCGAATAGATTAGCTTGCAATGTATCAATCCAATAGAGAAAGTTTTGATTGAAACAATTTCCAGATATGCGATGAGAGAAGAATTCCTTTTTACAACTTAATGCACGATTTATTTACTCGTTGAATTACTGAGCTCGCATAAATCTGATCGTAAATCATTGCTATTATTTTGCGAGTCTAAATTGGAAAAAAGCGACAAAGAAAGATGCCTTAATATTACTAACACATTGTAAATGGGAAACGCTCTGATTTTTTTTTATTAATATAATGGAACTTTTTGAGAGTCCTGTTTCAAAAAAAAAAAAAGCGCGCACAAGATGGCGGGCGGGACCTAACGAGAGGTATAAACATCGTAATGGAGAATTAATTCGCTTTCTGCAGCGTATTTTTCAGCCATTGTGCGAGTATTACATTTGATATTCTTTTTATTAACGGCCTCTTGATGTTCTGTCATCGCCATCTCTAATCAAATTGTTAAAGATAAAACGAACTAAAAGCTAAAAACACAATTTTATGTTTTATTTTGGTTAATACAGCAGTATCGTCATCCATTATTTATTAATAATGCGTTGTGAAGCTATAAGCGTTGTGACATTAAAAACATAATTATGCAAAGAAGAAGCTTACAAAAAGGTTATATTCATTTTGCAAACCTTATTTCGACACCTTAAAGAGCATAGCAGAAATACACTTTTGGTCATTTTGAAAGGGAAATAAAATGAATGTGCTAAAAGTTCTACTATGAAAATGAATATCTTAAAATTTAAATGTATATAAATAAATGGTTAGGAATATTGAATGTACATACGTACATATATCTGTACCTGGAGAGTAAACAACACTATACCAACATTACTTCGTAAAGTCATTTCATGAAGTGTATGTTAAACTAAAAGTGGTTTTCTTCTAATATTTGTTATGATGCAATTGATGATAGTGTGATAGTGTCATTATGGGATAATTGCGTATACCACTCGACGGAGCGTCCCGAGTAGGGACTCCAATTACTCGCCATCTCAACTACTCGAGTATCGAGTAGTAAAATTTTTAAATACTCGAGTAGTTTCAGTTGTACCAGAATATATATTATTTGTTCAAATTTGTGTCTTTCAATAGATGATAAAAAAATAAATAAGCTTAGATTTATTTCATTATTACATTTATTTCAATTTATGAAACAGATGATTCAAAAATAAAAGAGAATTAAACGTCTAAAATTTTAATTTCGTTCGAAGTTTTGTTTTTTTATTCCAGCAGTAGAAAAAACTCTTGCTGTGGACTTTGGCTTAAAAGTAAACAATCAATTAAATTTTGCAATCTATTTTTTCTGTCCGCCGCTTATAACAAAATAAAATTTGGAATTAAATCTTCATTTATATATAACGAGTATTACTCGAGTATTTTTCAAACTCCTCGTGTATCGAGTACTTGAAAAATGGACGAGTATACTCGAGTATCGAGTACTCGATACTCGAGAATACTCGTCAATCTTTTAAGTACTTGATACTTGAATATTTTGAAAAATATTCTAATATTATACATAATGTTTAACGGTGCGTTTAATTGAGTCGTATGCGTAGGTTTTACTGTCAGGTAATATATTTTTTTAAATGGTTTTTCCGTTGACTGCGCGGTGCGAGAATTTCTTTTGTTACTTTTGCTTTAGGTCATGCTGACTTATCTTAGCAATGAAAAGTTTATGATGACAAGAGTCTAGCTTAGCTTGTTTATTTATTTATCATCTATTTATATACACAAATTTTGATTAGTAATATATATTTTGGTACATCTGAAACTACTCGAGTATTTTGAGATGTTACTACTCGATACTCGAGTAGTTGAGATATCGAGTAATTGGAGTCTCTTATCCCGAGGTATAGAATACTATGTCGACTCAACTCAATTTTGCCACAATTTGACAGTGTAGTTAACCCCCAAGGTACATCCACATATTGAGAAATTATTATCATATGCAAAATTCTGTTATTGACTTATTAAGGACAGCACTTATGCTAATGGGCTATACGGCAAGACAATACAATGGGTCCAAAACTTGTGCCGGTTATGAGCGATGGGAACAATCGAGAGTATTTCTTGGTTGGACTGGTTGCAGGTTTAACATATTGTCTGAATGCTTTGGTGGACCGAACCAAATTCAGAGTGTAAGCCGTCGACTACTAAAATGGCTACAAAAACCTCCGATAGCCAAATATGCGAAATTCCCCAACACGTTCGAGGAAGGAAAGTGGTTGCACCCTTTTCTCGAAATCGGAAACTGGCGTCGGAAATAAAACTTTCTTATTTCCGGTGACATGTTTTATAGCACAGCGCCCCCCAATTATATTTTGTCGCAGAACCCTTTTTTTATTGTGAAAAAACAAAACAAAAAACGCAGTGCCGGCCAAAATGTATACGATGGAAGATAAAATAGATTTTTTCGATGATTACTGATATCTTAAACTAATACATTAAATATAATAGTCTGTAATGTTTGATTTATTATAAAATTTATATTTATATTGATTCGTTTCTGTGACTCAGTGCAGCTTTTTTTCTACATCTGTATTGTATACCAGCGCCTGACACTTCCCAACCATTATTTTTTGCGCCATCACTGCGTATATCAACATATCTTCCCCAAATTCTACGCTTTGTATTCATAAAACCATATAAATTCATATATTTTCACACCTTTAAAACATTCGCATATAAGTAAATCTTCTTCAAAAACATGCCTTTAGAGAAGTGGTTCTCACTTAAACTTTTACTATGGCCGCATTGCACATCAGGACTCACCAAACTTTTGTTTTGAATGGTTAGCTTATCAATTTTCAGATAGTTCGAGGGCCACATGGGTAAAAGAGATTAAATTATCGTTAATTTTAGTGTGTATATAAAATTGAAAATTTTAATATTTTATACTGTTTTTTCATCGTCCGTGAAAAGTTCTGAAGAAAAAAAGATGATTGATATTTGTCATATTGGGCCGCATGAAATATTATGTCAGACCACAATTTTGTTAGAAACATTTTTTTTTAAATATAATGAATGTTCTTGAACGCGCTATGCCGATATGACAGGTGAGAGAATTTTGTAAGGGAAAATGAATTATTAGCTAAGAATCGAAATAATTTACACGGAATTGTAAGAGTTTTACTAATGAGAGAAGAAGAGCCCTATTCATTTTTTCATCATAATAATAAACTTATGCATAAAGTCGTAACTCACATACGTATTAAGCAATATACATAGTCATCCAACTTTACGGTAACGTTTTGTAATATAAGTAAGATAGGTAAGTAAGATATTAACTCCCTTTTAAACCTGTTGAAAGTTCACAAACTTAATTATAGTGGTTTAAAAAGTATCCGATTACATTTATTACCTGGACGTATCTAAGAGTCAACACGGGATTTCCACCGCTTTGTTTGCCAACTTTAAATTTTATTACGTACCTCAATCTCAAGGGTATTTAAATGTGTACCCACCACCACTCACTATTGTTTCTTTTACATGGTCACATTACAAGACTACCAGAATAGTAACAAAGAAGAGTCATTCGGCTCGTGGCAAGGAATGTGTTAGAAACATAATCAACTTAATCCAATATGTCCTATACTTCTACAATCTTATTTAACTTTTTTTTACTAAGTACTTTAGAGCATGGTTAAAATGTTACTACCGTGTAACTCTGTATCGGGCCAATTAATTGAGGAGTAAATTCCTTTTCTTGATTGTATAGCGTTATGGAAGGCGTCTGTAAACAAGGCCTGCATACACATAGCGGGAGGTGGTGGGACAGTCAATTTGTTCACCCATATACATAATAGATAATATTATAATTAATAATTGATAAAAAATTAGTTAGTGGGAAGTAATTAAAGTTAATGTGTTTTATTGATTTAAAAAAATGCCTTTCCGACAAGAAGTAACCACGTTAAGACAATAAACACGCTAAGAGTGAAATATCGATGCCCTAGAATGGAGTGCTTTTTTTATATTTCTCAAACCACCGAGAACGATTTACACAATAAATATGCATAGGTATTAAAAGTTAATAAAAATAATGTTTTTTTTTTCTAAAACAACCACAATTTATATTTATAATTTTAAACTTAATTGGAAATCCTCTTTACTAATGAATTATAAATCCTACCTAAAAATGATGAATTAACACTGGAATATTGAATTGTTATTTATTAAGAGGGACAAATTGCTTGTCAATATCATGTCGTAAATAAGGATAATGGATTCAAGTACGAATCCGAACGAAGTAAGTGCCGTACACGGATTTAATTAGACATTAATCAAAGGGACAGAACTTTCGCCCACTTCCTGGTCGCAATCTCAAGGAAAAGTTTCCCGGATCTTAAATCGTTAATAAATTCAGTGGAATATTTTCTCCAACTTTCCGCCATTTGTTCTAACTAATTGAGTTCGAAACTCCGTCTCTTTAATTAGACAGCAGTTTGAATTTGGAACGAAGGAAACGTCAGTGGTGTGTTTTGGATTAATTCCACCTGTCAAATTGGCGCTGCACGTACTTTTCTTTCAACCTTTTTAGATCGAAGACAAGATCCCTAAATAATTTGTGAGGCATTCGATGGTTTCGGCGGTAACTTTGTGGAAGTTCATTTTAATATAAAATTTAAAATAACTTTGATTATTCCACGTATTAATTTTATATTAAATTGTGAGGCTTTTTCGTCAATGCCACCGTTTTAAAAATGACATGCTGTTATTAAAACAAATGAATTATTCCAATTTTTATAACAATTTCATCCAACGAGTGTACTTATTTTTATTTACCAAGATATCTCATTATTACAAAGCTAACGATTGTTGGGATATAAATCGTATTGATATTTAAAAAAAAATCGGGAAAATGATATGATTAAGGATATGATCCAATATACATTATATGTTTGATTACCTTTTTAATTAAGAGAAGCCCCAAGCCAAGCTATAAAATTGGTCAAAAATATTCCAAGCTATACAAATTGTTCGAGGATTCGTGGGTCTAATATAAAATTTATAAATCCTCAAATTTCTAGGAAGTAGTCATCGAAATTTTACCATAAATCAACAGTGGGCCAAAATGATATTTTTTGATGGCTCCTATTCGAATTTGTTATACATGGTTACAAAAATTTCTGAGTAATCGTATTTTTATTTTAAAAGGTTTACACATAAAAAATACTTTTTCTAGATTTTTTTTTAGTTGGAGCACCGCCACTGCTTTTTACCTTTATTTGAGTTATACGACAATATTCATTATTGCTTTTCCCTTTTCAATTCATAATTCAGCAAATTAATAAAAAAAATTAAATTATTTCATTTAAAAGTTTTTAGGATCTTCCGTAAGAAAAATCTGTTCGAAGGCATTAATATCTGTATTGTCTAAAAATTCCTTCCCACACCCATCCAATTCTTTAAACGGGACGTAGCGAGAATGATTAGCTTACCACTCTTCCTAGTCTTAATGTATAGATGCAGTCAGTCGTTAAGGCTCCACTCCGCAAAACGTGTTTAAAAGGCTTAGCAGGTGGATTTTTCTATTATATCATATAGATCACTTTTAAGATATCAACTGTCAATTCTTAGTAGAAAGGATTTTGTAATAAATATTTGTAGAAGTAAAACACATTTGTTGTACTTCTTCTATATACATAATAGGGGTCTGCACGGGCTCGGGTTTGGCCCGCGGGCCGGGTCGGGCCGGGTCACGAAGGTTTGGATTCGGGCCCGGGCCGGGCTCGGACGCAAACATACAACAAAATATAACAAAAATCTGGCTATTTCCGAATTTCCATTATCGTAAATCTAAATTTAATACTATAATAAACTTCACGTACTCGTATTTGTCTTCTTTTCGAAAAAAAATCGGATTTGTTTCGGGCAAGGTTGAAAAATGTCGGGCTCAGGTCGGGTTCGGGTAAGATTTTTGAAAATGAGCCTCGGGCCCGGGCCGGGCCGGGTCGGAGGTCTTCGGGTTCGGGCCGGGTAAAATTTTAAAATTTCGGCCCGTGCAGACCTCTAATACATAAGTATCAGTTTTGCTCACTGTGAGCATCTGTTCTTCATTATAAAATATATAAATATCAGATAAATGGTGTTCTTTCTGTCAATACTTGGTGGAGAGCCATTATATTTACACTTGGATTACATTTTCAGCTGCTCGAGTCAGTGACTGAATTTCATCAGATAACTTTCTTACCCTTTTTTTTACCATGGCCACTGCACCACGGACCGAAAAATCTCAAACAATCGTATATCACGGGAACCTCCGCTCAGTTGCTCAACCTCTCTTTTTCGAAGAGAGAAAGAATACGAGGACGCTTGGAGCATATGGACTCCTCACGGAGTTTTTCTCAAACTTTTACGTAAACGTTTTACTTATTCGAAGCATCTATATCAATAGTTTGACAGTAATTATCTTGCAGTATGTATATAAATATATGCAGGCAAAAGATTTATTATGTACCGTACACACCCTAGTAATAAATTAGCCCTGACACTGAGAGAGGCGTCGGATAGTTCCAGTGGGATTGCGAAAATGGAAAGATACTGCATTGAGACATGAACTAACTACCGTTAGTTGTTATTTATATAGAGCTCGGGGGGTGATTTGATTTTCATTGAGTAATATCACATAATCCAGTGGTCACTAACGCGGTGCTTGCGGGCATCCACAAGAAGCAAGTCAAGGTGCCTGCCACAGAAATATATTAATTTTTAATATTTTTATACCGCACATGTCTTTTAACCCATTGACTGTTATCTTATACGTTGAGACGCCTAATTGTAGAGTGCTGAAAATAAATATCACCGAATTTTTTTTCTATTCAAATAGGTTTACATACTTGATCTGATAACTTTCCATGGGGGAAGAGGTTAAACATAAACTCAAGTACTGAGTCAAAAAAGGCTTGAACGGCTTTATTGTATATAATAATATTAAGATCGATAATGTTGCTATTAAAATAAAAATAAAAACACATTTGAAGTACTTATTCCATATTAAATCAGTCAATAATGCTCGCCATGAGAGAAATTTATTACATTTTGACTAAACCGCCGATAAAAATTCAAACATATTTTCTTTCTGTTAATGTGGATTAAATTAATAAAAAATTTGTGTTATTATTTTTATTATAATGCCATTCCACCAATTATTAACTGTGAACACCTTAGTTAAAAGTGAGTGCTGCTATTATTTTTTTCACATTAATTTGTATCGCTGTCTTGCTCAAGTAGTGCGAACAGTGCTTACATTGGTTACTCATGACTCATGGAAGTGCATGGGTGTAATTCTAATTGATTGATGATGAATATGTTTAATTTGAGTGATAGTCACGATTTAATTTTACAAATTAAGCTGCTAACATCCTCATCAATTAAAGTAAAGATATAGTGACCTTTGGTATTAGCAAACCAATCGGGGTGCCCATCTTAATTAAAAAGGCCACGAGCACTATTCTTATCATAATGGTGGGTCCAGAAGCGTGTAATTTAATGTACCATTTGTTGTAACGCGAATTGTATGGACGGTTCACAATATCAACGCAATTCGTGTTGTTTGAGTCCATTAGTTTAAGCGCCTTTATGTTCGTGATAAAAACAAACTGGTACTGGATCAGTGCGATCGTCTTCACGAAGCATCGTTGTTACGTCCATGCGTAATATTCGCATCACATGACATTACATGGTAAATTACGCTACACATAGTGGCGGCTCGTGGATAAGATAGCTGGGGGTGCTGCGAATTATATTTTACTATTGACATTAAAATTATTTATATAATATTAAAAACGACATGCATTTTATAAATCATTAAAGTTGTGCATTTCTTTCCTTGATTAAAACACTTTCTTATGAGAAAAATAGAAGAAAAACGCTGCTAGAAAGACAGTACCAAAGCAAACTTGTAATTGCAAACTCTCCTCCCCGCGCCCCGCTTTTGCCTACTCGAATATATTCCATCACAAACGATACTGCATAATTTATATAAATGTATCGCGGTGTATGATAATTATTGAATGCATCGGTGCGCGGGCGAGCTTAATACACGCTTAAATAATATTAATATTTTAAAATAATATACATAAATTTATATATTTTATAATTTTACATTTTTCTCAATTTGCTTGGGGTGTTGTTTGACGCGTGTGTTGTGTAACTTAACATCACACGCGTCCTGAATCCGCGTTTTATAGTCAAAGTATCAACCAGACTTCTGGGTTTCTTTCTGCTGCAAGTTCAACACACATTTTGTTGACGAGATGAAAAAAATGTGTGAATATTTGTAGGTGCCTTTAATCGGTTAACTTGCCAAAATTTCTTTTTAGTATCTGATGAAACTTCTTATCTGGATGCCAATATACTTACAAATGACATTAAGAAGATAAACTAAGAGAAAAATGAACTCAAATTTACTAACTTTGAGAAAACAAAGTTGGAATCGAGCATAAGTTTGATTTCTTATGTTGGCAGTAATTTTACAGCCTGTCACTATTAATTAGTCGGTATATCATCCAGCTTCATTTTATTATTCGACAAAGTTTTCAGGATTACTAATTTTGTTTTTTCCATTCCATTTTTTTCCGAATGAAAATTTAATTTATTATTGAGTTTGGCGTATAATCGAACAAGAGATTAAATAAATAAGATTTCGAAATTCCACATGTTTTCCGATGAAGAAACCGATAAGGTTTCGAGATTCATAAAGCAAATATTCTTTTTGAATAGAATTTTAACTAGTCCAATTAAAACATCTCAACGATCTTATTTGTACTCGAGTATATACTAGTGTTAACAGACCAAAATATATTTTTAATTCAAATTTTGTGGCAAATAAATCAATAGCAAACAATTTAAATCACGTGTCGATTCGGATATTCGAACCCTTGATCGCAAAACTGAGCTCGAAAGTAATAGTATCTTACCACCCACGCTTCTTCGAGTACGGTCACCAGAGACACTGCAGGACCGAAACAAATCAGCCCAGATTAATTATTCTATCTTTGCAACAATTGTCTATGATTTATGACATGCCAGCTTGTTAGAATAACGCTTGTATTATATTTAGTGGGCAAATACCTAATTCGAGTTTTGGTCAGTAAAGTAAATGAATGATCAATAAATATTATAAGCGGTCTGTATCCACTGAATTAATATGAATGTGGTCAGTTATCAAATGAAACGGACAGTATTTTTTGTAAAACGATTTGTTTTTGAATTAGTTAGTCATTTGAAATAATTGTTTAGTTTTAGTTCGACAGCTTGCGAAATTTATCAAATATGGTCGTAATAAGCAAATTTATGACTGAGTCTATTTTTTTGAAATATTTGATTATTACGGAACCTAAACCTAACCGAACCAAATCGACCAACCACTACTAATTACAGACCGTTAAGAGACATATAAAAGCCTTTTACAGAAAATGGCTGACCATTTTCCTATAATATGCTAACCAAAATAAATTATTTACTGTTTATTGTATTTATTACTGACTATTTCTTTCATATTTACCGACCGCTTATCGAATTAGATACTGACCAAATAATTAGTTGCCTTATAATAGTTCATACTTTATGATTCGATATGTCTTATATAAAAAACCGAAACGGGGGATGTATGTCTGTAATTCCTTTTTGCATTGTTGTTGCAAGTTCAAACAAACGAATTGATTTCGCTCGCGAAAGTTTCGACGGTAAATTTGTTTCGTTATCAATGTGAATGTACAATTACTCGAGTATCGAGTAGTACATATATAAAACCGAAACGGCGTGTATGAGCAAATGTGGGTCTGTATTTTAACCTTTTGCATTGTTGGACATATTAAAAAACGAATATGAAAGAAAATATGTTTGATTTTTTATCGACGAAGACATTTAGTCAAAATGTATTAAATTAGTCTTCTACTGAACTTTTCCCGGCTTTTATTAATATAATAATGTTTTTATTTACGTGAAGGTATTATTTGATATTTCTTTGACAGCAAATTAGATTTTTTCGTTGAATTTGGACATTTTAATGGGCGAGAATGGGGCTGTCAATATATGAAAGGGGCTGTGAAATGTCAATGCCAGTCTGAAATGTTCATTTTAATTCCATTTTAATTGACCTAGAGTTTTGAAGTTTGAAAAAAGTTGTTTCAACTTGGCCCGTCTGAATTTACGCGCCGAGGTGAACATAACCCCAAACTGGTCCGAGCGAAGCCGGGTTCGAACACTAGTATTATATATTTATTACGAATTTATTTTATATATGAATGTATTTAAAATAATTATTCTATAATTCTTTATAATAGTACATCAATTGACGTTGGTAATGTTTCTAGACAGTTTTATTTATAGGTGGGAGAACTACGTCAATAGTTTTAAATAATAGATTGTGTCTAGACGCCAGCTAGACTTGGCTGAATAGGGCGATGGGAACCTGGGGAACAATTTTGATCAAGTTTAATAACCCCGAAGATATGTTAGGGATTATTAAATAAATTATCAAGCTGTCAAGAGAGCTATAGATTAATAATCGAGTATTGCTAAGTGGGATTATACATCGATAACCTTCACACTTTCTGTCAGGTGTACCCATCATACAAGAAAATATACTAGAACATAATATAATTAAGAATTTTGCCTGAAGGTGTGCATCGGTGCACTTAAAAAATACAAAATTCAAACGATTCAAATTTAGAACATAATAGTTGTCTGCAGAAAATTTCTTACGTGACATGCCTTTCCTTTCGAATTTCAAAAAACTTAATCAGAATTCAATATATTATATTAAGATGGTTTTTTCAAAATATATAAATTGTTCAAGCGATTATATTCAAATTTAAATCGTTTTTTAGGTCGTTAACGTCCCGGGTTTTGCCTTTCGACATCGTCAGACATTTTGAGTGCATAAATGAATTTGAACTAGCGGGTAGTAAATTTTTTGTATCGTTTAACCCTCTTAGCCTCAGAGTGCCGATCTATCGACGCATACTTTGAAATATCATATACAAGATATAGAGGATGCAAACATAGTGAAACAAAAAAGGCCATTGGAAAATTTTTTATCATTAAAATAAACTAATTTACGAATTATTATTTTTTAATATTCAGGTTTTTTTAACAGTTATATTTTGAGTTCCACGCGTGTATTTCGCTCCGATGATCATTGTCCGTCGGCGTGACTTTTTATAAACCTAAGACTGACCATTTCCCAATAAAAATATGTTTTGATATATGGGCCTGTTTGGAGGTACCCTTATTTTTCGTTTGCAAAATTCCAATATTGATAAATAGCAAGATGCTTTCGTTGACGAATACTATATACAGTGAAACCCCGATTCTACGTTTTCCAAGAGACCGTATAAAACAAACGATTAATGCGGGAAACGATGAATGCGGGAAAGTTTTATAAATGAATTAAATGCCGGGACTATAGAAAATGAACACACTATGTATGCGGGAAAACGTATAATGCGAGAACGTAAGATCGGGGTTCTACCGTACTATCTTTTTTTGTATGTATGTCAATATAAAGAATTATTGATTTCTCTCTCTAAAAATGTTCTCCTTCATCTATTAAAGTATCCTGATTTTTATCGTTTTTTTTTCGTTTAAAATAAAAAAAATATATTATAACCAAAGTATATACTATGTTTTCATAAAAATAGCTCTGAGCTTTTTCGCAAGTACCCGCAAAAACGGCTGAGGCTAAAAGGGTTAAAGATTATATAATATAGAAGAATAAAAGTTATATCTCTAAGTTTAGAGGTCATTCATTGTTGAAAATTTTGATTCATTACGTAATGATTTGATTTTAATGACATGCAATCATTACAATCGAAAAAGTTGCCAATTCATGATAATGGGCTCATGGAAACAAGAAACGTAAAAAACGGAATTTCAAGTTTAAAAATGAACTCGAAATGCGATTGATATGCATGAAGATGCCGAAATGCAAAACCCGGGTCGTCAGCGACAAAGCTCATAAAAAAGCAAGAAAAAATAAACGATGCACATTTGATATTGAAATTCCATTAAGCTTTAGTCGAAATCCTAAATTAGATTTTGCACGTGTTCACTTTCTATTATATTCTTTAATATAAGCTATAAACCGGCTTTACTGAGCAGTTAACGGCTTGGGTGATTTCCTGCAAATATAGTGGTTAGTTATATTTAAAATTGTTTAACTAACTGTATCTGTTATTTTTTAAATTTAAATTTCACTGAAAAAAATCGCATTCGAAGGGTTAATAGCAGTGAGATTTGAGTAGTTATATATTTTTAATTTAAGTTATCTTTTAATATAATTATTGAAAAAATGTGAAACATACGAAGCCGGCTGTCAATTTCTTGTTTTAATATTTAATTTATTGATGAGTACAGAATCAATTTTAAAATAGATTTTTTAAAAGAGATTTTAAAAACGCTAACATAAATTTTTATGCAGTGCAAGTACGACTATTTTTCAAGAAAAAACTAAAAAGTGAGAGGAGCTGAAAACCTTTTTTGAAAATTTGTTGGCCTACGTCATATGTGTTCCCAAGGAACAAACTGCTGATTTTAATAATTTCTTACGCAGGTGGCTTTTTTTGCCGCACACAAGCGGCTGCCTCTTACGGCGGCCCTGCTTAAATTTATTCGATATCAAACGCTTTCCATGCGATATATTTAAAAGTCAAAATGGCTGTATTTTCATCTTCTTATATTAGATATTTTCTGACGTGGAAGGTTTTCATCTAGCATTAACCGTCGATGCGATAAATTCTTCAAAATAGGTAAGTAAAATCACTTATATCAGGGGTTAACCTTATTGCGACTCCTAACACATTTGAGATTGAGGAGAATAGTGACGAGCGCAGATCGGATTTTTAAAAACAAATCTTAAGTACTTAGTACATGTTTACTAATTTTTATGATTGCTTTTTGGGAAGCTTTAAATATGTGTAACATTCATGTAGTATTTTTTTTATATATTTACAATATCTTAAAATACAATTCTGATAAAGTGTGTGTTTTTTCGTTATTTGAAACTATGTAGCGGGCGCACGATAATAGATCCGATGGGGCAATTGTGCCCGCGGGCAAAGGGTTAAGAACCGTTGAATTATATAAATAACAAAAGATTTCCAATTTTGCTTGAGACAATTTTCTTCATATTATGATCATTATTAAAACAAGTTTAGAATTATATTCGATCTTATCAGATTCAGATGATATCAGAGTTGTAGTATAAGTGGCAAGTTTGACAAGCTTTCTAATATGTTGTCTTTTTCTTGGATATGATCGCCTGACTCTGCCATTTTTTTGCTCCCGCCTATAATATGACTGCCTCTTTAGTTCAGCTGAGTAAATTTTATGCTAGAATCCCGGGAAGAAGAATGAATGAGGCTTGAGATTATCCGGAGACTGTCGTATCACGTGACCCAGACAGTTAAAACACTTCTCCATGACCACCGGCGAACCAGGGCAACTTTCACGAAAACAAAACACTTCAAAAGTTCTATTTAAAATGCCTATCAAATGTCAAAAGTTTAATTCAAATAGCTAGTAATTAGCTAGTCATTTTTAAAAGCTTATTGTCAAACTTATTTATTAAATCTTAAGCAAACTTAAAATTGGAGACCTGCTTTCCAAGGTTTTCAAGTACGACCATTTGACTGAATTCAAATTTTTTAATTTCATTGCTTCCATTTATTGATATTATAAAGAGCATACATTTGTTAATGTGTCTATTTAAGGTTCCATGACAAAACAGAACGTGACTTTTCAGAATATGATAAAACAGAACAACACTTTTCAGAACATGACAAAAAACCTAACCTAACCTGTTTTATCATATTCTGAAAAGTCACGTTCTGTTTTGTCATGTTATGTTTTGTCCGGTTAACGTATTTAAAGAATATTGAATGCAGCCGTTTAGTCCTTACATATCAAATACATTCATTCAATAAAATGTAAACAATTTTGAATCCTTTGAATTTTGTACTTTTCCATAAGTTTTGTCTTTGACGTCCTGGTTTTGCCTTTCGACATCTTCCGGCATTACAAGTACATCCGTGCACAATAAGGTGATTGTAAAAACCTTTCTTCTTTTTGGTAGCAGTAGGGATAGAGGAATGATACTAAGCTATTAAATAAGTTTATTAGTTAGCAAACCATTTTTGCTACAACGCATTTTAAGGATCGGACAGAGTGGAGAGATTTTAGATATTGCAGATTTGGCCTTGAATGCAAATCAATAATTCGATTGAACATTTAAATGCCTGAAGATGCTGAAAGGCGAAGGCCGCGTCGTTAGCGGCAAAACTTATGGAAAAGTACAAAATTCAAACGATTCAAATTTGATATTGAAATTCCATCAGAGCGCCCTTAGTCGAAATCCTTAATGTAAAGAATTGTTTTTCATACCTTTTCTGAGAACTGAAATTGTTCAATACTAATTTATTTTTTATTCACAAAAATATCTTATCTTCACGCGTCATTGGGTAATTTGACAGTTATTCTCAACATGTGGGTGATAGTTAGTGGTGTATTACCTGAGATAACCCCTCGAGGCCGCCGAGCCCCATGACATGTTCAGGTGGTTCCACCGCCGCTCGGTCACATCTCCTCGAGCTTCGTCGTCGTCTGCTGCTATCTCTCTCACGTCCCCTATCTCTGTCCCTCTCTGGCACGGCCTTTCCTTCGCTATCGTCTCCCTTGCGCCCGCACAGTGGCGTGCCTCCCCATTGCAGGATCTCTGGAAAATACATAAAAAAACAATTATTTTAAAAAAGTTAAATTAAGCACACTTTACTTGGACTAAGTGTGAAAAAATATTTTCTCCACATGCGTAGACTAATAATTACTTTCACGTATTGCGTTATACATAATGACACGTGGTTCGCCTCTTTACGACGCATCATCAGACCTACCGTCGCACGATTGCACTATTATCATTTAAGCAACCATAGCAGGTCTGATTCTTAAATTGGTGAAACAAATGTCACTATTTGCAACTCAATACCCGGAATAAATTAAGTTAATTTAAATTAGTATAAAACAAACTTTCACAAAATTACCGTCGAAAACATCGAAAGTATTATCAACAGTTTTATCAATTGAAGAGAACACTTGCCATTATTAAAATCAGTCCTGATTTTATTATATGTATATGTGGAATTAGTACATACAAAAAAAGTGTTATTTTTTTATATTTTTATCTCATTTTTCATAAATTGACAGAATTTTTTCAAAAAACGGGCTTTCATTCATCTTACTTAACACATTGGCTCGGTAGGAAATCAAAACACATAGAAAAACGACACGTATTCCGTGTTGCCGTAGCCAATGTGTTAAGTGAATAGCAACAAAGTTTTTGGTGAGCCCTCCTAAGCCACTCATATCAATCGTTCGAGGTCGACCTTGAGAGTCATAAGAATATAAAACCCCGGTAGTTCAAATTTCATCCGCAGCGAAAACAATAAATCCAGTCTCCCGCCTGTGACAGAAAATCAGCGCCGAATAAAGCAATCGACCCTTGGAAAATTCATTGTTCGCAAAAATGAGATCAATTATTCAATTACCACTACATATTTACACATATATACAGTAGAACCTCGATTATCCGGACTGATTGGGGATGAAGACAGTCCGGATAATAACAAATCCAGATAATCGAAAAAATCATAATTGACAGGAAAAGACGAATATAAATCATTGTTATTTCTTTAGATTAATACATAGCTTTAATAATATTTTTTTTTTTATTGAAAAATCAATTATCGATTTCTGCTTAAAGCTTGGAATTAATCAATTAGTTAACTTCAAGATTTTATCACATTGTTTTTAAATATCCGAGATCATCGATGTTCCGACACTATATTTATTAGAAAAAAAACGTCCCGATTCACCCCGTTTCAAAGCATCGATTATATCCCTTTTAATCAAACTACGACACGTTTTCTTTTCGTTCACATATCGGTGATATTAAAAATAAATATTTAAATAGAGATCCATTTTTGAAGAAATACACGCTCAATACGTATCGATTTGGACGATGACTAACCCATATTTTTACACAGGACAACAAATGCAACGATCAACATATTAAGACTGCACTCCATCACGTACGTAAACAGTGGACGCAATTCGCCACGTGCATATCAGCAAATTGGTAATATTTTTGTTTATTTTGACCAATCCGGATAATCGAGGTTCTACTGTATGTATATGTATGCGATACAGTATTATTTTGTATGACAAACGACAAAAGGACGTTATAAATAATCTTTCCTCTTCTTATCGCCGTCTCTTCCGCCGCTTCATTTTTCATTCCCTCTTTTCATTCTTTCATTTTCTTCGTCGTCTTTCTTCTCGCAATTGTTTTTACGTCTTTTGTATAATACGTGGGTTTAGATGTCTTCGTAAGATCGTCCACGACAACGGTGCTAAACTTTTACGTCTTTTCGTCAATCTATTCCATATATATATATGTACAGTGCACGGACTAGAGACTCCTATTACTCGACATCTCAACTACTCGAGTATCGAGTAATACCATTTTAAAATACTCGAGTAGTTAAACATGCACCAAAATGTATATATGACTAATTCAAATTTATTTATATTATTGCATAAACTATACATAAACTTGTCATTGATAAGAAAAGTCAGCAGGACCCAAAGCAAAAGTAACAAAAGAAATTCTCCCATAGCATACAAACAACATTTGAATAAATTATATTTCCAAACAGTAAAATCCACACGCAAGACTCAGTTGAACGCAACAGTTATACATTTTTTTTTTTTTTAAAAGAAAATAAAATTTGAAATTAACCTTCCTTTGTAATTTACGAGAATTACTCGAGTATTGTTCAAAATACTCGAGTATCGAGTACTTGAAAAGTAGTCGAGTATCTCTAGTATCGAGTATTAGATACTCGAATTGGAGTCCCTAGTACGGACTTAAGTGTACCGATAAAAACAAGCTCTAAAAGCTGTGCACGGCAAAATGTATTCTGACACTTTCATACTATGATATCACTTATTTAGCTGTCCAGTTCCGATAGCCAGTTTAGCCATTGAAATAAAGGTGAAAATGATACCACCCTTATGTTTCCAGACATAGCAACATTGTTTATTATTATTTTTCAGTATCTTAAATACGTTTTTATGACAATTTATTACTGACGACTAATTTACTCCCAGATGACATTGCGGATTTTCTGTGATGGCTTTGTTTGGGATATTATTGTACATTTTAGAACAACCATTTCAAAGACTATTTCATTACTTTTAAAAAACATCAAATATCATTGCGTCACGATATATCAATCGAAGTTAAGCTCACAGGATCATTGTGGCCCAGGGAACATACGAGATGAATGAAAATAACGTTTTTTTTTTGAAAACAATAAATTTTAATCGTTTGAATTTTTTTACTTTTCCATGAGCTTTGTCGCCAACGACCCGGGTTTTCACCTTTTGGCATCTTCAGGCGTTTCAGGTGAATGAATGTACGTACTCGAACTGACGCGTAGTAAACAGTTTGTATCGTTTATACAGAAAAATAGAAGTATATACACCCAATATTATGTATTCTAGCTAGAATAGTTATTTATAAATAAACAAGCAGGCAGTTGAAGGCTTTGAATAGGGAAAACAATTAAGAAACACTCATTGAGAAGTTTGATGGTATTGTTTGCATTGTGCTTGTGTTTGCGTTGCAAAAAGGTGTATTATAGTTTGTATTATAAATTGTTAATAATATGTTATCAAGGGTTTGTTTTAACTAACCAGTATCTCATTGACTTAGAGCAGGGAAACCCAACCATGTGCCCGCGGGCGCCATGGACTGATTTCTGTGCACCCGCATCAATTTTCAACATGGAATTATTAGTTACTCAATTCAAGTCCTTCAAAAACAGTTTGAAGAGATATTTCTGCAGTTTACAACTGTTGAGCCAATGGTCTTCTTTATTATCAAACCCTTTACTTGCCAAATAAATACAATACAAATAATTTCATACATTGCAGATTTTGTACAAGAAAAGGCACTAGAATTAGAAGTTTTGGACCTGAAGAATGATATTTTACTGAAATCATTAATATCAGAGAAGGAATTATGAAATACAGTGGACAGAATAAATTTACATACAAAATACAATCCTTTTTCGGTTTACCGTATCTTTACGAATCATTATTTTCATACAATAATTTGATAAAATCAAAGAATTGAAGTCTACTCACTAATAAGCATCTTAAAAATTGTTTGCTGGCATGAACATCATCATATATTCCATATTATATGACGCTGACAATTAAATGCAAGGCCAAAGATCACACTGACTGAAACTGATATTATACTTTTTTAGAAAATGTTTATTTTGCACTATTTTATTTATTATCCTTATCCAATTATAAATAAACTTAGAAAAAAGGTGGTGCACGCCACCTTACCAATATTTTAAAATGCGCTCTAGGGTCAAAAAAGTTGGGAACTCCTGAATTAGAGAGTAGTAATCAGTGCTGTGGAGTTTAATTTCGTCAGGTTTTTTTTCCTACCTTTCTTATCTATGTATATTAAATTAAATATCAACCAACCAATTGTGCTAAGAGCCAAATTGTACATATTATATGCAAATAAAAAGTTATAAATTTTCAAAATATTCGACTCCGAGTACGACTCTCCGCGACGGCTCCAACTCCAACTCCAGCTAAAAAGCCGCGACTCCACGACGCCTACTCCGACTCCACAGCCCTTGTAGTAAGTGAACAGAATTCAAGATATCGGGTGCGAGAATTGGTGACTACGTGGCTCGCTTGATATTTCTTCAACTTTAAGATATTTACAACACAATTCACAGGAAGCCTATCCCACCTCTATTGTTCTTCCATCATCTCTCACAGCTCCTTCATTACTCATCTAGAATGCCACCAAAAACAAACCATACTCCCTAATTTGATGCAAATTAAGCTTTGCTACTGACATAAGCCACAACATGGAAAAAATCAAACAGCAAAAAAACAACTTGTAAACAGAAATAACAGTACCCGGTTAGTTTAACCTAGATACAAAGTTTTTTATAGAACCGAAATAAATGGCGGAAATAGGGAGTAACGTTTCTTGAAAACGAGGATTTTATTCAGAAATGGATATATAATATATTTACCGTATAAGGCTGAATATTACGCAACCTCGAATATAACGAGGCCTGTATATCTGAAAAATAATTGTCGTATATAAAGTTATCAATACAATTATATAGAATATAAATCGTGTTTTCTTTGAGTATTTTTTTCTTGCCCTCCCCCTTACACCATTGCTTTGCCGTTTTATACGACAGTATCCAGCAAATTTTAAACGTATCTAAAGTATTTTTTTGCTTAGCTACTAAGAGTCTAAGGAGTAACTGTCCGTGACTTGTTTGGCGTGCAGTCAAGTCAAGTCGACTCTTAATTAAAAGAAAGCTTTATTTGAGTTGATAAATTAAAGTTTTGATTTAAATGTCGCTACTATAATGATGAAACGCTATTATTTTGTTTTACATAATGAATGCCGGGTCCGTGGTGCAGTGGTCGACGTCGTTCGCTTCCGTGACGGACCACCCGCACTCGAGCTCCTGTACGAGACGATTTCAGTCAATTTATCGATCCTATACGAAGCCATGAGTGTTCGTGTTCCGATCTCAAAAGCAGCGCATAGCGAGAGCGATCAGCTAACCACTAGTCCGGACCTAGTCCTCGTATCCTTCCAATCCATAATCTCTTCAAAAAGAGAGAGCTGACTCACAAGCAGTCTTTGTAGAAAAAAAAATATTCTTGATGAGTCCATATGATCTAAGTTGGGAGCGGGCTTGCTAAAAAAAAATTTCATACAATGCGTGTAAACTCCATCCACATACAAATAACGTGGTCTGTGTATAGATCCGTTATTATAATACAATGAAAATTGCTTTAGATAAAAGTGTTTCCCGTTTACTTTCAAGCGTGCTTTTTTATGATTTTGTTCGGTAGGCTGCTGGGAAGCTTTTTATTTATCGGTATAGGGCAATTTTAATTTACCTTATGGCTCGTTTATTTGAAACCCCATCGATGCCGTTGTTATAAATTACAAATTCTATTTAATTTTATCGAGGAAACTGCGGCGCACGATCTCGATTAAAAAATAGTTTGGAAAAATTGAAGCGTCCGGAATTTTACTAAGGAGATTTCGCAAGGATTTACAGCCGGTTGTGACCTTAATTCAGAGGGAGCACTTTGGAAGGATTTGCAGTATTACTAGCCACATAACGTCAACTGTCCATGTTGCGGCACAGGAAACATTTTATGATAAAGTTAAAAGGATGTTATCATCATCATCATCATCATCACCAGGATCGCAATTATGCGAGTGAAACTTGTGCCTTAAATATCTCTCTCCACTTTGACGTCATTAGAGAACAATATTTCTTCGCTATAACGCAGTGCTGCGCAGCCTACGGCCCGCAGTGATATTTCATGCGACCCAATATGACGAATATTAATCACATTTTTTATTTCTTCAGAACTATTTACGGACGATGGAAGAATAATGTAAAATGATATACTAAAAATATCGATAATTTAATCACTTTTTTCCATGCGACCCTAGAACTATCTGAGAATTTAAGAATTTCGACTTAGGGTGGGTGCTTGATGGACTTCCAATATCAAATTTGATTCGTTTGATTTTTTTAATTTTCCATGAGTTTTGTCGAACTGGCACCCAAGAACTGAACGTCAGTTCAAGTACATCCGTGCACTTGAAATGCCTGAAGATACCAAAAGGCGAAACCCGGGTCGCTAGCGACAAAACTCATGGAAAATTACAAAATTCAAACGATTTACATTTGACATCTGAGAATTGAAGATCTGGCCTTTCTCCCTAAAAGGCTGTGTATCACTGCTATAACGGAAGTATCCGAGAAAGCCTTATATAATAAAGTAAGTCTTCAAAATACGTTTTAGTAATAAATAAAAATAAATGGGATAAATTTATTAGGTTACCACTAGTCCTGCCCTATCCTTGTCCTTCTGTTCCTACTGTCTCTGCAGTCTACGAGAGAGAAAAACTTATGTTGAGGTCAACTCCATTCGAAATCCATATGCTCCGCATTGGGAGCGCGATTTAAAAAAAAAGCTTCAGCAGGCTGTTTTTATACATTTTCAAAATTTGAAAAAAACCTTGTTCTTTTGTATTGAGATTTTACTGCATTTAAATTAAATATCTACCACTCATGACAGTGACATTTTATTTTATTTATTCACGAAAACTGTATCCAATGTTCTGAAATAGGTTCACCTGGCGGCATTCATTTCTCGTTTCTCTCTCAATAATTCGTTCCGTTTCCATGTCCGCTCTTAATGTGTAGCATATGGCAAGCTGATGGAAATATCTCAACAAATATTTTTTCTCTGAAATCTCTTTTTCTCGTTTAAATCTTTTTTAGTAATCTTATATTTTGAATAAAAATTATTTGGCTTCTGCTTAATAGTACACAGTCGTGTAAATCGTAACACTCGTTAATCCTAGTATCGCAAAAATGCGATTAAATTAAAAGTTGAAATTTAATTTATGTCACATATTTTTGCAAAATATTGAACTTCCCTTTATATTTGTATACACATTTACCTGAAAGGAATTCATTGAAGTGAGTTAAAAAGATATAAATTTATATTTGAGATATACAACTACCCAATATAATTCTTGTCGAACTACATGTTCACGTATGTTTCTTGCTCTAACAAGTAAATTCAATTTCAACCAATGACAATCATAGCGAACTAGATGTTAAACAATGACACGAATATTTATTTCATTTAATTTTTCTTATTTATAGATGTCACGACCGCAGTTGTTTCAGCTTTTAGCTTATTCTGAAAGGAACCAACCACACTATAACAAAAGTATACCATTTTGGATTGCTCGTGATCTGAATACGTTTATTATATTCTAGAGTACTTAATCGAGCCCTTAAAGTTGCTCCCGAATTGTATTATCATTACCAAAGTGTTCAAGATTGGAAATTTAAATAGATTAACGGTAAAATTACGGTTGTTTGTAACAAAATGACTTAACTGCGATCAATGGCCGCTTAATTTAAGCCAAATTAAGAAGCAATGATATTCACAGTTCTCCGATACTTATCCTATTATTTTAAATACATTTATATTTTATCTTAGAATTAAAGAAAATTATAAAGTTCTATGATCGATCTTTTTTCATAAATTCAGGGCTAATACACTAAAGTGTAAATCAATGCAAAAAAAGAATTGACACATAAATTAATTTAAGATGATTCGAATCTTTGTATTAAGTATGAGTAACTAAATCAATTTAAATATCCTCTATGTGCAGTTAAGCTCACTTTAAATAAATACCCTTTAATAGTTGTTAAACAAATTTATATAATTGACGAATAATGGAAAATTCTTTTACGTTGGTCATCAAAGCACGGTTAGTATTTTGAAGTAAAAATATCTTTATTTAAGCACAGTACCTAATCAATTATAAAAGCTTGCGACCATTTTGTTGTGGAAGTTGCAGAAACTTAATGCCTTTCCACAGACAAGACAGTTATCGCCTTATTAGTGACACCAACCAATGTCTGCGTGGTAATATTATCTCTCAACAATATTATATTATTTATGAACTTCCATTTCACAAGTATTTGTCCCAAAAATTATTTAATATATTCTGACACATTCTGACACATTTGTTTCAATATTTTTAATTATTCGTTGAATAACATTAGCTATATTTTTAATTTTCATAATAATTATGAAAAAAAAACTATGCTGATAACTAAATATTCTTTTCAGAAAATTTTACTATTTTCCCACAGTTGTGATAAACACAAAAAGCCTTCATCTTTTGCCACTTAAGAGCAGCAAACTTTTTCACATGAACACTATCTAAAAATATCAATAAAAATAAGATGAAAGAAAGCAAACAGCCCATAGATCAGGATGGATTTCAGAATAGCGTCGGTTTGTTGACCATCGCTGGCCTAGTTCAATATCCAAAGTGCAAAAAGAGTTTCACAAATGGATATGGATATAGGGCACTCAAGTCTGAGCTGTATAAATAAAACTTGGACACTGTCGCTGTAAAAATCCGACCAGTTTGAATCTATTGCATGAGAAATAGAGCGGCTTAAATTTTTCTGGCAAAGCACTTATTCACTGTACAAACAGTGTATAAATCAAGTTGTGATTTACGATATCGTTCTGAAATTTTCAAAGGCTGTAAAAAGTGGAATTTTTTTTTTAAAAGCAAGATAAAATCAATAATCTAATAGCTGATTCGTGACGCTATAGGATAATGCTTTTTACAAATTTAATGTTATTTCGATCGTTTGCACCAAACCAAAAGGGAAAAGACTTATCCGAGTAACGCTACAAAAGACTTCTTATCGTATTGTCGTGTCGCGTATATACAATTTTTATCGCCTTCGATTCGAAGAAGCTTAATATTTTTCATAAATATTCGTTTATTGATTCGTATTAATAAAGTTGCATTTGTACAGTGCCTGGGCCTGCGTAAATGCTTACGCGAGTTTCTTTCTACGCCTGTGGCCGTTATAAGAAACTAGCTATATTGCATTTGAAAATTTTTCTTATCTATTTAGGGATCAATGTAACCTCAATTCTCCATTAGAGTCAATAAACTCATCTAAGACGATTTGCAAAATATTTTTGAAAGCAACATATGGTGCTCACTTTTAAAGCAGTATAAGAACATAAAATATCTAAAAGCATACAATTTCTTAAGCAAAAAAGCAGCAACACTAGTTTTATAAGCAAATAGACAGTCAATGAAACTATTAACTGCTTTTTTCAATTCTAAATTTAAAAAATTCAAAAAAGAGAATAGATTTATTGCTTGGAACGCAAGTATACATAGGATACTTAGTATCAAATAAATCTCTGTGGCTATACTAGTCATTATAATTTAAGTTATTATTTTATTTTTAAGCAAACTAGTGCATGATTCAAAATCAGTTCCGTGCTGACCTGCTCGGTCCATGAATGTGAAGGGAAAACTCAATTTTCTCTGTTGATAACCTTGTGGAAGGCAGTCATGAAATATTAGCTGCATATACGTAACGTATACGGGTGTTGGTAGGAAAAACCATTACGTACATTCGTATTAATTAAAAAAAATCCATGCGCTTGAGCTAGTATCTAATCGATAATAATTGGTTTCAAATAAATAATGTAATCAATTTGTATTAAAGATAATGTTAAATAAAAGCTCCAGGGCTTTATTTTATTATAAGGGTATACGTATGTGTGCACTATAAATTTGAACCAATCGTCCAGAAAATTTCCCGGACCGGTATAATGTCGCCGATCCAATTCGGTGCCAACCCTCCGTGTCTGGGAACAGGGTGTAGAGATTGCGATTAGCCAACGACGACTCCGTTTCTATCCCTCACCGAGAGAGAAGGGTAAGTACAATGCGAAACCTTTATTCAAACGCTCCATTCTAACAATTTCACCCGTGGCGTAGATGGTTTGTTTAAATGTTATTTAAAAAAATACAGACGAAATTGTAGTTTGAGGTCAAGGTGTTTTAGTTCTACAAAAATTATGTAACTCTTAGGTGATAGCTACATATGTATGTAGGCTTACAAACTCGTCAGAACTACGCAATACGTGAGTACAGGTTCATTTTTTTTTCACTGTCATATAATGGAGTTCTACCAAGTAAGTGTCAATTCAATTGATAAGTACATAGTTTGAGGTGAAGTACAAAATCTTTCTCTTTCTGGGGACAGTATGGATAGAGGAATGAGTCTAAGACTATAAATAAGTCTGTTAGTTAGCAAATCATTTTTGCTACAACGCATTTTAACGGAAACGGAAACGCTAGCTTATACAATATAATATGTGACATCAATAATGCGACCCGAGGTAGGCCCCGAGACATCCTCATTACGACATGACATCTTGATTCGAGATATGAGCGAACATCCCAATTTCCCAGAGGAATTCCAGACCACTTTTCATCCCCCTTCGTATCGCACACACGACTGAAATATTTTGACTGCCTGTCTCGGCAGCGTTGGTGATATTTCTGTGGATTTTCATCACGATGCGGAATTTAGTTTGATACTTTAATAATTACATATATTGACATTCTATTGAGCACGGTAAATGTTTCGTTGGTGAAAAACAAACATCCGTGCCTTCGAGCACTACCAGACAATAAACTGGGCCTGCAGCCGAGAGGTGGATGTCGTTGGCTTAAGTTGCGGTGCTCACGAACTCGAATCCAAATAGCATTTTTACATTGCGACACCTTACTTTGAAAAGGATCTAACTGTTCTTGACACTGTTTTGAGATATGCGCGTTTGAAGTTTCGATTGATTAAAATTCACTTGTAACACTGAGCAATTAAAAATGTTTCAAATTACTTATTTTAAGCATATTTTTTCACAACTCTTGCTGAGAAATAATGATCTTATGATGGAAATCACGTATATTAGAACTTTGAATGAACAAGTGTGCAGATGCAGTGCAATTCAAAATTCTGCTAACTCCGTTATTCAACCGTAGATAATTCTGAAATTCATATATATGATAGAATGCGGTAAATACAAAACTTTTCCGACAAAATGTCATTTTAGGCAAAAATTTCATTTAGAACCTCTTCAAAGTTTGGTAACGATTGGCGTTATGGATGTCTGCGATGTATTATTCTATCACATCTGAAATCCCAAAAACGCGATAAATTATCTAACTACTAGTTTTTTAGACATGTCCGCACCCAATGATTAGCGATTAGCTATCCACTTCTCCGAGTCGTATCCTTTCTATGTATATTCTCTATCCAAAAGCGAGATTAATCAACTGAGTAATAAGCACATTTGAATTTTGTACTTTTCAAGAGTTTTATCGCTAACGACCTCGGGTTTCACCTTTCGGCATCTTTAGTGATTTCAAGTGCACGAGCAAACTTGAACTGACGCGTAGTAAAGAGTTTATATTGCTTATTTTCTAATAATAGAGCACAGCAGAAAAGTTTGAAAATTTTATTTTAATCTTCCTAACACATCCTTCTTCAATCATTAATTATAATAAATTAAAAATATTAAACAATCCGAATAAATCATTTTTTTAAAATAGTTCTGATAAAATCAACCAATTAAATAAGTAAGCATTTCCATACCATCAGCTGGTATATAATTTTAACGATATCACAGTTAAAATACCTGATAATTGTAATTTCCTTACACAATTAATACTCAAATCATTAAAACTCCTTAAAACCAACACATTCGTTAATTCATCCAGATTTCAATAAAAACAAATCAAACTTAGTGACATATTTTTTTTCTTATATAGGTATTTACAAGCGATACAAACTAAAAACTACAGTTGACTCGTTCGCTTGAAATGCCTGAAGATGCCAAAAGGCGAAACGCGGATCGTAGGCGACGTAACTCATCAAAAGTAAAAAATTCAAATGAATCAATTTCTATATTGAAGCACCTTCAGTCGACATCTTTTAAAAGTAATCGTAGGAAAATTCTCTTGAGAAATATTCCCTTACCAGTCAATATACTACTAAACTTTAAGATATGGCTTTTGTATCATATTTAAAATACATATACATATTAGTATTGGTTTACGAATATAAGCGACAAATAAAACTAAAAAGTATTATCTTATTCAATGACACTGCAAATTTGACCCTAGTTTAACATTTGGAGCTGATGTGAATACAAAAAAGGTCTACTGAACATATAAACTTACGATTGGATTGGACAGAGCTTCTTATTTGACCATACACAATTGAAAACAAATAAATTTCTCTGAATGTGGAATTATACAATATGAAATCATTTGGGTTTGTGTAAATGTAAATGGAACCCAAAAATTTACATTGTATTGACACACACACCTGGTTGGTCCACGACACGCATTCGTTTCAAAACGGACACTGGGAGAAAATTTTCGGTTCGTTTGGACAGTAATTATATGATAAATTTCCCTATTTACTAAACGTTCTATCTAATAATAATGGCCAGTCAGTGTGCGGGACGTCCCCTGCGAATAACTGCGAAGGTTTATACATAAAACTGCCCATTAATTTCGCAAAAAGGTGAACCCAGGAATACTAAATTCACGCAAAACCTTTAATAATAGTGTGCTACATTTTCAACTGTATCGAGAGTTTTGGGAGATTGGTCATTTTCAATATTGAAATGTTTATAGTTGCCGAAAATTACATCGCGGGCAGTGGAGGATTAATTTTGGTACCTCAATGTTATATTAAATGTTGAAATAAAATGACTTTAATACTCTTTGCATATTTTAAGCAAATAACACACCGGTCCGGTCCGTGGCGCAGTGTCAACGTTGTTGGCTTGCGTGCCCCGACCGCCCGGGTTCGATTCCCGGTACGAGCGGATTTTTTCAGTCGATAAATCAATACAAAAGGCATGGGTGGTTGTTTTGTTGAAAATGCCTTCCCACCTTTCCAATCCCAAAGAGCGACGCACAGGGTCAGCGATTAGCTAATCACTAGTCCTGTCATAGTCCTTGTATCCTTTCCATCCATACTCTCTTCGAAAAAGAGAGGTTGTTAAGAGAATTTTATAATTGAGTTTGTTGCTAACTACCCAGATTTCGCCTTTAGGCATTTCAAGTGCACGGATGTACTTGAACATGTTTTTATTTTAATAAAAATAATAAAACATTTTTAGTACTTTTTCCACATGAGATTTATTTCATCAGGACCGGTTTCGCTCATGGCAAGCATTAGTTGATAATGCTAGGAATACAATAAAACAGTGGTATTTATGCAAAAGTTAAGTATGAAAAAAGTTAAGACAAACAATTGGTAAAACAAGTAAGCAAATAAATTAAAGCAAATTACAGGAAAAATAGACTAAAAATAAAATGTTCAAGACCTCTTAACAATGCAAAACTAACACATCAAAAATCACTTAAGTATGAATTAAAATTAACAAAGTATCAGTTGATAATGCTCGCCATGAGCGAAACCGGTCCTGATGAAATAAATCTCATGTGGAAAATGTACTAAAAATGTGTTATTATTTTTATTATGTTTTTATTTGCTTAAAAGTATAACTTTTCACCAATAAGTGATGGTTAATAACATAAAAGTAACTTTTGGTCGTGATTGTTACTGTGCAGTAACGCCAATCTCACGAATTGTCTTATATTGCTATATTGTTTTTAATCCATGTCTTCTAGCAATGTGGAGTATATGGCCTCCTATTGGAGGTATTTAAACATATTTTTCCTGGCTGATCTGTTGTAACGTATGTGTTGAACCTCTATTCAGTTCGGTGAGAGTAATGAAAGAAAGGATAAAGCTGGGACTAGTGATTAACCAGTCTCACTCTCTCTATGCCCGCTTTATACCGCGATTGATAATTACTATATACCAATTGCAGTAGCAATAAGTATTTATTCATCTTTTAATCAACTAAAAGTATCTTATATATACAAACCGAAACAGCGTATGTATGTCTGTGGGTCTGTAGTTCCCTTTTGCATTGTTGGTCATTAAGTTGCCATAAAAACGAATATGAAAGAAAATATGTTTGAATTTTTATCGGCGAAGACATTTAGTCAAAATGTAATAAATTAGTCTTCTACTGAACTTTTCCCGGCTTTTGTTAATATAATAATGTTTATTATTTACGTGAAGGTATTATTTGACATTTCTTTGACAGCAAATTAGATTTTTTCCTTGAATTTAGACATTTTAATGGGCGAGAATGGGGCTGTCAATATATGAAAGGGGCTGTGAAATGTCAATGCCAGTCTGAAATGTTCATTTTAATTCCATTTTAATTGACCTAGACTTTTGAATTTTGAAAAATGTTGTTTCAACTTGGCCCGTCTGAATTTACGCGCCGAGGTGAACATAGCCTCAAACTGGTCTGAGCGAAGCCGGGTAGCTATACTAGTATGTTATAAAATCACATAGGAAAAATATGTTCACTACGTAAACACAAAGCTTATTAATATAAATTTGCGAAATTTGACAGCGATGAAAAAAACATACAATAAAATATTTTATATATTCTTTCGAATTTTCATATTTTCAATAAAATTGACAAAATTCAAGCCATTAAAAATCATAAAGAAAGAATTTTGCTCAAAAAATTCGACTGTATATTTTTTTACAAATATAATGAGCGGAAACAGTTATTATATTTTCTCCGTAAAAAAAAAATCTGAATACTATACTTTTTTATCGAAAGTATGATTGATTCTTATAATATTTGTCGTCGCTGATTTCTCTACATCCGATTTCAGTGAGATATTTTTGCAGAAATGTCTTTAAATACATAATTATTACCTCATGAAAAATTATTGATTGAATTGGCATTTACTTGGTAGAAATATAAGGTATGGTTAAAACTAGGATGGTGGAACAGAGAAGAAGATGTATTGTGTACCCTGTCTAAAACGGTATATAAGGATGAGTAAATGCAGGATTAAAACATAGTTCTGAAGATGGCGTAAGCCAAAATAGCTATCAACAAATATATATACAATACTTTCTGTAGAATTAAAATACATTGTTATGTTTTCATCGTATTAAAGTATTATTTTCATTGAAATAGTTTAAGAATGGCAACCGCTTGCTCTAGAAAAATTCTTAAATATACCCGTTTTTTTTGTCCGTCGACTCATCCTAATATACAAGTTCGCACAATGTCAAATTATGTATCGTATATAGATGTAGGAATAGAGCTTTTATATACTATATGTCTGGGATCATCTGTGAGAATTCGGTACGGCCGGACAAGCAAAAAATGTATATAAAGGGCGTAAATTACAGCAAAGGGTATATCGTCGTTGGGGTAGGTGATACGGGATTTTCTATTATTGAAGGCATAAAAAACAATACACTTTTGACGTAGGCAGTCTCGAAAATGTGGAAGTGGCCGTTACATCCCTCCGAAGGTAGGCAGCCTCGCGTACAGACGGGGAGGGATAACGACGTTAGGCTATCATGTCGGCGGATAAGAGGACGACTTTATGTATGAATAAATTTTAAACCGAAACCAAGCAAAAGAGCAGTGATTCTGAATAGCTGTTTACTGAAAATTTAAATAAACAAATAAGAATAGTACACAATTTCAAATGCAAATAAAGTATTATTGACAATACATTGTTTTCAAAGATTAAATGAATGCGTTCAAAATATTATTTTTCGTTCCAATTTCAAAGAGAAATATAGGCGACCACTTTTCTCTTATGTTGAATCATTATTTTTTTGCCAGTCGTTAACACACAACAAGCTCTTAAATACACGTTGGCGTACATCCGTTCTTGTGTATTTACAAAAACAGATACAAACTTTTGCGATAAGAAAGACTTGATAGCATAACTTCTGGCGAGCCAAAGGAAAAATAAATACATTACCACATACTGACGAAATAAATATTTCTAACAGATAATTCGAGAGATAAGTGTTGTCCGAGATCTTATTATTTAAGATGGATTTAACGATTAATTTGTCACTTTTAAAGTGTTAACTGTCACTTCAACGTGGAAAGAAATTATTTTAAACTCTAAGCAGATAAAACACATTGCTTGTAACATATAACTCTATACAAAATCACGAGTCGTTTCGCTCATCGCGTTATAAAAAAGATAACTTTGCCATTAAGTTTTATTATGAAATTTAAATTTAAAAAAAATCCATTGATTGCGTTACTATTTGTGACACGCGTTTTGGCTTAAAGCGGTTGACTAAGGTAACTCCACGGCTAGTCATGACATTTTTATTAAGGATGGCAGGTTGTTTCAGATAATATTTCAATCTGTAAATTTCAGACTTAATATGTTTGATTGAGGATTACAACTGAAAGTCCTTGATGGAGTTCCAATATCAAAAGTCAGTGCAAATTGAATATGCCGAAAGGCAAAACCCGAGTCGTCACATGAGTATAAAATTCAAACGATTCAAATTTAAAATTTAAATTCCACCAAGCACCGTCAGTCGAAATACTTAATTATATCAACATTGCTAGTACATCAAGAATTTCTGAACTCTATAGTTATGTAAAAAATAAAGCGATAATTATTTTCTACGCGTCAGTTCAAGTTCATTCGTGCACTTGAAATGGCTGAAGATGAAAGATGTAAGCGACAAAACTCATGGAAAAGTACAACATTGAAAGGATTAAAATTCCTTGAAGCACCTGTTGAAATCGTCAATTACATAGTTATTGCTTTAAATCAGTTCACATAATATGTTATGATATAAATCTTACAAAGCCCGATAAAAGTATTCAAAATAATGCTTAATTTTATCCGTATGTCACAGAAATCACTCGTAGAAACCGATATGCCCAAATATATTTCGTTTGTGCTAGCGTTCATTTGGCTCGTAAAAAAAGCATTGTTCTTAATTAGAAACACAACACAATGGAAAAGAAAAATCTAATCACATAAAAACGTCGCTTACAACGAACATTGCCAAGTGGATTTATTAGTTTTTTTCCTTGAGACGCCGTTTATGAAAAAAATTCATACATTTAATATGATAAAACAATCACCACTTCGTTACAAATAAGCCTTAGTTGTTCTTATTTACAACGTGATAACGGCTTTATTGTTTATAGTTGGATTGGCGAAGAAATATAAGAGCGGGAATTTAATGTTTACAGCGAAATATTTCTGGGAACCTCTGTTGCGAAGAGAAATAGAAAATCCCATCACGAGCGATAGGATTCGCAAGACGTGACGTGAAAGTGTAACATGGCGAAATCGGAAGTCGTAAGGACGATCTCCACGCATGAGCGCTGAGCCTTCTTGCCCTGCAAATATCGTCTTATTTTATTACATCCGCTGATGTATAATCAACTAATGTTGCCGTTGTGGAAAATAATACAAAGACGATGGGTATATCATCAAAATCGCTTTTTTTGATGGGTGATTTATTAACACGGAACTTTGGTGAATAAAAGTTTTATTATGACCAAAACTGGCAGAATATTTTTAGTTTCAACATTATGTTTATTTACTACAGAAGTAAAATGTTATTCTGGGATTATATTATATTATATCATTATTACGAATGCATTATATTAAAAAAGATGTATTACACAATTATTGTCAAACTATGTACTTACGATTATATTGTAATATTATGATTTCTACCATGATCCTAAATTAATGCCAATTGTATACGCTTTCAAACATAACACAAAATAAAATTTAATTAACATTCTTACTATTTTTGTAATTACTAAAAATAAATCAAAATTAAAGGAGATAATTGTGGGTTTTACGAAGTTTCATTGCGTGGTAATGGTTCATATACTGTTGGAATGGATATTTATGTTTTGCTTATATCAATTGATATATGTATTTGTACTTGATGGTATGGGCTGCCCCTTCTTAGAAGATACATGGGACGTAATTACTAGTCAACTATGACCGTATTCTTATTTTTTGACGTGACAACGTCTTATAAATCGATGAACGCCCGCTGCACGCACGAAAAAACATGACTCACTGTCCCGTTTGTCGCGTTACGCCGGAGCGAGAGCGCGGATAAGCGATAGAGAGGCACGATCGGCCTACCGTTCGGATTGTGCCGCATCTATCTCTCTTCCACTCGATTGGTCGACGCGTCTGAGTAGAAAAGAGACAGCGGCAGCACACAACTTATACACCTACAGTACCTACACGTGATCTGTTTACAGCTGTTTATAAAGTGAAGTGAAATGTTAATGTGGTTTTCATTGTTTATATTACAACAAAAATTGCGGCAATAAAGGTAATTAATCCTTGAATTAATGAGTGCGAATAAAATATATCAATAAAAAATTGTAGATTTCATTTCACTCCTTCTTCGTATCCATACAAAATAATGATAATTCAATAAAAATGATTCCATTTTATTCATAAAAGTATGCAATCATTTCATCAATGTTTTCTTATGACGTTGTCACGTTAAACTATCGTCCGTAAACCGACTTTTTTTTATCTTATTTGAAGAGTTAGAGAGAGGAGATATAGACAAGTTTTTGATAAATATCATTAACACCGCATTAGCAATTAGTATACTCCACATTGAAATGCCAAAGAAACTAATTCGCACATGGCAATGGCATGGTTTTACAATCTTTTTTAAATTATGAGTTGATGCTTTATTTTACTATGCGAAAGGTCTTATAAAGTTTTTTAAAAATCGAATCGTATTATTTTGACTGTTGAGTCATAGGCAGGAGCTATTTTTTTGTTTCATGACTGTTCTATGTTAAACCAGATAACTTCGAATATTAATACTAAATCATTGTAACGCCATGTATTCCATTCCCCCGTAACCAATGAGATAATAAAAATCCAGAAATTGAACTGTCAAGGAACGAGAGAAAATTTAACGGTTCACATTATATTGAATCTCAAAAAAGATCTTTTCATGATACTAACTAACCTCAAAATTCATCTTGTACACCATTGATGCCAGCACAAGATAAGTACAACAAAAAAAAAAATAAAGTTAATAGTATTATGGTTTCGCTTTTTTATAAATGGGTGTAACATAACCGGGGGATATATATTAATTTTGATTTTATTTAAAAAATAAATTTAGAGAATGTGGTAGATTCTATCAAAAATCAACAAATTGTAAACAGATTAGATTTGAAATTATAAGAAAATAGAGTGCTTATAATATTGGATATAAAATTAATCAGATCAGGTCAACTGTAAAAGAATATTTATTTATCATTATATAATATTAAATTATATTAGCGGGATGTAAACGATACTTGTTGGTCATTTTTGTTATACTGATAAAGCTATCAACTAGTTTGTAGCATAATTCTTTTGGAATTAAATTAAACTTTTTCTATTTTTAAAGAAAAATAAACCAGCGATTATCTTAATAGATAGAGATTTTGGTGCAAACAACAGTCTTTTGAGCCAAATTATAATAGAACACCGCCACATTGGTTGTATATATAGAGAAAAATGAAAAAGAATGAGAAATGATCTTTTAACAAACTTAAAAAGGCATCCAATGTTTATCTTGCTTATTCACTGTCGCAAAATCTGAATCTTTTTGCCACAGATAGCGATGACTACTCTAAAACCTTTATTTAAACAGAAGTCGCGTAGAGACGAAAGAATGTGAAGATAGGACGAGAACGGACAAAATGTTTGTTAGGAAAACATCGTGTTTTTTCTGCTTTTACATTATTGAAACCTTTCCGGACCGTGAATGCGGATGTTAAGGAAAAATTAATGACACGCAATGATTTTCTCTCTTTGTGGATGCTCGCTGTATACATTGGCACCCCTTTGAAGGGACATCAGCTACCACTAGAAAACTTTATGACATCTTGGTCCTTGAGGGTTCGCTTTTTTTCAGAGATAAGTATATGATTGATGGCTTTTACGAGTGGAGGTATTTTTGACAACGTTATTTTGCACTATTCAGTTGGGGATAATACTACTCAGTAAACTGATTAGTCCGTTGACGTTAGATCAATTTGTTTAAATATTGATAGATGTGCCGAGATGAGAGATTTTTTTTTCATATATAAACTCTCACAGTACCTTCACCGCTTGTTTTATACAAGAGATATTTTGACAATTTTGTGGTTAATTCCGATACATAAAAAATGCTAAAATATCACTGTCAAAACTTGGTAAAAAAGATCATGTTTCGGTTTCGCTCATCTCGAGCATTTTCAACTGAATTACTTTCATATTTTTAATATAAAGTTATAATACTAGATGTATAATATTATAGTAACGTAAATCATTTACCTCACAATGATATGATTGATTACAGTGAAAACAATACGATTTTACATTAAAAATACTATTACATATATGCGAAGCTCAAGTTTTTGTAATATTTATTTGCTTTCACTTTTTTAATCAGTTGTATATGTAAACCTCTTTGTTCAATTGCAGTTTTATTTTTTATACTGTTATCAACCATGCCCTAGTTTTAAGCTTCATAATTGTGATATTTTAAGTCTTACATAATTTTTCTGTTGTGGAAACAATTTCCATTTATTGAGACTTTCAATATTGGTAAGATACCATTTAAAATAAGCTCATATCCTTGTTTTCTTTATTATTGTTTTAAACAATAGGTACAGAAATGTAAGCTTTAAGATTAATATATCATAAGGAATTTAATCGTCTTTGCACTATGAAATCCTGAAACGTTGACCATATTCAAATGACAGGTCTTAATTAGGACATCAAATAAAATACATTGTTTCAAAATGTTACACTACAGCTTGAAAACCTGCAGCTGTGGTATTATTATTTAAGATACGGAAGTGTAGCAAAATTATGTTTACAAAATAACAAATGAAAACAGAATTTCATAAAAACAGATAAAAAACAATTTAAGAAAATGGTTAAATAATGTGACTCATAAATTTTACGGGAATTGCTTTTATAAAATGCTTTTTTTTTGCACAATCTCTTTCAATTAAGGTCGAGTAATTCGAGCTACTGTTGACATAGTTTGAAGTCGGTCGCAACAAAATCAAGCATGTCAAAATGTGGACCCTAAATGAGGTAAGTATATTTGTAAAGAGTGATGGTTAATGATCGACGGCTTAAATCATTGTATTGGAGAGGGTATAAATCAGAGGAGCAGAAGGTGGAAGTATTGGATAAGCTTTTTCCGAAAACTTGCTTTAATTTTTTAAAGATTTTTTGCGACCTCAATTAGAGTTTGTAACTTTCTATATTCATAAAAGTTAAATAGAACAGGTAAGAATACATTAGTTTGGCAGTTTTACATTTTATAATCCGTGTCTATTACAAATGTAATTGTGGATTCCAAATAGGTGTTATCCCAACAGAAGTAACATTTTTACACGAACCTCTAACTAATTGCTCAACCGATCATCTTCAAAAAGGGGAATATTCCACTCGCTATAGAGATTGAGAGAGAATTTAATACATAACATACTTCCACACCTTCGATTAAAAAATTATAAATAATATGACAATTCATTAATGGGGTGTAATCCAACCAAGTTTCTTTTAGGGATGCTTTCGTTTCACTCTCTTGAACCTCGAAGATCGATTTCAATGATGAAACCTTTTGCTCTTCTTCATCGGAGCCGCGTTGAAAACCTTGACATCATTGAGACTCGTAACCAAGTAAAGCCAATCAATTTTCTTCGTCAGAACTTGTTTGTCACGTAGGTCTTTAGAGTCGCCAGTCACAAGGGCTGTTCGGCTGATGAATGTACTGTCTGTTGATGGAGACATCTTCGGCAGTGAACTTGGTGCTTTATTTGTATTGTTTTTCTTTTTATGTATGTAACTTATATGTTTCTGTTCTGTTTCATATATATTTTAATTATGTGTAATATGTTATGTGATATTTGTATTAAATTTGTCGAATGCATAGCCCATTGGCGTCAAATGTAATATCATGTTTTATATTTTTTCCAATAAATAAATTGATTGAAAAATCAATTTATAAAACTGGCATTTAAATTTGTTACCACCGCAACTAAAATCAACGACTAGCTTTTATCAAGTAATAAAACATTTTTATATTTTTTTGAAAGTGTGTGGCCCCCCAGTAAATATTATATATTTTTTATTTGACCACCAAACGAAGTATGTAAGACATGACCGCATTAGATAATAAGAAAGGTAATTGTTAGATAGATTTACTTGAAGTATCGCTTTCGAGAGCAAGTGCAGTAAAAAGAGTAAAAGGGATTTGGTAAAATAAAGTAAAGATTATGGCTGTCGGCTATGCTTTCATTTCATTCAGGCATTAAAAACCGACTGGAAAGAAAACTCCGACTATTATTTGATTAT
This sequence comes from Himalopsyche kuldschensis, assembly GCA_028554975.1. NCBI lineage: Eukaryota > Metazoa > Arthropoda > Insecta > Trichoptera > Rhyacophilidae > Himalopsyche > Himalopsyche kuldschensis. Next base: position 1,412,669 of record JAHFWI010000092.1, read on the forward strand.
CACACTTGCAGTATTGCAATCATTCGAATCGTGTCTTTTGCAAATAATATGTATATAAACAAATGTATTAATTTGTATTCAGCTTTATGGAGATATATGTAATATTTACAAGTTTAATTCGGTTAACTCTTTGAAATGAGGGTCCTAAGATAAATGGTGGCAAAAAAGAGATCTAACATTTTTCTCTTGGTCAGCGAAATTGATTAGATAATAATGATTATATTATAACTATGAACATTCATAATACGAAAAACAACAGTAAATTATAAAAAAATATATCTCTTAATATATTTTATTATATTCGGATGCAATGATTACAAACATTTTGACTTATTCTGGAACCTAGAATAACACACGCTTGACAGCGAAAACTATAATATACAATTCGACGAAAATTTGGGAGCTTAAAGTGAAATAAAAATACAAACCTAATCAAAACATTTTCAAATCATTCGAGACTAGCCGTGACAATCCTGGCCAATATGTACATTTTAAGTATCGAGTACAACTGCGATACAGCTTCAATGAGTAGAGTGTAATCAACAATAAATACATATATGGCTCACTTTTAAGGTGTTCATTATACTATAATAAAAATATGGTCACCGGGGACTGATGATAATTATCAGTTGATAATGCTCGCTATGAGCGAAACCGGTCCTGATGAAATAAAATCAGTTATTATTTTTTGATATGGCTGTTCACGGGATATCATAATAGTGTTGTGTACTTATATAATTTTGACAATTTATTTGACCATTTGCACTGCTCAATATATTACTTTTTACGTTCAAGGAACCCCTCAATAGATTTGAGAAATTGATTGATATCTCAGGGTTTGCGTGTGTAGTATGGTAAAACGAAATACCAAAAAATAAACTTCACTATGACAAGTTACAAACTTTAATTAAGGCACAATATCCAATATATGTATACGGTTTTTGAAATAAAAATAATTTTAGATTAATAAAAAGTAATTTTCCAACCAAGTTGTACAATGCTGAACAGCAGTCAACGTGTTGTTGCGCGTTACCTATAGCCTATACGATGTCTAGTTAGAATCAACATAGGAGTTACAAATTATCAAAAACTTGTGTTTGTGGCAGTCTCTTCAGAAAATATTTTAGTCCAGGTTGCGTACTCCTGCTATCATGTTTATATTGTAAATGTTTTCGACGTTAAACGTTTTATCGATGTAGAAGTTGGGGGTCAATTATGGATATATGGTCACGGGACAGAATTTTTGTAAAGATTTATGAAAAATAAGCACATTTAATGAAATGAATGTAAGGCTTACGATTTTTTGTGAAATGTTTCATCTTTAATGTTTAAATTTATTATAATAGAAGATCCTTCGGATAAGAAGTATGAAATCGAGTTGTTTTTTTACAGGAGCAAAAATGCAACCACAAACTACAAAAATAATAATATTATACTGATAGAGACAGTCACATAAGTTTATTATTTGTTTAAAATAAAAAGAATAATTTTATTATAGGCTTATATTAAAAAACAAACTCTTCTTTCAGAACTCGTACAATAATCAGTAATATTCTTCAGATATAATCATTTTGATTCCACATTTTATAATAATTCAAAGAGTAAAGTCAAAACATAAAATTATAAGCCAGTATGTATAAATTTTTTGAGCTTAGCTCGAGAGGATTGGGACTATGTCCCGTAACCATATATCCATAATCTACCGAAGTAAGTATACGGCCATGAATATTTTATACAAATTTGTTTTCGAAATCATTCATAAAATTCAATAGAGCAAAAGTTTAATAAATATTTCATGTTATTGCCAGTCCAAAACATTCAAGTTGTTGTGGCGGTGTCTATTGTTTCGTATGGAGATTTTCAAGTTTATTTCCGATTTATAAAAATTGAAATATCAGCCACAACCCAAATTAATTTTCAGCCTCAATAGCATGTTTATAACAGGGGTACAAGGGAATCAGCATTATTAATTAAATAATTTCAAGTGTTGCCATTTGTCTGAATCAATTGTTTTATTTAAGTCATTTTAGAATATTATACCCAAGAGAGTACCAAACATGCGTTACAATGCCACTCAAAGAAAGAAGTGTTTGTGCTTTAATTCTGTTTATTGAAGTGCTTTTGTATAAACATTATTTTTTGTTTTTCATCTAGTGCGTATGTTACAGTGAAACTCTATTCTCAGTGAAAATGTATCAAGTAATAGATTTGTATGACAACATGATTTCACTGGTCACGATCATTAAAATTATTGGCCCAAGTCGATGATTTGCCGGCCTAAAATTTGGTTTGCTTCAAAGAAACCAAATCAGCAAGTAGTCCCTTTGATAAAAAGAGAAACAAAGAAAACACAGACAAATATTGGATGACTGCTTAGAGAAGAATATATTTTCACTGAGAATACAGTTTCACAGTAACACGTGTGCGAATAAGAAATTTTTCCAACTCATGAGTAGGTTGCATGCAGCTGTCCATGTGAAATGCATGGATTTTCCAAATTTAGTCCACACTTGTAGCGATTGTCTCTGTACTTTTTCATCGTCATTGCAAATGCGAGTCGCACCGGAAACTGCAAATATTTTAATTCGAATGGTATATCTTTTGGAATCATTGGGATGCGTGGCAACAGTATAAATTCATTTTTAAATTTTATTCTTTTAAACTTGTAGCTTCGATGATATTGTTCATTATCTTTTTCACTGAAAGCCTGGTACTGTCGCAAAGTCGTGGAGGATTTATATTTGGGAGAAGAATTTTCAATGCTAAAGCATGCGGTGAATAAAGTGAATTAAAGATATTATTTTTCAGATTTACGAAAAAAACTTTGCAGGCGTCTGCACAACAACTCAGCAAAGTTTTATCGCAATCTGATGAACGGCAAAGGAACGCATACGGAACAAACATTTTTTTTATATGTGAGATTTTCGTATAAACATCGATATTAAATTTTTTATTTAATTAATTAGCAAAAATTGTCTTCGTAGAATACAATCCTTGTTTGTTTGAAAGTTGTATAATATATGTATGTATTATGATTAGGACTGATTTTCAGTCAATTGAAATTCAAGTCATATCGCTAACTTGATCATCTCTGCTGAATATTAATCTGAAATAACTTCAACTCAAGACCCAGTAACAAGCTGCAGGGTATATGCCAAACAAAACAATTCCCAATCCAAAATAATTTCCGTAATAATAGTAAAATGTCATGTATTCAAATAGTTCAGAAATAAAAAAAATCAAAAAAATCATGCCAAATTTAAAGTTTTCAAAATTAATTCACCGAAGAAAAAGTAAAATATTAGTTTGGATGAAAAAAATCATAGGTATTTTACATATTATTGAAAAAGTTTCAGTGATATTATTTATGCACAAAATATTCTCGAATATGAGACGTTTAAAACTTCCCTGCACAATCAAATAATAAAAATGGGACTTATTAGACTTTTTCACTACTGCCATCAGTTCTTTGATGAGTTTCACTTTTAAAAAAATACATTTGTGAAGAAAGTACATCGCCTCTTCCAAGTCAAAATGGCGTTAGTGACAAATCGCTACTTTTCAGGAGAGGAAAAAGAGTGAACAAAATTTTTTTCAATTACAACAACTTCGTTTCTTTACCACGTCTTAAGAACATCCTTTTGGCAGTCTGTGCATATGTATTTTATTTGTGAACCTAACCTCATATTTCACTAAGAATCACCAAAATGTTACAAATGCCCTTAATGCTTGGTGGGGACAATAATCTAATACTTTTGATCAGGGCTGTGGAGTCGGAATCGTCGAGGCGATTTAGCCGGAGTCGTACTCGGAGTCGAAAATTTTGAAAAGTATAAACTTTTTATTTTTGCACATAACTTGTCAAATTTGGGTATTGGCCGGATTGGTAGGGCTGATATTTAATCGAATACACATAAGTAGGAAAATAAGGCAAAAAAAAGGGACGATATTAAACTTTTTTAGTCGGAGTCGTGTTTTTGGTAAATGTTGGAGTTGGAGTCGTGGTTTTGGTAAATGCTGGAGTCGGAGTCGAACTTTTTTTACCGACTCCACAGCTCTACGTTTGATGGATTCGGTGGTACTTTGTGGAAGTACATTTTCATACAAATTAAAAATAGCTTTGTTTATCGATTGAGTAGGCATTTACTTGGTAGAACTCCATTATAATACGGTAAGAAAAATTCACTCTCATAAATTTTTATAGCGCGCCTAAAGAAGTATAACTTCAAAAATAACAATGTATTTTAGTTCTACATAAATTATTTTAATATTTGTTGATAGCTATTTCGGCTTACGCCTTCGTCATAACTATGTTTATTTCACATATCATCGACAATCTACATTAACAGATATCACATATCAAAACCAATCATTTTGAGATATTATTTCTTGATGTAAAGGCATTTTATTGACACGAATAAAATTATTTTTCTTGGACTCCTTCCACATTTTATATGTATTATGTCAAGATCAGATCGGTTTTGTTCATTGCGAATATTTACAAAACATTACAACATAAAAGTAATTGTGTTTTAATTCTTGTTTTGTTTAAAGATATGTGCATATAAAAGTGAGATGTTTTGAGGATGAAGGACTCACAGTTTTGAAATCGCTGTCTGTGGAGCACAGAGCCGGACGGAAGTAAAGAAAAATCGAGCGATTAAAAATGTAGGCCTCTCAAATTACAGCGAAAAATGAATAAATTATTTTTTCCCAAGATTATGGAGCAAAAAAACCGTTAGTGTTTCACTAAATTTCATATTTTGTATTATTAATTGGGCCCGATTATTCACAGCGCAGACAGAAACGATCTAAATATGCTACCCTATTTAACGTCTTCCGGCATATATGCTATTTTCGTAAATTTTTTTAAAATAGTATATACCCGTAACGCATACCATTCTAGTTTAAGTAAGCCATCGACGGTAAAAACATAATATCGAAGAAATTAGGAAACATTTTTTCATATAACGACATTTAATGCAGTAAAATTTTTTCAAGATTAGTGCTTTCATTATCTATTTAAAAGAAACATTCGAAACTCAAAATAAACAAAAATTTGTGATCAATTAGAACCAAAATATTCGAATTATAATGCATATTTTATAACCATGTCCGCTACTAATGTGGAGTATATGGACTTCTTATGGAGTTTAGCCTCAAGCCAACCTTTAGGACTGTGCCCGCGCCCTCCTGTCAGCAGTGATGGGAAGGGAATGCAACTTAAATATAAACACTAAACTTAGAGACGAAGAAGATGGGAAGAACATTGACGCCAACGCACCTTAGAAATGGAAACTCCATCAAATACATTCATACATACAGTTTTTTTCTACGAAATATGCATCCTTTTCATTTTGTCTACGGGTGGGAGGGCATTTAAGACGACACAGACATGAAAAAATGAAGCTGCCCGGACTGGAATTCGAGCACATGAGCATCGCAACCGAAATTTGGTAAAATTTCTTCCAAATTTTGATTGGCAAAAAAGAATTGTACTGACCCGTACCTGCAGCTTTATGTTGAACTAAAGCCTAAATATTTCACAGCTTAAATATAGCTAAAGGGGAAACAAAATAATATTGTTGTATATATATTGAGATGTGATAAAGATGAGACAATGGGGGCAAGTTGTGCCCCGCTACTCGAGGGCAGATGCGGTAGTGCCCCTCGAGTGATATGTTAGCGAAAGATAACTCAGGTCAAGGACTTGCTCGGGTCTTGGAACGGAAATACTTCCGTCACTCCCACTGCAGAGAACCTCAAACTTTTTCATCGCCATACACTTTTATGCACATAATGTTTTTTTTATAGTAAAAAAATCTTACATTATTAATTATTACTCACGAAGACTTTTTGTAGTAACTTGTTGATTTTTATTAATGACATATTATTTTTAATTTCAACTGCTGCGCTCAATCAATAATTTGTTTAATGTACAAAAAAAAACGAATTATAAAAAAAAATTGTAAGAAATAAATTTTAATCGAATGACACAAAGATCATAAAAAAATTGTAATTATTTATTTATGTCCGGTCCGTTGCGCAGTGGTCAACGTCGTTGGCTTGCGTGCTGGACCGCCTGGGCTCGATTCCAGGTTACGAGCGTATTTTTTCAGTCGATAAATCTGTTCAAAGGTATAGGTGTTTGTGTTGTTGAAAATCCCTTCCCACCTTTCCTATCCCAAAGAGCGACGCATAGCGAGAGCGATTAGCTAACTACTAGTCCTGTCAGAATCCTCGTATACTTTCCATTCCTCACTCTCTTCGAAAAAAAGAGATGTTGAGCAACTGAGTCACAAGCATTTCTCGTAGAAAAATATATGTTGAGATAAAATACGAGGAGTCCATATGCTTCAAGTTGGGAGCGGACATAGTTAAAAAAATATATTTCAAACAATTTACAGCCAGTTTTGATAAAACAAATGGGCATTTTAAACTGTTGAAAAAAATATGTATTGTTTTTATAAGAAAGTACAAATTTGTTTTAACAAAATTTTCGAGAAGCGTGTGTAATATTTATGGGTTATGTTTCAGCTTTGTAATTTCCTTGGTTTCGGTAACTATGTATTAGATAATTTTATTGAAGAGTATATATTAGCTTTGAATTAATATATCTTGTTAATTCATCTACACGTTGCTATTTCTTTATTTACTAACATATGAATGCGTACCAATATTTTGTATGTCTTCTCTTTTTATATAGTTGCAAATGTTATCTAAGATACAAAACATGGCATATTATATTTTATTGCATCAAGTTAAGCAAGTAATTCGACTGTTTAAATGAAATTTTATTGAATATACAATTAAGCTCTCAAAGATTCTGCGCAGCGTATTTCAATTATACATAAGTATAATATTGTAAACTCAGATGGTACGACTTAGTGTTTAGATAAAACTGACAACATATATCGCACAGTAATATCACATTACATGGTACACGTCTAATTGATAGTATCAGCCGAACGCTTACGGAAACCACGTTTGTGTTGCGAAACCGTAATTGACAATCGCTGTCCAACAGCGATGAGTCTTAGATTACAATTATTAGTTATATTATTGTTGCGAATGTGTTGAATACGTTATACCCACGCATCCCTTTAATTAATCTAGTTGTAAATCTTCCCCGAATAGAATTAAGGGTACAGGGATGGCTTACTTCGATAGCAACCTATATTTGGTTACTTCCCCACAACTTACAAAGCACTTTTTTGGATATTTATTTGATGGAGCTTCAAGTTCTAAAGCACGTCAGCGTCAAACTTTTCCCGTATCCTTCGTCTCATAGTTTAGTCAGTTTAATGTTAATATTTAAGTTGCACTCTCTTCATATCGCTACTATCAAGAGGGACGGCGCAATCGCTAGAGGTCAGTCAGTTTACTTTTAATTTTAACCCATGAAGGGTCGTCGAGAAGAATGATTCTAGGTCTATAACGATTTTCTGATGCCTTCTCGTCGTAAGTTTTTCCAGTCTCCTTCGTCTCATAAGCTCAGTTGCATTCCCTTTTCCATCGTTGCTGACGATTGTTACAGTTCAAGAGGTCAATCAGCTTACTTTTTATTTTACCCATGGAGGGTCATCGAGAAAGAATAGCTCTCGGTCTATAGCGATTATGTTTTGCCTTCCCATGACAATGACACGCGCACAATCACTCGACGACGTATGAAATATGCAGTAAGATTGTCTCGAGGCTTCGTTTGAGTTGGATTATTCGGTCATTCGCTGATATTTTTTATGTTTTCAGGAAATTGAACTAAAATTATATAACATTTCGACTTCAACTTGTACTGATAGTACTTTCAACCAATTGCAGAGCTATCCTAAGTGATGTTGCAATGTGGTCGAATTTAAGTTTTATGTTTCATACATTTATGGTATGTTCGTAAATTTGAAAAATATAAATAAAGCTCGAAAAGCCAACAAAACGTTTTTGTGTTTTTCTCTACAAGTCAAGTAAGTGGATAGTTCTTCTTTTGACACTATACGACTCTCTTTATAAATATGGCACTTTAGAGTTCCCTGCTATAAGGAGGTTTTCTATAGCGCGTGCGGCAGACCTTGCAAGAGCGCTATTTTATACAAAATGCTAAATTTTCAAGGACAAAATATACATAAATATCTACATTGGTATAATGTTTGTTAACCTTTCCTTGCGGTACCAAAAAAAAAACGAACAAAATATACCTGAATATTTTAATTTTTCTAGAGAATTTCATTTAAATTTTTCTTTTCTAGACATACAATTGTAACATTTTCTGAACAGTAGTCTATATATAAATTCATTTTAACAACGATATTACAAAGACGTTTAATTATTTACAACAGATTTGCAAGAATTCGCTGAATGACAGAACTGTAATACAACCATTGTCGTTGACAGCTCGGTAAAAAGGATGACAAACAGAACGATGTCGCCGAAATCTAAACGAGAATAAGGGAATGGTATAATTAATTCATTGGGTTATGCTGGTGTTTCCTGGATGAAGGGAGTGGGCAAGATAGATGGCTCTGTGTGGTATGAATTCGCATTAAATAGAGGAAATAAATAGGGCGTAATCATTCACCGCTTTAATCTCATGTAGGGCAAAACAGTTACTATTGGACGAATTAATAAAATTATTATCAAAAACGACCGCAATTTTAATAAAATTAATCACGTAGACACACTCTATAGGTTTTATAGGATTTAAGATTAATAGTTTGAAACCCTTAATTGATATCAATTCGAATAATATGAATTGGTTCTTATTGGATGATTGATTTCCCATTAAAGTTTCCGCTCTTACCATCATTATTTATTACTGTAATTATAACTTATATTTTTCGTGTCCATTAGGAATGAAAAACCGACTAAAAATCGAAGTATCAATTACGTGTCCCACTAAAGTGCATAACCAGTGAATTTATACAGCTATGAACTTTATATTCATTTCAGATAAATTTATTTTTATTTCACCCTAATGGGGTAAAATAAAAGTTCTAAAAACTAATTCTTAATAAAAATATTTAAATAATAGATGGTGATATTTTTCTTCAATGAATTATTCAGTATCTAATGTTTTATGACTGATATTTTTGCGGGATTTGTGGTGCAATTGTCAACGTCGTTGGCTTCCGTGACAGACATCAAGGGTTCGAGTCCCCGTACGAGCAGTTTTTATTTTCAGTCAACTTATCGATCCCGCTCGAAGGCATGGGTGTTTGTGTGGTTGAAAATCCCATCCCACCTTTCCGATCGTATCGTAAAAGGGTACCATATAATTTTCGAAATAACATATGTTCTTTGAAATAATTATAAATATTGGTCTTTTTAATGACGCCACTGGTTTCCATTACACACTGTACAATAAAGACAGTTAGTTAATATAGACGTTTTACAAATTTTATCAATCACACTAATCGTGTAAAAAGGCATGCAAAAATTTCTATTCCATTCCCCTCATCGAATTTCGCCCGAACGGGTAGCATTAATGTTCAAAACAATTGAGTATAGAAATTAATTATTTCAAAAAAAGAACATATCATATCACTTTACACTAAAAACTTGTCAAAGGAGAGTTTTGTTTTTTTAAATACCGCAGGCTCTGACGGGAAAAACTGTACATTCGCGTAGGGTTGGGGGTGTACAGCTGTACTGTTTTGTAAACGGCCTTGTTTGTGTAATATAAGTAGACAACACTTCGAATACAAAAGCGTTTGTCATGCAAAGTCGGGGGATGAATTTTCACAGAGAGATAGCAGATATTATTATATGGGCCTTCCCCTTTTGGCACGGTTTTATGATCGGTATTGCGTGACTTATACGAGAATTATTACACAGGCGGCTTTCGACTTTCGCACGTAATTGGTTTTTGAAAATGCGTGCGAGTTTTGAATGTTCGAAAGTTGAGGGACTAAAAATCAACTTTTATCGAAACTTTCGAATATTTTATTTGCAAACCCAAATTGTAACACAATACGTGGAATATATAAATGAACTTCCATAAAGTTACCGCTGAATCCATCGAATGAATTGACAAGAGATAACTTATTTTATTTTCTTTCTAAAGAGTCCCATAAAATGCAGTATCTTTCTCAATCGCTATATGCACTTGCACTGCTGACATGAGTGCGCGGTTGCTGTAGTGTTGAGCAATCTATGGTGAAATCAGTTCAAGGGGTCAGCTGACTTTTTCTGATGTTCAATTTAGTATTCATTTGACAGAAGTACTGAATGAGATACAATCAGCTCGTTAACATCTTTGCTGTCAACATTCAAGCTCAGTTCATTTTTTTCATTCCCTTTCAATGCTCTGGGATTTTTTGCTTGATAAGCTAACATTGACATCCACAGCTACGAGTTTCCAACAAGAAACATTGTTTATCAGTATTAATAACGGTTATTTCTGGGGGTATTAGATTGTTTCTTCGATAAGAATGTTGGTTTAGGACATAAAAAAAAAACGTCATAACGACTTCGAGAAGTCTGCTTTTCTAGACAACGTATCAATAAGCGCAAGGTAACCGCGCTCAAATTTTGCTTTTTCGACAAAAATGTGCAAAATAGCAAATTGTGCGAAACTACGGTGTGCGAATGTCGAGTGTCTCCTGTCGTGCTACTTTTGAAAGTGTGCTATTTATATGTTACCGTACTAAGGGGAATTTTGGTTTATTTCAAGACACTGATAATCTTGCAGATTAACGTAAGACTTTGTTTCATGAGTGATAAATGCTTCTTAATCTTCACCCTACTCGATGTGCGTATAATAAGGTAAGTTGACTTCCTTCGAACCACTTCTCATCTAACAAAGCCTCTTCTATAGCAAGAGGATGTAGATATTTGACATAGCAGCTTGTAACATAAACCGAGGACGACTACGGCAGTATCGTACTCTTAGACGAAACCTTCAAGCCACCACAAGCTCACTGTGTTCCCAGTCACAGGTGACATCTGTATCAATGTTCGTATAGTGTAAGATATTCAATACGTTTAACACTGAGAATTTTCATCATGCGTCGATTTTCAAAGCAAGAACGCTGATTCTTTTTCAATTTGGCAAACTGCCATGATTCACATCTTACAAAAGAACTAGAAGGTTGCAAGAATTTTCAAGATAGCACTTTGTCATATGAAACGAATAATGGTATGACATTCAAATTTAATATTTGTGACACAAATTATGTCTTTTTTTATAAATGTCAGATTAGCATAGACAACTGATTGTCGCGATGAGTGAACCGGTCATGATTTTTTATCGGAATATATCAGAGTATATATGAGTTGTTTTATAGTTTATTTTATTTATTTAAAAAATGAATTTACAAAAATAAGTGAAATTTAACACATTAAAAGTGGAATGAAAGGATTCTAGATATCTTTAGAGATTTTATAAATCGACTAAAAAAATAAATACTGCAGAATATATCTATCGGTTGCGAAGAAGTCATGTTAACTAAACAACAAATCTTAGCCAAAAATATTTACGTAAAAAACTTTAGTTAAACATATATTTTTTTTAAAACATTCTCTAATATTTTTAAATGTCTTAATATTGTATTTCACATAGTATTGTATATCAAAACATATTAAGCACGCACAAACACGATCAATCAAAAAAATACGGCAAACTAAACAGTGTCAGTAAGGGAAAATGATCAAAAGAGAAAAGAGCATTTTTAGACCTGACCTAATCAATATATACAATTATGGAAAAGTGATGGATTGGGATTTTAATGCATATTTTAATCAAGTCTTCTTCCAAGACAGTAATATTAGATGTGTTACGGTGTTATTAAGTTGTTCTAGTCAACTAATGAAAATTGAATTTTTTTAAACATGATTTACCAAAATGTGTCTGAATTTGCATCGTTCTGGAAAGAAAATGATACGTTTGGAACCATTGCGCTGTACAAATGAGCGAACAGCGACATTTTATTCGCAACAGGGAAAACTGCTGTCAGCCTTACTAAAACGTTTCGCGGCAAGCTATCGCTGGGAAATTGCCCGAGTCATTTTGAGATGATTTTATGGGGGGAAATATATAGAGTGAAACGGGACTCTTTATTGCTCTAACTTCGAACGCTTTGTATTTTAAAACACGCGTATCTTACGTTTTAATAAAATATAATATATATTACATATGATATCTCCGTCATAAAAACACTAATGTGTATAAGCTTCTTGTCTTGATAAAAATCACTTTCTTTTCTTTTCAAGTGATTCTGAAAAACAGAAAAAAAGCTTTTTAGTACCTAATGTCTTAGTATAATAGCGTGTATATCTATTAGTGTTTTTCACTCAAAAAATATTGAACACGATTATTATGTGCGGTCCTGCAGCCGAGTGGTTTACGCGTTTGACGTATACGGAATTGTTTTCAATCTTTGTTTAGATTTTTTTCAAAGTATTGGATGTATTTGATGTTTAACCACCAATAATAATCCGTTTGATAGGTATTTATATATATTCTTGCCAACTCCGAAAAGACAGTTTGAGTGACTGATAACAACCAATCAAATTGTATATCGTATAGTTATACGATATAAAATTAAAACTAGTTAGTTACATATAATGTAATTTTAGATGTCCGTGCGCTTCATATTGAGGTATGAAATACATTAAATATATATTGAAATAATTGAGAAATTCAACTGAAGATGTTTGATGGAATATCAATATCAAATTTAAGCCGTTTGAATTTTGTACTTTTTCGTTTGTGTACTTTAAATCACTAGAGATGTCGAATGGGGAAACCAGGCTCGTTAGCGACAAAACTCATGGAACAGTACAAAATTTAAAAGATTTAAATTCTACATCCCTAAATTAACCCTGATATAAATCTCAAAAAAAAAATATTGCGTGGTTTTTTAGTGATTGTTAGCTTTCAATTTAAATATGAAGAGATGTGTTTTATTGTAGTATATCAAACGACATTCATTTGGTAAAACTTTAAAATATACAATTAAATAAAAATCAATGTATTTAATTGAACAATAGTGATGTTATAATGATATCTATTTCGGCATTAAACCGTAAATTAGTCGGTAGCTGAGTGGTTAGTGCGCAGATTTTCCTCGGTTTCTTGGCGAAAGAATTGAATGTTTTAAAAATAAATATATACACCGGTAAATTTAAGTTTGACTGACAAAGAGTCTTTTTGTAACTTCATCTTTCTAAGTGAATTTTATGTCAAAAGAATGCTAAAATTATTCATTTAGAATTTCGCTGACGCATTTAAATTTGATGCTTTATTACGAGTCCATGTTTCCTTAACTGAGAGTTTACGCATTTACATAAAACAAAAGACAAATAGATTCGGGCAAAACTGCTTTATGAAATAAAACATCAAAGCATTGAGGATTGTTGATGATAATGATATGGGCAATAAAATGCGCGACCTATTTTATGGGATCGTAATATTTGCAGTTCTCCCTTATTTACATAGGAATATTTACTTCCCTTTAAGCCAACCATTTCAAATACACTTATACATCCCCTATCTCACATGAAGTCCCCATCTGATAATCAATACGTATTCACGTTCAAGATAATGCATTCAAGGTATTGATATAACCGAATAGGGTATAAATTATATACAATACATTATTTAAGATGTATTTTTCCAGAGATGCCAAACCGCAACTCTATCCGTTTAAGTCGAAGGAAAGGGGAATCGTCTGTTCTTAGTTATGAAATGAATTTACGGTGTTATCTGTGCAAGTTAGTTTAACTGCTATTTTAGTTATCAACTACTGATGTTTGATGGAACTTCAACCGTGGCGGATTAATCCATAAGCGGAAGAGGCGTGCGCTTTGGCCTCCAAATCTTGGGGCCTGAAAAATAACGTATATGTATATGTTACAGTGAAACTGTATTCTCAGCGAAAATGTATAAAGTAATAGATTTGTATGACAACATGATTTCACTGGTCACGATCATTGAAATTATTGGCCCAAGTCGATGATTTGCCGGCCTAAAATTTTGGTTTGCTTCAATGAAACAAAATCAGCAAGTAGTTACCTTTCATAAAACGAGAATCAAAGAAAAACACAGACAAACATAGGGCTGAAGATAGGGCGGTCAAATTTAATTTCAATGACAGCTTGGAGAAGAATACATTTTCACTGAGAATACAGTTTCACTGTAACATATACATAAAGCGTTTACACAGTGTTTTTAAAACGGAAAAATATATTATTTCACACCAAAAAATGCAATTTCAATGGTAGTAATATTGAATGATCGATAGTTCATAAATCATATATGTTGCGCGGTTGTGCTATGTAAGCATTCTGAATTGTTTCTGGTGAATTGCGGGGAATACCGTACATTTTTTAGCCATACTTTCACTCACATACGATAAAAAAGGAGATTACTATTTGGAGATACGACCAAAAATTAAATCTTTCTCAAATAATGCGACCCTTTTTCAATCATATGGAAAAAAGGCCTCCAAAATTATCACAAAAATATATGCTTAATCTACTACTGACCTTTGGTATCAAATATTCACTGTCCGAATCTTGAATACTTAAATGAAATTTTCAACTAGCGACCTGTGGTTTTTCTTAGTTAGATCAAGTAAATCCGTGCACTTGGATGTTTAACTTATGCCTTTCAGCTTAAAATGAAGAAAGATTCAAGTTCTATTTAACTGCTTAATATTTACAAATCTGCTTTTTGCAATCGTTAATTACTGAACAAAGTTTGTCCTAACGAAATTACTGAAGTTACTTTAAAATTGTCTGTTGTCCATATAGTATTTGTCTACATGCACGTGTGACTCGAATATAAGTTAATTTAAAAAGCATTCTCTAACTAAATGCATAGTAAAAAAATGATCAATTCCGTCTGTTATTCATAAATTGTTAAGCAAAATAAAAAAATAGGTTTGCTAACGTTGTTGATTTTATGCCTCGCTTAAATTCGCCAATTCGTAAAAAATTGGTTGACTTCGTATTGAGTTGGACGGTTATTGTTATTGGATGCTTCAACTTTAACAATTCAAAAGAGAGAATTGCTTAGAATTTCCGTTGGTATGTAGGAGATAAAGTTTTTAGTGTTTCACACAATCGAGAATTCTGTGAACAGTTCTTTATTTTGGATGGTTAAAAAGTCCAATAACTATTGCCGTCCACCTCACTATAGTAGTTACCATTTTCCACGTAACAAAAGCAAAGGCAGGCATATAATATATTTTCATGTTACTCGCTCAACCTTATTAATATATTTGCAGAAATTATTAAAGCAATTAGAAATTCTCGATATCTCCTAAAATACTCAATTTTAATCCCCTGAAAAGATTATCTGGATTATATCGAAATAATAGTCATGTTATTGTGATTAAAATAGTTTATTAATTACGTACACGGAGAAAAATCAATAACACGAATACAAAAATATTGCTAACTATTTCTTAAATTCTAATAAAGAAAATCAATTCCCGCCAAACCATAAATCTCATGAGAACTACCTAAGCTCTTATAAAAGTTTTTTAGCCTTCATGGTTTGTATTTAAGTAATTATTTTAGGAAGACACCGTGTAATAATTAGTGGTAATCAATCACCTGCCGTGTCGTAACGAAACAGGTATCATTCATTATCAAGGGATGTATTTGTAGTCAGAAGATTTTCCCATAGCTTAATCCCGAAAGGGTAGACAACTTAAGTATATGAAAAACCTAGAGATGTATTTTTTTCATTAATTCAACAGGCTTGTTTTTTGTAATCTCATTTTTAATATACAATTAAGATTGATAGTATTTGTTGTTTAAATAGGTAAAACATGTGTCTTGATTTTTTGATAAATATCTCTATTCACACTTTATTACTTTCCCGGAGTTCTTGTATTGTTCACTGTGAGTTCAGTACTGTAACAAGTACAACAGAAGTCTTTTGTTTTATTGTTGTTTTGATTGCTTTTATTAACCTTTTGTTACGTTATAAGTAACTCAATGAAATACAATATATTTATATCTATTTTTTGACGGGTTTTTTTCTAATATGAGCGCAGTGTTTTAAGACTGACAATTTGAAAACATTATTTTTGTAATTACTTTTAAGGTGTCGGCTGACATTTCGTCACGTTTATTTCCTACCTTTCCTATTTAAGTGTATTCAATTAAACATCAACCAACTAATACGGTCACTATCCAAATTGTACATACTACACATATGTAAAAATAAAAAGTTCAAACATTTCAAAATTTCCGACTCCGAGTACGACTCCGGTCAAAACGCCGCGACGACTCCGACTCAGACTGCACAGTCTCCAGACTCCACAGCCACAGTTGGAAATGCCCTAGATCGCGATGAGCGAATCCGGTCCCGATCTTTACCATAATATATGTTGAAATATAACTATTTAATGTGTTTTATTACTGTAAATTATTTCAGTATAGTAACAATCAAACTGTTTTAACAAGATCAGTACAATACTATTACTTTTAGAGATGATACATTATTGCTCTTAGTTAAGTTTTGAAATTCACTCACCCTGTCATATAACAGTTCAATCATATTAGACAGTAAGCATGGTGTTTTAATATAAATAAGTTTGACATGCTTCAATTAGTTTTGAGATGAAAGTTTCTCGCGATAATATTGACATGTCAAAATATTTTGAATTCAGAACAATAAATATGTAGTACAATTAAAAGCCGTAACACTAAAATCTATGATGTACATATTGTGCTTAATTTATAAATTGTTTTTGTTAAAAACAAAAACAAAATATGTCTTTATATATAATATAAAGTTTGATATAAGTTTTATGCTGTTTTTAATTCAATTTTTTGAGACACTGATTTACGGCGTCAATCCAAACTTCAATCTCTCTTCAACAAAAATCAATCTTTTTTACTACTCGTTTCTTAACTGAACTACCACAATGAATATTTCACAAAGTATATCTTAACTTACGTAACTTCACTGTCAACTATTGGTGGAAAGGCATTATATTTAAAAAAAGTAGTATTTTCTTAACTTCTTGCACATATTTTATAATAATGAAAATATATGTATTTGTAAATGATGTTGTTGTTTATTGGAAAAATTATACTACTTGACATTACAGCTGAGGCCGATTCGCCACGCATTTGACAAATATAATAAATATATTACGTGATATATAATTATATTTTCTTTTAATCATGTCCGGCTCCCAACATGGAGCATATGGACTCCTCACGGAGCTTATTTCAACATATGTTTTTCTACGAGAACTGCTTGTTACTCAGTTGCTCAACCTCTCTTTTTCGAAGAGATTAGGGATGTAAACGATACGAGGACTAGGACAGGACTAGTGATTAGCTAATCGCTGTCACTATACGTCGCTCTTTAGGATCGGAAAGGTGGGAAGGGATTTTCAACAACACAAACACCCAGTACCGGGAATCGAACACAAGCGGTCCGGCACGCAAGTCAATGCCGTTGCCACTGCGCCACGGACCGGACAGTTACATACCGAACGTAAAAATTATTTAATAAAGAATGCCATAAAAAACATAACTTATTGTTTATATGTAAGTTATAAGATTAAAAACCCAATACCAAGTGCACTGCTGAAAATGTCCACGTCAATAGGCAGTTCATTGATCAGCCGAACAAAACTTCTGACTTAAATGACCTACGCGACAAACAAGGTCTCATAAAAAAATGTTTGGCTTTGGTTTCGTCCATGTAAGTCAAAACTGGGAGCAAGCAAGTTAACAGTCTTGAGTATGTCAGGGTTATCAACTCGGCCCTAAAGAATAAGAGAAAAATGTTTCAATATTGAAGCTGATCTTTGAGCTTCAATAGAGTGAAACGGAAGCATTACTTAAATAATCTTGGTTGGATAATACTCCATTAAGATATTATAATATTATGTCTCGAAAGTACAGGGACGCTCAAAATTTGTAAGGTTATAGCAACCATTTTGTTAAAGTGCAATCTATCAAATGTGCTGTAAATTTTTAAATAGTGTACGGAAAATCACCATGGAAGATTAAAGTGTTGAACAACGTGAGCAAATTATCAAAGACACTGCTCTGTTCTAGAAACGTTCGTCGCTCAAGTCATATTAAGGGACGACGCCCATTTTTGGATGAATGGATATGTGAAAAGACACAATTGTCGGATTTGGGGTGATTCTGAATCATTCGAGATACAATAGCACCAAATGCATCCCGATAAAGTCATTATTTGGTGCGTGTTTTGGTCTGACGGCATCATCGGTCCGTGCCTCTTCGGAAAAGAAGCTGGCATTGCCATAACCGTCAACGGCGAGTTACATATCCATGACGAGCAACTTTTTGTGGCCTAAACAGAATGATATGAATATCGATAACATGTGGTTCCAAGAAGACGGCGCTACGTGCCACACAGCACATGCCGCGATGGGTATCCTACACGAGCGAGCGTTCTTATTGAAAGACCCATATATTATGACAGAAAAGTTCTGATAAATAAAAATCGTTTATAATTTCTCAATATGATCTAATTCAACTACTGTCACTTCACAAAGGCAATCTTTTATTTTATCACATTTATAATATTTAATAAATCTTCGTTATCATCATACTAAAAGAGTAAGGACTTTACAACGCACGAGCACACTCAGTGAGCAAAATCTGCTTGCCGCACTGACAGAATCATTATCCCGGCATCTGTCAGCGGGTTATTAATTTATTATCGCCCACCGGCAGTTTAAGGGTTAACGCATTTGATAGGGACGGGCAGAATAAAGTATGTCAACCATCCCCAGCTACATTTTACGAAGTGGCAATTTTATTTTCACTCGCTCCCAGAATAATACGATACGGGTTTTGTTTAATTTTAAAAATGAATGCGAAATTACATCTCCTTTGCGTTGAGTCTATTCGTTTATAAAGATATGTTTATTATGCCTGCCGAAATAAATCTAACGGGATTTTTAAAGGATAATTTTATTTCAGAGGATTAATTTGGCTTTTTTTATTTACCTTTCATTCCACGAAACGACCTATTTTAATCTCGTTTTCGTCGTATTCGGAATATTTATAAAAACATGTTTAATAAAAAAAAATTAACAACCTGAGTTTTTTATTTCTATGCATATTAAATATCTTGATTATTACTAAACATTATTACAAAAATGTTTTTAGAATTTTACCGTAAATGATTATATAGGGTCATTTTATAAGGACGCTTAGTTTTGAAATGTAAATAAAACAAGTTGTTTGTGAGATTTCGACTAAATTTTAATTTCATTTGTAAGTATATTTTACCGCATTAAATATGGAATATAGCATCAAATGTCTGCCAATATCCATTCATTATAAAATGGGCCATGTCGCTAAAGTTGACTTTTTTGACAAATTTGGGTAAACTTCCAACTGCTCCAGAACCCAATCAGGCGTTGTCTGTGGTCGTTTACCTGAAGTTCCTTGGTTAGTTGTATTTTATACGGGTGCAGACATAAGGCCCGATTCAAAATTCGCCAAGTTGAAGTCGCAGAAAAGCCAAGTTCTTGTGAACAACGAGAAATAAGCTGACTTGGGTTTTCCTGTACACTTTCACACACAGCAGCAATGTTTTCACCAGATATTGTATTTTGATGACGTACAGGTAGGTGTTGGCCGATTATTTACCAAACTGGTTGACTCAAATTTGGCCACTAAACAATGAATAATCTACTCAGCAGGACAAAGTAACATATTTTGAGCGTCCCTATTGAAATACCCTTTATTTACTTCAGGATTGAATATTTGTGTGAAAGGGCACGAATTTTTTTTTTTTTTTTGTTTTATTCACCTTATCTCTAAAAATATAAAATGATTTAGATGTTAATTACAGAATTTGACATGTATTTTATATGCCCTGCTCCTAACGTGGAGTATATGGACTCATCATGAAGTTAACGTGTATTTTTTCTTAAAAATACTACTTGTTACTTACTTTCTTTTTCGGAGAGATTGAAAAGATTCGAGGGGTAGGACAGGACTAGTGGTTACCTGATCGCTTTTGCTAGGTCCCGATTTTTGGGATCGGAATGATGGGATGGGATTTTCAAACAAACACAAAAACACATTGCTTTTTAACAGAATCGATAAAGCTGCTCGTACAAGGACTCGTCACGGAAGCCAACAAAGTTGACCACTGAATATGTAAATAATACAAATCACGTTAACACTGCGAAAAAATAGCAATAACAGTTTTACGAGCTTATACTTCTTGATTCATAATACAAGACATAAGAAATATTTCATTTGAGGCTTTGTTGAGAAATACATATGCTCGTAGAAATACTTTTTGAATACAAATATTTACTATGAAGCTGTTGGTAACCGCAGAAAAATTTTTTGTCGACCAAAAATGGGATACATATAACACGGTTATATGTATCCACAAAAACTTCGTGTAATACAAATCCGTGTTACACAAGGCTTGAAGTTCATACAAAATTAAGATTTGCGTTCCAAAAAAAAAATCGAAGATTTTTACTCAACTATTTTTAATAAACGATTTTGTATTTACATATTAATTGAAAGAAATTTTAATAGCATAAAATACCATTCATTCATTCAGTGGATTGTTTTATTTCTTCAGCAGATCGACACAATTTCGAATGGAAATTTTTTTCCAAGCTTGTGGAAGTGTTAAATTTTCATCTTGATCGACGCCTTCTCATATTTTTTCAAATGTTTGACGAATTTTATATGATTTAAATGTTGAAATTATACCTTGGTCTAACGGCTGGATTATAGAATAAGTGTTTGTTAGTACAAATAATATTTCAACATTAGGATGTTTTAAATCGAGAATTTTCTCCATAAACCGTATAATATAAAGCGTGTTGTATAAAACTATGTCACAATTTATACATCCGTGTTGTATAAAACCGTGCTGTATAAAGCCGTGTTATGCGAGGCCCAAGTGTATGGCAGTATGGAATAATCAAAATATGAATTTAAAAAAAAGTTTCACCGCTGCCATTTGTAAGTTAAGTGTCAAGCGATGTACCCAACTGATCTCCTGATTTTGCAGCAACTTTTCGAAACAATGTACCTATCTGAAACTTTTAAAAAGTATCTGTGGTAGCTCGGCGGGCGAGTAAACAAAGGGAGAAAGTTATATGCCTCTTTTGTAGCCCCCCGGTGGCTCTCTGCTAAAAAACTTGCTTGCTGGCTTTTGTTCAAGCGCTCGTCTTTTATCGTTTTAGACTTACAAAAGTTTGTCGCTTCGACTTTGGGGGGGATTAATATTTTAACCACGTCCTTGTTTAAATATTACAATTTTAGTGCGAACGAGCCTATGTGGGTGGGTCGGATAAGTTTTGGGCTTATTTTTAGTAAATAAAACTTTTTATGATATTGACCGTTCATATTTATATCAGAGGGATATAATAAACAAGCTCAGTTTAATATTTTTTGATTAAGAATATGCTAACTATTAAAATACAATACTGTGCTTACAGTAAATTCCAAATATTCGAATTTCGAATATTAAAACCGTAGTGTCCGAATATTCAGATATGTATGTAAATATATTCTAAAAATAAAATGTACGCATTTATCAAATTTGAATCGTTTGAATTTTGTAGTTTTCATAGCTATTTTGGCTTACGCCCTCGTCAGAACTTTAGTCACTATATTATAACTACTACAGAACTATAGTATAACTTTAATGTATCTTGCTTAAATCTCTATATATGTTTAAAATATATGATAGTTCACCACCCAATGTAAGTGGTTAGCAACGTTTTTCCACTTCCCTCCAAAATAGTATATTTTCTCCATCGTCTTGTATTTCCAATAAATAACCATATGCCTTTTTCTAAGCCAGTCACCGGCTTATGGCAATAAATATAAGCGGAATAAAATTTGACATATTGAATTTATCGGTTTCTCCGCGCGATTTCCGTGGCATGTGGAAAAGTTTAAATACTTTTATCGACATCTATTGTTTGACTTTGCAAGTAATATATGAATACATACAATCCATTTGTTTCATATAATTTGATGAATTGGTTCAAAAAATCAAAAGATATCAGAAATTTATAAAAAAACTAAACATGTCTTTACATAGGAAATTAAGTTTCTTTATTTATTATAAAAATACAATGAGAAACAGATACATATACATAGAGGTCTACCCGGCCCGAGCCCGAGGATCACTCCCGAATACCTTACCCGAACCCGACCTGAGCACGACAGTTTTTATAACTTTTCGACAAAATTTTAATGGAAAATATTTTTAACTCGTTAAATTGAAACATCTATTTAATTTAGGTATACGATACTGCCGTATACATCCAGAATAATCTGATTTATGTTTTTATTTTTTGTGTACCCGAGACCGAGCGGCTCGAATATAAGCCTTCATTACCTAGCCAGACACAAGCACGTGCAGACCTCTAGTACCTACAAATGCATAATCTTATTTACCTTTTGGAGTTTTTCGCTGCTGTCACGGTCGGTTTGCAAATATGTTCGCGATTTTTGAACAAACTTATTGAATATTGCTTGAATCTGACTCATTTGAAGAAATGCTGTTTTAAAAAAACAAAATCGCGTAAGAACGAGGAAATCGCGTTAATAAGTAACGGTACCATCCAAAAAATCGCGCAAAAAGAGTTCTGCGCGATGTGGACGTGACTTTAGCACAAACAAATAATAACTAGCTGTTATTTTGTTTTCTGTATACATACATATATGTTCCATTTAAAAAATCTTCTTATATGCAAGAGTACATTCAGTGAAACCTTGAATTCGCAATCAAATATAACAAAAGCCCCAAAGCGACAACACTTAATTACGGGACACGTTACACAATTCAAAAAAAAAAACGACATCAAGGTGAGTCGAAATTTTCGTTATTTTCGAAGTTTCAAGCCTTCCTATCTGCGCTGTACGTGAATATTTTATGTTAAACGGAAAACTTATTCGTTATTTGTGGTCTTAAGGTGAATTTACGGGCTTCATCAGTTGGAATGACGGTGTGTTGATTACTGTTTCGTTTTTATACCTGCGTGTTCACCCCATCGATCGGCGAAAAGGTCAAATGGACTTTCCCTCTTTTTTGATTAGGTCTCCCTAATGCGACCACTCTCCTCTTTTTCAGCGAAAGTTTGGTTATCAATTAAGAATGCTGGGACGAAGTTTAAAACTTGTGCCCTGGATTGATTGATTGCTTTTATGAAGCGTAAAATTGGCAATGTTTGTTTACTCAGCGTTATTTCGAAAACTTTTCATAAACACAAGATGTATTGACTGACAGCTTGCATAAAAAAAATCCTTTCTTTAAACGTAGGCAAAAAATCCAATTTCGCTCAGTCCTACTTTTTCTTCTATCAAATTTTCCAGGCATGAGTGTCGGGGCGAATTTTTTATGGAACAAAATAAAGATTGCTTGGCTATTTATATTTAAAATATAATCCCCCTAGCAATTTAGAGCACTGGGATTGCATCGCATTATAATTGGGAATGGAGATATAAAATAACTTTGATTATTCCACGCATTGTGCTACTAACTGTGAAACATGTTTCGCCTGTTTCAGAGGCATCTTCAGACTTACTATCGCAAAGTTTGCTTAATGGAGTTTGGGATTTTTTCCTTTTAAGGGAAGCAAGGAGGAGTTATAGAATCGAAACAAAGCAAACAAATAATCATACTACTAATGACGTTAAAAATTACAAACTATTAAACTAATGAGCTGCAATCACTTGAAATCTCAAGTCAATGGATACATACAATTTTATCAATTAAATGTAATAGAATTACAACCTTTGGTTCGTGCGAAATCTGTTGTTTGTCCGCTGACTACTGGTTGAAGAACACTGACAAACACTGAACACTGAGTGTGTTTAAACATTTTAGGTTGTGAGTAGAGACTCCAATTACTCTACATCTCAAGTAAAATACTCGAATACTCCGAGTATATTCGAGTAGTTTCATAATGTATTATAAATTCGAATTTGTATATATTAATAGATGATAAATAAATAAAGAAGCATATTCAGTTTGATTAACATATTTACTTCAATTTATTGAACATATATATCAACAATAATAGAGTATTAAACGTCACAAATTTTAAATTGGTTCGAAGTTTTGTTTTTATAATTCCCGATGTAGAAAAAACTCTCTCCGATTATTACTAAAATGAGTATTTCTCGAGTATTTTACAAAATACTCGAATATCGAGTACTTGAAAAATGAACGAGTATATTTGAGTATCGAGTACTCGATACTCGAATTGGAGTCTCTAGTTGTGCGTGTTGTTTAAAGAGATCAAACTTCACGAGTCCTGTCTAATTAACAAGCAAAATGAGCTTAGAAGGATGCCTAGTCGAAATTACGTATGTTGCTATTGCTTTTTGCTATATATCGGCTTGCAACCAATGTATAGAAAACTTCTAGACACTTACCACTAAAAGTTATAGTAATTGTGTGGATATTATACGTGAGTACAATGGTCGACAACCAGCGGCAAACGAAGATTTTTGTAACCATTTAAATATGTATCTATGCAGTTGTTTCATAATATTACTAAAACGAGACCGCTGATAATTTTCACAAACTCTTTACACGTTTATAAATGGCCCATTTCTATATCGGACACCTTTTAAATTAAATTAAAGTACTCTACATTTTATTGAAAAGGTTAATTTTTTTAAATATCTAAATAAAATAAATACAAAATTTAACGATCATTGTTTTATTGAATTATATTTAGATGTTTCAATGATGACGACCGTTACCAATCATATTTAGTGACATTTAAAAAAATCATTATATGTTGATTAACCGTCGAAGTTTTTTTTCCCACCCATTTCGCTCCCAATATGAATAATAAGACTTCTTTCGGATTTTGTGTCAGCAAAAATTTCTCTGCGTGGACTATTTTTTACTCGGTTACTCAACCTCTCTTTTTTGATGAGAGATGAGAAAGAAAGAATAGGACTAAGTGTTAAGTCAACAACTATTGCTATTTGCCGTTTGGGGATCAGATTATAGGTAATTTTAGACAATACGGACATTCATATCTTCAATCAAAAATCAATAATTTAATTGAAAAATGAAACTGCTTGGACTTGGATTTTCTAGCTTGTGCGAAAATTGCTTCGCTACCGAAGTCAACAAGGCTGAAACCCGAACCGAAAATCTAATATTTTTTTTGTATAATATTATTTCGATTTGGAAAAAAGGTTCTCCACAACTGGTTTAAGTTGTAAATTTTGTAATCAGTAGTAATGACGATTATTTTAACGGCTATAATTCTGCGTAACAATAATACGTTTAAAGGCAAAATATAGCAAATGGCAAAACTCTTAAACCTTAACTTTACTCTCAACTTTAGTGGTATTTTATTTTTCAAAATCGTGTTGATTGCTTTGTACCATTATATAATATAAGATTTAAGAAAACTTTCTGGAACAAATTTATAAGAAAGATATCTCATTTCATACCCCAAAGGCGCTTTATTCTTTTGTGCTCCTTTTCAATAGGGATTTTTACTATACCACGTTCACTTGCAATGTAGATAAAGCATACGTTCTCCCAATAAAGATTTTATCAGCAGTAGTTTTCGAATGATAAGTGCTTGAGAGTTTGTATCTAAAAGTAATGCTAGGACAAGTTGTAAGCTTTTCAAAGCACTCACTATGTCTCATTTTTAGTATCGGAACGGTGGCAGAAAAATTTTAGATATCTTTAATTTTGAACAGCAATCAATGAATCAATTTACGAAACTGATTCAATACAATATTGACCACTTGACTGTGGACTAAAGACTCCAATTACTCGATATCTCAACTACTCGAGTATCGAGAAGTAAAATTTCAAAATACTCGAGTAGTTTCAGATACACCATAATATATATTATTAATACAAATTTGTGTATATTATTTTTTTTATTTTTCTATATTTTATTTCGTCTCTTGTCATCACAGACTCATCAGTCATCAGAATCATGTCATTGATAAAAAAAATTGCAGACCCGAAGAAAAAGTCAAAAAAGAAATTTTCGCATTGCATAGTCAACGGCAAAAACATTTGAAAAAATACATATTTCTTGACAATAAAATCTGCGCGTAAGACTCAGTTAAACGCAACGGTTAAAAGTTATATTTTTCGTTAAATAAATAAAATTAGGAAATAAATCTTCATTTATAAATTACGAGTATTACTCGAGTATTTTGAACAATACTCGAGTAACGACTATGTACTTGTAAAATGGACGAGTATTCTCAAGTATTGAGTATTCGATACTCGAACTGGAGTCTCTACCGTGGACTTGACAGGTGGCTTTATAATCAAGGCTCCATACTGCTTTTTTTGATAAAAAAAACCCTTTCCAAATAAGTCATCAATATTTATTTATTGCTGCAGAATCATAAAGTGCACGTTTTTATACATCATATGAGAAAGGTTTCACGACTATGAAGGGATGTTTCGCTCGTGAAAGTGTTTCTAAATGAATGGTATATAGAACATCATTGTATACTGAGTGAAAACTGTTTTTCTTTTTATTTGAAATAATAAAAGAGCTTTGTGTTTTACTTCTTCCGCCATTTTTTTAAAAAGGACATTGTATCAGTTCGTAACAGTTACTGAACTTAAAATTTATTTTATAAATATATTGCCTACCTATCATAAACTAATTTAATATTGTAAATCTTTAACACAATAAGCGTGGATTTTTCATTCAAAGTTAATTTTAATAATCATTAACTAAGTTTTATCGTCCATCGTTTTGACTTTCACTCAATCATTTTTCCACTCTAACAAAATAAAGCAATACATCTACAGGGCATATAATAAACATCAATATTCTAAGTTTCAGCTTGTATGTTGTTTAATATTCGTAGCATATAATATTTGAAATAGTGATAAAAAAAAATCCACACAAAGATCATGTCTCAAAGTTTGGTTGAAAACCATTCGGCTTTTTTTTTAAATAAATAAAACACATTATATAAAATAGTATAGTAAGACATATTCCTATAAAGATGAGCGATGAGCAAAACCGGTCCAGATCTTTATCAGAATATATGTGAAAATAGTAAAATGTGTTTTATTTAGTTAAATAATTCCTTTTTACCAATAAGTGACGGTTAACAGCTTAAAAACAATTCAGATTGTTGAGAATTTTGTGCAGGTTTTTTTTACAGATTTTCTCTCTCAGTTGATCTCGTATGGCTTTTCATACTGTGATAGTAAAATGGCATATTTTTTAACAAAATAAATATAGAATAAGCAAAATGATTCCTGTTAACCAGTTCTAATTATATAACATAAAATACATTAAAAAAATCACTTTTAAGGTGTTCACTGTCAATACTTGGTGGAAAGGCATTAAAATAAAAATAATAAAAATGTATTATTATTTTTAACATAAAAAATAGTTACAAATTTTTGCACTTATTACACATTAGATTTGACTGATAAAAGTCAACTTTTCAACATAAGCCGAAAATGCTCGCAACGAGCGAAACCGGTCCTGATCTGAATTCTAATGTAGGATAAGTACAAAAAAAGTGTTTTTATTTTTAATTTATACCATTCCACCAAGTATTGACAGTATATATATTCAACTGTTACACATAATACAATATAGCAGTCGGTTAAAGTATAAAATTTGCTGATAAAATACTGCAGTATTACGTATTTCAAATCGGTTACTGGCGTGATGAAAATGTCAGTAATGTAAGGTTGTTCGAAATTGAATTAATGTTTTTCAAACAAGAATATCGATAAAAACAAGCCCAAGACGAAGATTAAACGAGGTGAATTAATGGCTGAGACATGAAATTTTTGTGTTTTTGCATCTCAAAGAGAGCTTGCTAAATATCCCTTAAAAAGACATTCAACCCTTATGTATATACAGCTTTGTTTTACGATCCAAACTTTTATGACAGCCGTCATTATTTCTACAAGTTTTGTTTGAGAAGGGAATGAATAAAGTTACGCGTATATATACAGCGGACATTTTCTTTCATACAAACCTTACAACTTTTGTGATATATTATACTACTGTGTCATTGGAGGGTTGAAATGGAAAGGTTTTCATCGGGGGCGGGAGATTTTATAATCTCAGATTCATCACGCTTATGGCTCATGGTAAAAAATATTTCTAGAAAACCTTGTACGTTACCATTTTAGAAATATTTTAAAGGTAGTTCGTTTACTGTGAACTGTTTATCAGTCGATTTTTTCATAGAGGGTTATGAAATAATTAAGGCAAAAAAATATATTCTATAAAACTTTACCACCATAAATAAAATTCCAGTCCGCGGTGCAGTGGTCAACTTCGTTGGCTTCCGTAACCACCCGGATTTGATTCCCGGTACTAACAGATTTTTTCAATCGATAAATCTGTTCGAAGGTAATAGTTGTCTGTGTTGAAAAAAATCCCTCACCACCTTTCCGATCCCAGAAAAGCGGGGCACGTAGTGAGAGCGAATAGTTAATTAATAACCTTGTTCTAGTCCTCGTATCCTTTCAATCCCTACTCTCTTCAAAAAAGAGAGGTTGAGCAACTGAGTAACAAGCAGTTATCGCAGAAAAAAAAACATGTCCAGATAAAGTCCGTGATGAGTCCATATTCTCCAAGTTGGGATCGGAGATGGTTAAAAAAATCCAGATATCAACAAAACACAGAGCATGCCGTTATCTCTATTTTCTGTTCAATGTCAACTGATTTCAATGAGAACTGCTTGTAAGTCAGTTGCTCAAACTTGAAATTATTCCCGTTTCTTATTTAATTTCTTTCCCATCGTTCACGACAGGAGGGCGCAATTTCTGTACTGGTGAACAAACCACAGTGAAACCAGTTCAAGAGTTCAGCTAATGCATCCATATGCCCAGTAAATATTATGCCCTTTTAAGGTGTTCACTGACAATACTTCGTATACAATACTGTTGGAATGGCATTAAAATTAAAATTATCATCGAAATCATTTTATACTTATTCCACATAAGATTTATTAAGACCAGACCCGGTTTCACTCATCGCTAGTATTATCGGTTATTATTTTTAACATATTATGCATTTTACTTTTACATACACCAATATATATATGTATATACATATGACTGCATCTACACAGCTCACTAAGAAGTAAACCAAAAAAATAATCGTAATGCGAAAGATCTTATTCTTTGCTTGTTGGGACGGCTTATTTTTTAACCTATGGAAGGTCATCGAAGATAGCGTTTCTCGGTCTAAAGCGATTCTCAGATGCTTTCTCGTCATAATTGTGCAGGTTAAAGATCATTGGGTTACAATGATAGCCCATTGCCTTGTGAAACATTTGAGATATTTAAGAGATTTCACGAACAAACTCACGTATAAATGCGAATTACGCATGCCCCATGCAGCATCACATATTTGCCGTAAAGGTATAATGATAGGGCTTGGACAAGAATAAAGGTTAGCTAATCGCTAGTTTGTTCTTTTTTATAGTTTGTTTCTTTTATTTGTGACAATTGACATAGTCTCGTTAAATTATTTTTCAAAATCCTCATGACAGTCATGACCGTTGGATTTTTGAAATATTCTTTCCCACTTTGTCCGCTTACTAAAATTTCCCATTTTATAATGTACATATTTACCCCACCCACTCAATAAAAAGGGTTTAAAATGAACAGTAAAGATTTTTTTTAAATAAATAAAAGTATTAACAACAAAGAAGTATTTTTAAATAATATCCTAAATATGAGAGGTTAGTCACTGCTTACAATATTGCCAATGATGGGTTAAACCATTCCAGATTGGTTGCATCTCATAAGTTAATATTGTGTATTGCTAACGTCATAAGTAGTGTAATCATTTGTTTGCTTTGTTTTGAGTCTATAATCTTATCCTTGCTTCCCGTAAAAAGGAAAAATCTCAAATTACATTTTGCAATTTTATCAGCTTAAAATTTTAGAATCACCTTGCTTTATTACTTAAGCGAACTTTGCGATAGTAAGGCCACAGATGCCAATGAAAGAAGCGAAACACGTGTCATAATTAGTAACACAATACGTGGAATAATCAAAGTTATTTTAAATTTTATTTTATGAATATATTTGTTTGATTATAAATTGTTAATGATCATTATTACTTAAATTATATTTAATATCGTCATTTATAGTAATAGGTCTTTAAATTTGTAATTATATTGTATTTGATATCAATTATGCTTAATTTACATTGAATAATTTACATATTTGTATTACCAATTGCTATGTGTTAGAGGTCTGTACGGGCTCGGGTTTGGCCCGCGGGCCGGGTTACGAAGGTTTGGATTCGGGCCCGGGTCGGGCTCGGACGCAAGCATACAACAAAATATAACAAAAATCGGGCTATTTCCGAATTTCCATTATCGTAAATCTAAATTTAATACTATAATAAACTTCACGTACTTGTATTAGTCATCTTTTCGAAAAAAAATCGGATTTGTTTCGGCAAGGTTGAAAAATGTCGGGCTCGGGTCGAGTTTGGGTAAGATTTTTGAAAATGAGCCTCGGGCCTGGGCCGGGCTGGGTCGGAGGTCTTCGGGCTCGGGCCGGGTGAAATTTTAAAATTTCGGCCCGTGCAGACCTCTACTATGTGTACATTTAAAGTTTTCCTTAGTTTTTGTGTAAACAACGCTGTATTTTTGTATTTATTAACAGTTGATAATGCTCATGATGAGCAAAACCGGTCCTGAACCTTATATATTTATTGTGGAATAGGTGCAAAAGATGTGCTACTATGTTTTAATATAACGCCATTTCACCAAGTATCGACAGTGAATCCCTTAAAAGTAATCGTTAGTTTTTAGGATTGGACGGTTCAGAGGGAGTTTTAAACGGGGCTTTGGAGTCGGTAAAAAAAATACGACTCCGACTCCAAATAAAAAAAGTTTAATTTCGTCTATCATATTTATATGTATTCAATTATATATCAACCAACTAATCCTGCCAATAGCGAAATCTGACATACATATTATGTGTAAAAATAAAAAGTTCAATCTTTTAAAAATTTCCGGCCAAAAGACCCCGACTCCATGACTCAAACTCCGACTGCACAGCCCTGGTTTTAAGTATCGTAGAAAACCATAGGTCTAAACACAAATCCAAATTTTGATTCTGTCCTTACTGTGTCAAAGCCCGTGAGTACTGTGGCTAAAGTCAATGACGTGTACCACACGACAACAGTTTTAAGAAAGTAGATGTGTAAAAAAACATATCAAAGTTAACATCTTCTAATCAGTAAACAGAGTTCTAACCAATGCGAATAATTGCGTTAGATTTCAGTCCATGCTGATTGACCATAAAACAATAATGAAGTCCTACTAATTTACAAGCCATAAAGGTGGTTGTACGGGGCGCGCGATAATAGACAATAAACTTCCAATGTCCCACCAGCCATTATTTTTCCCCTTTACGACTCCTGTTCGACCCTCTGATCTAGATAAAAATCAAGCAACTGGAAAAGTATCAAAAAAAACATGCGAAAATGAATTTTGTTTGATAATACGTGTTGAAGGTCTTCAACATTGTTTTTTTGTGTGGCCCGAATTCGCAATATAGTCGAATATCTAAATATTTGACAATACATATATATTTTTTTTTTTAATATCAAATAAAAACATGAAATATTTACAAAATCAATCATGTATAAAATAAAATACGACTACCCTTGCTTTGGGTCTCAAATCTGTATTTGAAAACTCAACAAACTGAACAGTTCGTGCTCATACAAGCCAAGTTGGTAAAATACTGTTTCGATTTCAAGCTCAAGTATGAGGTCTTCTGTAATCTTGAAACTTCATACTAAGAGGAACGGCCATCGAGGACTACATTAAAATTAGACTTTTCATCAAATCATTGTGTATAAATAAATGAAAAACAAATTAATATAAGTTCGTTTTCAGTCCATTATATAAGGTGGTTTTGAAGTTTCTTCATTTACACAACGGGTGGTTTCAGCTAAATAACATTAGTCTTGAGAGCAAAGTGTTTCTTTGTAAGGTTATTTTTTTGAAAAATAATAATAACAGAAAAAATGCTTCAATTTCAATTTGGAACAAAAAAATATATTCCCTTGCGAATTGAAAAGTTTTGATTTGAATTGAAGACAAAAAATTATTCATCTGGCATTGTGGGAAAGTTGAAAGCTTTTTTTTCTTGAGTTCAATGTCAATGTATTTTTTACGATTTGAAAAAACAGTAATGAATTACTATGATTACCCAACACATCTTCATTTTCCAAGATTTCAATCCGTCTGTTCTCGACTGTCTAATGTTTATTGTCTATGCATCGCATTTTCATAATTATATTTCAATGAACTATGCGACAGACGGGTTTGAACGACACCACCAAAATGATTAATTATCTTATTATACTACATACTACAATATAATTCGTGACAAAAAATTTACGTATTTAATAAAGATATCAAAAGATAAGTGAGGTTTCATTTACTAAATCAGTAAATACAGAATTATTAATTTTAAAACTATTTTAAAGATTTACTCTTTCTAAATTTATGCAGTAAAATTGTTTTCATTACAGGATAACTGCATAGAAAATCTACGTCTGGGAAAAATGTTTTTTTCATCATTACCCTCCCTTAAAGTTAATGTATCTTTAAAAAATGCATTCATATCAAAATGTTGTTATGATTTGTTTTGTCGAAAAATAATGATAATTGTGAAGGAATTATTGTTAATTAACAAATACAAAAGAAACGGCTACTAAATTTAAAAAAAAATAGCTATTTTTTATAACAATTATCTAAACAACGCTTATCAATTAATTTAATTTCAATACTTGATAAATGATATAAAGAATGGAAAGAATTTCATTGCGCCACATCAATAACTAAACAGTTTTATGAAACTGTAAAAAAAGAACAAACTATATTTTGTTATATAAAATAAATTTTATGTTAAAACTTGTGAAAGATTTGCTTTAATAACTTCTTCGTTAGAAAGTTCTAAAAACATTTTCTTCTGACCATAATTTAAAAAAAACAAAATGAAAACTTGTGTAAAATATAATACAGTAAAAAAATCTTAAAATATAACTTGGGTGTTATATTACGAAAGAGCAAGCAGAATAAATTTCTCCCTCTTGCCTCCTTATTTGTATTACTTATACAGGACAACGTCAAATGTCAAAGCGCAATAAATATATGACCCGCGTATTTTGTAGAAATATTGAATGAAATTTAACATTATCTTATAAATATTTATTGATCAGTTTTAGATGAATAATCCATTTTAAAATTGTGATATT
The DNA here is from genome assembly GCA_028554975.1 of Himalopsyche kuldschensis. Lineage (NCBI taxonomy): Eukaryota > Metazoa > Arthropoda > Insecta > Trichoptera > Rhyacophilidae > Himalopsyche > Himalopsyche kuldschensis. Next base: position 1,445,890 of record JAHFWI010000092.1, read on the forward strand.
TGTTTGTAGTCGAATATGTTTTTTTTAAATCATAATCAGATTTCAAGTTGTTTTATTTATATTTGAAAAAATAATACTTACAGTTTTACGTAGCCTCCTCAAAAGAAACAAGTCAATTTGTAATTCAGTCAGCCACAGTTAAAAAAAACTACACAAATCACTTATTAATTTAATTATAAGAACGCGAAGTCGACAGTTTAGTTGATCGTGTTTACGAATTTGCTTTATATTCCATACATTAGTTGATGTATATTGAAGCAAAGAATGCAGAGCGGAGCACGGCAGTTTTCCTCGGGGTTTACTCACTTTTCTCCCTGTGTTGCACTCAAATGGCCCACATTCGCTCCGAATGCATTTGATGCACCCCGGTTTAACCCAATTCCACGACACACACAGGAACTTTGATATTTTATATGCATTTACTCATCTAAGTATACTCTTGCACTAGTCTCCAGCCTCCGGTTGGCCTGGGTATAAAGCCGATGGACCAAACCCCTCGCGTTCGGGAAAATTCGCGAAAGCTCGTGCCGCCTCGTATTCTTTCGTTTACGTTTGGGAAAAACCGTTAATTTTCGCAAGTACTCGTTGGAGGGTGGAAGAAGCCAGCGCTGTACGTGTAACTATTGAGTACTTTGAAATTTATTTATGATAAGGAAAATTTGGTTTGAAACTTTGATAAAGCTTTCGGGAAATTTCACAAGATGGTTAGAAAAAAAGCTAAATATTAAAAACCTTAGCCAAGTAGGTAAGTATTTATTCAGTAACAAGCACGAACTAAAATAAATATTTGCATTTAAAATTATACCCTTTTTATTTTATCATTCAATTCTTTTTTATTAATTATTCAATAAAGAATATGTAAGGTAGTAAAATGAAGCGGAGAGTTAAAGATGTACTAGAATTCAAAATTGAAGCATGTATCTTAAAACAAAACATACTTACATATACTATAAATCATTTCAAATGATATGCTTTTAATCCTTTCAAAAGCACACGTGCAAATTGATTAAACTATTCAACGTGACATAGAAAATGCATTCAGAAAGTAATATTTTAATATCACTTTATATATTCTTATTTATTGAAAATATCAGTTAACTGTCAATAATTTTGCATTCGTCATATTCGTTAGTTCACTGGTTTGAATTCAGAACAGACTCCGTAACATATATTTTTTGAATTTACTTAAGTGGATTTACGTTCATATATATTATATACTTACTTATATAGTATTCAATTTTTAGTCCCATACCTTGATTTTTACCGTCATCAAAAAAAGACTCACAACTAGTTTGTGTTAAAACTCTATCAAAGAAAATCCATATATTACTTTCACATTGGAAGTTGACATATTCATATTTTTGTCGTATTAATTCCATAACCTTCCGTGACGGACATCACGGGCTCGAGTCCATGTACGATCAGTTTTTTTTCAGTTTCAGTTGATTTATTTATTTATTTATTCATAAAAAAAAAAAATCATGGCATTACAGCTTACGCCAATACGCCATGCATTTGACAAATGTATTTACATATACATACATACTTGTATACACATAATAAAAATTACAAATTGTTATTATAAGAACAGAGAGAAAAAAAATATAAAATCACATTAGAAATTTTAAAGATGTCAACGGAGTGAGTTCCGACAAAATCAAATTTTAAGCAGAAAATATAGTATTCGTCTGAACTCACTCACGTCAATATGAAATATGTCGACATCCGAAGCAATGCCGTTTAAATTTGTTAAAGCTCTTCCCAGAGGCATTCCCATTGGCAGACTGGTTCTAACCCTTGGAAGAACAAGCAACTCATGCCCACGATTCCTCAAAAAATATCAGGAACATTCAATTTAACATTTTCAAGAATGGTGGAATTATCGATCCTGTTCGACGGGATGTTTGTTGTTAGAACATCCTTTCCAAACTCCCTATCCCAAAACAACGGCGCGTAGCGAGAGCGATTAGCTAACCACTAGTCCTGCCCTAGTCTTCGTATCCTTTCAATTCCGACTCTCTTCGAAAAAAAGAGGTTTATCAACTGAGTAACAGCAGTTCTCGTAGAAATATATTTGTTGAGATAAACTCCGTGAGGAGTCCATATGCTCTACGTTGCGAACAAAAACTGTTGTCCAAGTGATCAGAACCGGTATCATCCATTGCGAGAATTTCTCAACTACTTGAACAATCGTTAACACAATAAAAGGAAATTGTTTTTAGTAGCTTACTTCCGTTTCATTTTTTCTCAAGTATCGAAGTTATATTAAATATATTACATTTATTGTATATATAGGGTATTTCAATAGGGACGCTCAAAATTGTTACTTTGTCCTGCTGAGTAGATTATTCATTGTTTAGTGGCCAAATTTGAGTCAACCAGTTTGGTAAATAATCGGCCAACACCTACCTGTACGTCATCAAAATACAATATCTGGTAAAAAACATTGTTGCTGTGTGTGAAAGTGTCTTATTTCTCGTTGTTCACAAGAACTTGGCTTTTCTGCGACTTCAACTTGGCGAATTTTGAATCGGGCCTTATGTCTGCACCCGTATAAAATCCAACCAACCGAGGAGCTTCAGGTAAACGACAACAGACAACGCCTGATTGGGTTCTGGAGCATGTCACGACTGCAAAATCAGCGCCCCAATTAATAGGCTTCTTCAAGCGGTGACCAGCGGAAGCTTGTCTAATATAAAAATGGTTAAAAACTAAATTCAAATTTCGCGGGAAAAAAGGCGCTTACCCGCTCGGCTGTCAAGCGGTGAGGTATGCAACGTCCGCCAAGGGGAAGGGACGGGTCGAGCGGGTGAAAGTTTTTTTCGAGGGATGCGAAGCTCGTGGCGGGCGCGTCCTGGCTCTCTTATCTTTTGGTCCTTGAAGACGTAGGGTGTTTTGTGATAGTGTGCCTCGAGATGGTGCCTGCGGTATGTTACCGCCGGCCATAGCGAGAAGGGGCAGTAAGTAACCTCAGTGTTAAAAATGGCGTCCATTTTTCTAGCAGTCCGCTTTAGGGACTGTATTAAACCTACGGCAGAGTTCCCTTAAGGAAACTGTTTGGTTAAAGACCCCTCGCAATAATGGCGGATGGCCGGCGGGAACTAGGCGGCGCCGCATCGTCTCGATGGTACGTAAGTAGGCTTTCAATTGTATCTTTTTCTTTTGTAAATGATATTGTTTTATTAATCCGGGAATCTAATTGTTATTATCTGTGTACGCCGTGTCGGGTGTAACAGTTAATATCCTTAGATGTCCTTTTTGTATGCTTTTTATTATGATAACCGGGCGGGTCCGTCAGACCCTACCCTCTTAACTTTGTATGTAGAAAAGTACTTCCGCTGGGAATGTCGAGCCGACGTAGCATCAGAGAGCATAAGGACCTCGTGTCAGGGGTTTATCGGGGCCGAACCCCCTCAGGGTTATAGACCTCCGGTATAAGTCCATGGAGTTGACTGGACGTCAACGTGGTGAACACGTGGAGTTCCGCCATGGCGTCCGAGGAAGCTAGGCTCCAAGGGTTGAAGTCGCCGATGAACTTAACCTGGAATTTATCGTATAACGTAACCTCATTACCGCGTGCGTCATTCGGAGACGCGAGAGCTCGACGTCTCAACGGAAGGTGCTAATCTTTTAATATTGTGTTTTCATGTGTGTTTTGTTATAAATAAATTTACGGCTGTCGGAATTATTTCGACAGCAAACTAAAGAACAAATGGACTTTTTATCTGAATTTGTGAAGCCTTAATTTCCGGCGACGAAGGTTTTTTTTTGATCGCGCTAAGCGATGAGCGCCTAACGCAGCCCGCATTTTCATATGGGGTTAGTTTTCCTTGGAGGAAAATTGCGAAGGGGCTTTCCGAGTGGTGGAAAGCCAGTAAAATCTTTGCGCGGAAACTGCGGTCATCTCAAGCAGTTGGAAGTTTACCCAAATTTGTCAAAAAAGTCAACTTTAGCGACATGGCCCATTTTATAATGAATGGATATTGGCAGACATTTGATGCTATATTCCATATTTAATGCCGTAAAATACACTTACAAATGAAATTAAAATTTAGTCGAAATCTCACAAACAACTTGTTTTATTTACATTTCAAAACTAAGCGTCCTTATAAAAAGACCCTTTATATCATAAAGCAACTACCAAATACATTGGATTTTTTCTCTCCTGTAAGACCCTTCATACGTGATCCTTGGAAATGTAGACGAATCGCTAAATCAAAAAGCGTTAGTCAGTAATCTTTTATCTCTAGTTCACACATTCTTTGACGTGTTTTATTAGAAACACATTGGGCGCACTTAAGTCCGTGTCTAAACGATCATTCCGTCTCTGTCGAAACAGAAATCACTCCACCCTGCTCAGAAAGCGGAAAATGAATTTATTTGACTTGTACATGACTTTCTGAATATTTTTACCGCCGCCGTACATGTTTTAATACTTCAAAGATAAAATTTGAAAAAAGAACGGTGTTGCCAACTTCTGAAGAAAGCTTTAAAATTTTTATCTATATCTTATATTTGAATAATACCCGACGTACACCGTTAATATTATAATAATATTTACATATTATAATATAAAATCAAACTCTTTTTTATGTTAATTTTTTTTTTTACTATCGATGGATTCGGCGGAGGAGTTCCACGTACTGTGTAAGAAGTAGTCTGAAGATGTTTATAAAAAGACCAAAAACAACGATACTTACAAGGTTATTGATATCAATTTAGTTTTTTGTTTCATTTATAGTGTACCATTTGTAGAGAAACATAAACAAAGAATACACAACATTTAGAGAGAAGATTTATAAATTTTTAAATCCAAACATAAATGAATTACACAATTGTGTTTACAATAAAAAAAAATAAGAACCATACAAACCATTATTCGATAAAGTAGGCGTCCACACAACATATCAACCAAGTTTTATCGCAATCAGATGAACGGCATTGGAACGCATACAGGACAAACCAACAAACATGTATATATATAATTATATAGATTAAGCTCATGCAAACTGCTGTTAAATATATCAAAAACAATATTCGCATTCGTTATAATTTGTGTCTATGAGCATAGTTTACCAATTTTGTCACAACTGCTATTCATAGTAAATCTAACAAAGGAACATATCGATGGCTTAAAAGGTAATGTTGTTAACTCCACTTTTGGCTGAAAATGACTTAATAATGCCATCTTGTTGTATCATGCAATGTGCATGAACCGTAAAATTTTTATAACCAAAAAAAAAGTGCATCGGAAAAACGTTTTAAGAAAATTTGATATCTCAATTGTCGTTCTAAAACCTACACTGCTCCAACTCCGCCATTTTGTATTGTCACCTATTATTTATTAATTGCATTTCAGCGGTGGTACAAATAAATCGTTTGAAAGGGTTTTTTTTTGTTTATAACAAAAAATTGGAGATCTCTTTAGACCATCGATATTTGTATTTGTAAAACTTTGTTCTTGTTTGGCATTCTGTTTCAACAAGAGTTCACTTTTCGTCCAATAATTAATATTAAATCCGAAGCATTACCAGCGTCATTTACATTCCTTTAAACGTTTCTGGGTATCATAGTCTGAATATAATTGTATAGAGCACGAGTTAGAGATTAGTTAGGGCCTATTTTGGGCCACGGATTTGTAAAGACGACTTCTGATAGATTTAATCCAGGCGAAATCTGACAAATACACACGTGTGGGCTTCGATGTGCGATTCCCGCTTAGATGAGAGCGCTGCTCGCTCAAAATAATTAACGCTGGAAAAACAGCCATAACCCACTGAAATAAAAGTACATACTTATTTGGGTTGCGACGTAACAATTTTTATATATTTATCATATATTTATCAAATTTGAATAGATTGAATTTTCTACTTTTCCATGAGTTTAACCGCTGACGACACAAGCTTTGCCTATTGATATCTTCAGGCATTTCAAGTGCACTAATGAACCTGAACTGACTTTTTGTTCAAAAGTTAAAAAAAATTGGACAGTCAATTCTTCTAGAACGAGCGGTAGTCCACAAAACCGCTCCCCCCTAGATCGCTGTTTTCTACAAAACCGTTCAATTTTCAATATCTTATTCAATCTTATTTATAAAACAAGGACGGGTGTGTGTAATTCGTCTCTGATTGGTTGTCGTTAAAAAGTATGTTTTTCAAATTGAAAAAAAACGAATTTAGTTTATGCACATCACGACAAAATAATTTTGAATTTGTTATGTGTATTTCAAAGCTCGTTTTCGTAGAAATGTGATTATATTTATTCATATTATTTGGAATAGTATCAAGTGACGTTGGGTGGAACTAAGTTAACACCCAGTTATTAAAAAAAACCCTTTAAAATATATCGGAAAAAAAACATAGAAAAATTCTACAGACATGCATAGCTTTATATTGCGCAATTCATGCAATTAACTTAATAAAATAAAAAAAAACCTTAAATTTTGGATATGATGGTGAGTTCATATAGCGCTATATGCATTTGCACCCTTTTAGAAGGTTGACTTTATCACAGTATTTCAATGTATAAATTGCCAAAGGACTCGAGTAAAGTTTCTCGATAGTTGTCCAAATTATGGACACTACCAAAGATTATGATTCGCATTTTGAATCAAAAATATAGTACAAGATACACTCGTTATCTTATATTTGTTTTAGAAATGAAGTGGAATATAAATTAATAATAAAAATAATATTTTGTCAGCGAGCTTGTGACATCACTCAAAGTTGGCGATTTGTCTCATATGTATCTACACGTATAGCGAGCAGCCAAAACATGTGGACACTTTGTAAATGTATCCGACTTAAATAAACACTGGGAGGTATGAAACTTATTCATTCTTCTCAAACACTTAATTTTACGAATCAAATTATATGATATCATTGCCAACTAAAGAATCTGCTCTTAGAAAATTTCAGGGCTGTGGAGTCGTTAAAAAAAGCATGCACTCCGACTTCGACTCAGACATTGTCAAAAAAAGTTCAAGTTTTTTTCATACCTTTCCTAATTATGTATATTAAATTATAGATCAACCAACCAATGTAGCTAAAAGCCAAATATTTCATATAAATACATGTTATAGGCAAAAATAAAACAAGTTCAAACAAAAGTTCCCGACTCCATGAAAAGACTCCGATTCCATGGTAAATATATATTATATTTTACACAAATTTAAAACGGTTAATACATAAATATTTAAGAATTTCTACTGAAGATGCTTGATACTTTTCCATGCTAACGACTCGGGATTAGCCTTTCGGCATCTTCAAGCATTTCAAGTGCACGGATTTACTTAAACTGACATACATAAATACTGCACATTCATGAGTGTCAACGTCGTTGGCTTCGATTGCGAAGTCAGCTAGTTCGAATTTTAGGGCGAACAGTTTCATGTATTGTTTTTTTCATCGAATGTCATGCGTGGTACGTGGTGCAGCTGTCAGCGTCGTTGGCTTCCGTGACGTCCCTCACGGGTTTGAGTCCCAGTATGAACTGAATTTTGTATCAGTCGATTCTGGTGGAAGGCACGGGTATCTGTGTTGGCTAGTGTTCACATAACCACCGGGTCATGTCCTTAACCCTTCCTAATATACCCACTCTCTTAAAAAAATTAAGGTTGAACAACTGTTTAATAATCAGTTTTCGTAGAAAAAATATTGTTTAGATAAGCTCCATTATGGTTTCATATGCTGGGAGCCACATTAGAAGCGGGTAACGTTAAAAAATATACGGATGTAGCTTACATATTTTTTAAAACACACTTATTAAGTCCAGTACGAGAAATAGGTGAAACCACTACCGTCTTCAAATAAATAAAAATAATATTATAAGCAAATTAAGCAATTATTGATGGTGGATAAATTGGTATCACTATTTTTGTTCGTATTCTTATCAGTTTCATAATTAAAATATGCTGTCTTGCAGCGGTTTCCAAGCCGTGAGGCACCAAAAACGATCATACCCAAAAATGATTTTTTTATTTTTGAAAACACTAAAATTTTAATTGTATTTGAGGAAGCGAGAAAAAAATCTAAGGGAGGCGTAGCGGCAAACAGCTTGGAAACCACTGTAAGAGTGTGATTTTCATGCTGGTAATCGGAAAAAGTTAAAAGAATCGAATGATGAACATAATATTACGTTTGGTGGAACAATATCGTCAGTTTGTAGTCAGGGTGTATTATGTTTGAGCTTTCGGAATAAGAGATGTCCTCTCTTTAATATCAACTCTACACGCACTTAATGTTCTCCTGTCGCCATCAAACTTATTACTAGCCGTTGTCAACCTTTGGCGGGTGAAACTAATATTTTTTTATATCAAAAAGGCTTATAAACTTTCCACGAATAAGTGTTTGGTAAAAGACTTTCGAACAAGAACACTTCAAATTTGAATTTTTGTGAGCTTTGTTGGCCAGGGTTTCAATTAATGCATCGAAAAGCATCGAAAAGCAAAACCCAGGTCGTTGGCGACAAAGCTCATCCAAAGGTACAAAATCCACAATTATAAGAATACTATGTAATTAACTGAATTTGCGTTTTCTTTATAGTGCTCTATTGTGATATGATGAAGTTTAATGTCTGGGCGTTAATTCTAAAAATGACAGAAAGAAGAACTAGTTATCAACTATATTTTATATATGTAGTTGATTTACAACTGCAGAACAATTAGTTTACGTAAAAACAATTTTGTGAATACTTTTTACAGTAGTAAAAATATCTTTAATGAACATTAGTTTCTATTAAGATCTCAACAATTGCTTTATGGTGTATAAATTGCTATAGGTGTTTAAAATAATAATTGGAATACGGTAAAAAAAATAACAATGTATTTTAGTTCTACATAAATTATTTTATATATTTGTTGATAGCTATTTCGGCTTACGCCTTCGTCATAACTATTATGTAGAACTAAAATACATTGTTATTTTTCTTACCGTATTATAATGGAGTTCTACCAAGTAAATGCCTACTCAATCAATAATAATTGAACTTTTCGATTCGAGAAATTATTGTTAATTGCTTCGAAGTATTAATCTCAGTTCCCTTTTAAGGTTTCTTGAAACACGATCTACAAGCATCGGCATTTTTTTTGCTTGTTGCTAATTCTTGGTGGTTTGACATTAAAATACCATGTAAGAAGAATTATTAGATATATTAGATGGCTGAATTTCTACTAGTATAATTTCATAATTTGTTCGGTGCTAGGAAGGGATGAGAAGAATTTTCATGTATAGGCTCTCGGGCCAATGGTTACCAACTGAGTGGTTGCTTCTGTCAGGCGAGCTTTTAGTATGTGCGAACACGGACGTTGTTGAAGTCGCGACTTGCAACTCGTCCGAAACGCAACGAAAAGACCGCGAACCCACACTTTTACAAGTGCATTAATTATTTATCTGTGCAAGTGCCACACCGGCGATAAGTTTTGAGAACCAATTGTTTCAAAAAAGAAATAAAAAGTTAACTACTATTTTAACGTGTGAGCGAATATTTATATTCCAGTGTAATTAGCATACTTATTTTTGTATTGTTAAAAAAATATTAATATAGTTTAAGCCACGTGGAAGTTCGGTAATAGTTCAACAGACAAACAACCTAGTCTTACTTCTAAATAAAATAATTTTTAAATAATCTTTATGTGGATTTTCAATATTTTTTATGTATTTTGCAAAAACAATTTTTTTTGCATAAAAAAATAAAAGTTGCGACGATGACGCGATGCCGAAATAGCTATCGTTCCAGTGTAAGTTAAATACAGTGATTATTTTATCGTTAAAAAAATTTGATATAATTTAAAAATACAATTGGATAGTTAATACGACTGCAATCAACAAGTTTTTTTAATGCAAAACAATAATAATGTTTTGTAGATGCGTAAAATCATTTTTCATTATTTTGCCATTTTTTTCATTTCTGAAATAGCGATGCCGAAAAGCTATCGTTTATTTGATAATCCTGTTACGGTTAAAAAGTGATTATTCCTCGGCATTTGATATTTTTTTAGGATGGCATATTACGGATTAAAGATGCAAACAATTTGCATTTAATGCATTTAATAAATGATTAACATTTTATTAATCGAATGTATTTTAATATTTTCGATGTTTTTCGGTAACTTTCGAAAGTTCATTTTAAATATAAAATTTTGTACGTGTTTGATTATTCCGGCATGACATGCTATTTTTTAAAATATTACGGATTAAATTCCACGTATAATTTGGAATAATCAAAAATGATTTTTGAATTTTATTATTAGAATGTATTTTACACTACACATGCGTGTTACTGTTGATATTTTAACAGTTCATAATTTGACATGGTAAAAAATAATTAATTATTCATCAGAAGAGGCTGTGATTTCATTATAATTATTATATTAAGAGAGGATAAATCAAGAATTTATTATGTTTCTTCCAATCCCGATTCAATAATATTTTATACTAAATTTCATCCCTTAAATATCATTACATTATTAAAAGTAGCGCAGTAAGGGTTGGTGAACTAAAAACATAAACTTGAGAACGAAAGACGTAATGAATGTCTACTCATAGAATTTGTAAAGAACGATGATCGGATATTGTTCTGTAATATATGAAGTGTTAACAATTAATAAACATCAGGTTTTCTATAGTGATGAATAGTTGTATTAAAAGATATAGAATCTTTTCAATTCTTTGAAGCGCATATATTAGAAAATTTGGGGGACAAAAATGTATAAAGATAACGGATTTTTTTTTAAATAATAGCATGGAGATTTGTAGATATGTAACTGACAAACAATATTTATTCATATGTATCTTCATTGGTAAATCTTTGATATTATAATCAAATAAATCTTTGAAATATTTATTAATTTAAGCAGCCGTTTAAAATATAATACATAAATTAAAATGGTGTACTTTGCCTCAAAAACGTCATTTCCCAATGGAGTTTAGAGTTGGGGGCTTATATTCATAATTGAAGTTCCTTGGCATAACAATTTTTTCAGCTATCAGATGTATTAGATTTATTTAAAATTTCCTAAGAGATAGAAAAAGCTTAACTTTTTAGATTCGAATATTTAAAAGCAGGAAAATTAAGAATGGGTGTGTTGAAAGTTATTTTATAATTGAAATAAGTCTGGATAGCTTGAATCTTTTATACAAGCATTAATCGTGTTTAATTCTAGTATACTTTAAAAGTCATTTATAACTGAACCTTAACTAAATTTAATATTGACTTAATTTGTATTGGAAACTATGAAATTGCTATGGGTATTAAATGCAAACGTCAGCTCATAATTCAAAAATACTAATAATATACGATAATCAATTTTACAAAGAGTCCTAATTTATTTTTTATCATTAAAAATAGGAAGCGAATTGTGTTTTAGAAATGTTCAAAAGAAAGTGAATAAATATTTAATTTTAAATCAAAATGGATTCCCTTAGTTGTGATTTTAATAGACAGCTACAAGAATGCCAAAGAGAAGATAGTTCATATAACAGACAAAGAAAAACAAACCAAGACTGTCAAAGTTTTGTTCAAGGTTCACAATATCAAAATTACCAAGTTCCTAATAGCCCAATGTATGAAAACCAACAGGAATTCAATAGATATAGTAATGCTGTTGGAAACAGTCAAAATAATTATAGAAACAGTTGCGTAAATCCACAAATGAGGTACGATGGTTATTACAATAATAGAAATTATTACATGGAAAGAAAAATGGACCAAATTAATGAGGGCAATCACCAATACCAAAAACTAGCCCCGAACCAAATGAATTATGAACATCAAAAATGTTTGAACGGAGGAGAAACTAGACAATCATACACAGATTTTGATAGCCGAGAAGTAAAATGCTCAAATGTCCAAGATCCAAAAGACCAGCAGCAAAAGATTTTACCTTTCTATCATAGCACACCTGAACAAAATGCTCAAGAATTTTTTGAAAATAGTGATATAAAGTATGAAGGAACTAAACCAAAAATTGCTGCCGTTTTATCACCAAAATGTGAAGTAGGCAAAGTTGATTCAGATGAAATAAAAAGGACAATATCATCAGCAGTAAGAAAACGAAGAAAACAAGCACTCGAAGAAGCGAAACTAAAAACGGAAGTGTTCGATAACAAAAATGAAGTTGATATGTGGGTTGAAAATTCTAGTCAAGCTTTACCAAGATCAGAAACAAAAGGGAAAAAAAACGCCATGGTCAAAAATAGTATTGTCAAAAATGCAAGCAGTGGGCGAGGAAAGAAAAAAAAGAACGTCGTAAAAAAAGAAAAGAATAATAATGATCAGAATTTTGTAGAAGAATTAATTCAAACGCAAAACACTGTCACTAAACCAAAAGGTGAAAAGCCGTTAAGTAAGGTGAAAACATTTGACGAATCTCTAAAAGAAGATGACACAAAAATTCCATCAAATAACAGTTTTGTCAACGAAGAAGACGAAGGATTTCCCGATAATGATTCAGAAGGTAACTTTGATTATTTTGAAGAAGGGACAAGTGCTAGCTCATCAGAAGATCATATACCACATGTCCTTGCTCCGTTTGGAACGTCTGAAGCTGGATCTCTGAATGAAGATGGTACATGTTTCGACCCCGAGGGAGGCCCGGGGCATCACGGTGGCAGGAAATGTCTTGCGTGGGCATGCAAGGCTTGTAAAAGGAAGAACGTGACTGTGGACAGAAGAAAGGCTGCAACCTTGAGAGAAAGAAGAAGGCTGCGAAAAGTATGTTGTTTATCAATTGTACTCATTTCTTATTGATACACATAAGTGCTTATTCATAACCTTTTAAACTTATTCGAACTATTTAGAATTATTTATATTAAAATGAACTTCCACGAAGCTACCGCCAAAACCATCGAAAGTATTATTCGAATTCTGTACAAAAAAGCATTTATAATTTGTGCTGATACAAATCGGAAAAAAACAGTCTTTCGCAGAGCCATTATTCTTCGTATTCAACGACGAATCACGTTCTTATCCCACTCTGACTTCTGTAAACGAAGCATTAGAAAAAGTAAACAAATGATTCGTGGTTCAATGTAAGTAAATTAATTAATATACCCAGTGAAACACGCTACGACAGAATTGATGGTTCTTTTTCATTACAAATATTAGATTCTTAGGATTCGTTCGCACAAGATGTCCATATCTTTTTTACAGGCCATTTTTTTAAAGATGTTCATTTTGATTCCCATTATTAAGGTCAATATATTCTACCATTTTTAATCTAAAACCAGAGAGCATTTTAAAGATACGAAGTCACTCAACCATCCTTTTCATATATGATTCATTAAGTTTTATGGTCAATCGTCTTCTCATGGTAGTATAATAGCAACCTTAAAGTGTAACCAATCGGCCACGGCGTTGGAGATATATCTTCATTTCAAAATTAAATCTTCGTAAGGATCGTATCGCTCGCAGCAACTTTGTTGATGTTTCCTTCATCTCGCTAAGACATTAAAACTAATGCATCAGGAGAAGAATTTAAAATGTAAAGCGACCATTAAATTGATGTATTTTTGTAAAAGAAGTGAAGCGATGCATAAACCACGGTAGCTAAGTGGGTAAATTGAAAAAAAATGTCTTTCAAATAAATATAAATACCGTGTGATTTCCCCACGGACAATGCTTCCCAAACGTAGATGATATTATGTAACCGTAATTCTTCGATAAACATTAAATAACAGACCACAGTATTTTCTATATTCATGTGGTATTTTTTTGTATTGTTTATACTATAGCTACATATTGATTAATTGAGTAGGCATTTACGAGGAAGAACTCCATTATAGAACTAAAATACATTGTTATTTTTCTTACCGTATTATAGCTACATATGTTCGGTTAATGCTTGGAAACACCTTGTGTCATCCTTAGGATCTCTTGTCACCCATCGTTCCACGTTTTTCCAGGACTCTTTCAGTTTTAATCGTTTATATTTATATTAAATTTATTTATACCGCTGAATTTGATTCACATCAATGCAACAATAGGAAAATAGACACTAACGTGTTTTGAGATACAAATACAATATTAAGGAAAACGAAAAGATGAATCCTATGTGACGGTTTGTGATACATACTGATAGTTTAAAAATATGACCTATGTGCAGATAACATTTAAGGGTTAATCTGAAAAACGTTGAAATACCATTTATACAACAGTAAAAGATCACATATTTTGGACTACTTCCACATATTACTATTATTTTCCATTTCCGCTCCCAACTTGGAGCATATGGACTCCTCACGGAGTTTACCCTTTTTCAACGAGAACTGCCTGTTACTCTCAATCTCTCTATTTTGAAGAGAATAAGGATTGCCTGGACGGTGTCGCAGTGGTCAACGTCGATGGTTCTATGACAGATGACCCGGGTTCGATTCCTGGTACAAGCAGATTTTTTCAGCCAATAAATCGATTCTATTCTAAAGGCATGGGTGTTTGTGTTGTAAAAAATCCCTTCCCACCTTTCCTATCCTAAGAAGCGACGCAAAGCGAGAGCGATTAGTTAACCATAAATCCTGTCCTAGCCCTCGTATCCTATTAATTTATAAATATCACAAATTCAGGACCGGTTTCGCTCAACATCAACCGATGATCATTTTTCTCCTCAATTAAACCGGTCCCGGTAAAATTATGCGTGGTTTTCGCTTCAAATAAATATGAAAATACCAGTATCATGGCAATATTACTAATAAATTGTACATACGTACATATATACAAAAAATATATAAAATAAAAATGCATTAATTATTTCCAAACTAAGATTTCCAGATTGTCCTAGTGTTGCATTGGTGTAGCGATGCTTTGGCGGGTTGAATTATTTCAGATGTTTTTAAAATAAGTCCAGACTTTGCCATGTTTGAATGCGCTGGATTATTCGGGAATTCCCGAAGGACATAAAGAGAGCATCCGTTTACGAAAAACGTGTCGGGGAAAAAAAAATAAACAATCCGGCGAAGGAATTCCGTTCACCGAAAATGGAATGCGAACTTGCCTAAACTTGGTACATTACGTGCTTTTACGATTATACAGAATTTCATTATGATGTTCAACCTTTTGCAGGCTTCGAGTGCCATTTTATATATTTTTAAATGCACATAATTCAGTATTAAACTTCTATTGTATAAGATACACAATTATGTCTTAATCACAAAATATATACAGTGGAACCCCGATCTTAAGTTCCCGCAGTAACCGTTTTCCCGCTTTGTTCGTTAATTATCTATACATAGTCTCGGCTGAACACCCATAAGAACAATGTTAAAAAATCCCGCATTATCCGTTCCCCGATTTAACGATTTCCCCGATTTATTAATACTATGGTCCCGTCACAAATATTATCCCGATTTACCGTTTTGTTGAATTTTTCATAAAAACACATTCAACTCCATTCCATCGGTTTGCAGATAAGAACCGAAACTGCAAGTGTACTATTGTTAACGTTTTGTGGTCAGAATGTTTCCGGTGATGTCTCATTTACTAAGCACTGCAAGTGTGCAATTTTTTTCACGGTCACTTGAAAAACGTAGAATCTATGTTTCACTGTTATAGCAATACATTCGAATCATGCGCGTTTCTACTAGATCAGTCATTCCCAAAGTGGTCTATATCAACCCCTGGGGCAGTGACGGCTGGTGACGGAGTGTTGGGGGGTGCAAAGGAAGATTCAACCATTTTTCCAAGAGTTCTTTCCTATTCATTGGTATTTTAAAACATCTGAATAGAATGTCCTTGCTATAGAGATGTTTTAAAATACCAATGAATAGGAAAGAACTCTTGCAAAAATGGTTCAATCTTCCATTGCACCCCCCAGAACACCGTCACCAGCCTTCACTGACAAGAGGTCTACGTCTATGAAAATAATAATTGGGGGTGTATGAGAAGTAAATGGGAGTCCACGATAGATTTGAGGATAAGGCTGACTAAATTGAAGACAAATTCGTCACCTTACTTTGAAAAGGTTCTAATTGTCATTTTAGCCTAAAATGACCCTTTGGTCGGAAAAGCTTGTATTTACCGCATTCTATCATCTATATCAGGCACACAAAAACTGCGGCCCGCCGAGTGTTTTCTGCGGCCCGCCAACATAAATCCTAATTCTAAGTAAGAATAAATTCTTAATATTTTTTCCAAAAATGAAAAATAACGGAAAAATTCTTCAAAATAAATTTGAAAAATTTTCCTTTTCAAAGTCAAAATTCAAACATCTTTATTCAGGTAAAATTTGCTTCGCAAGAGTTCATTGAAACAAAAAACCTAGCAATTGAATTCTTGGAAATGAAGAATGTTACGACTTTCTCGATAAAAAATGATTAGGGATTTGTGATTTTTCATTTACTCTGGACATCAACTCCATTCCATAGAATACTATTAACTCCGTGTTATGAAGGCTCTGAATGACGATTTTTCACAAAACATATGGTGACTTCCGAAAAACAAACAACGATGATCTTAGAAATCCATTTTAAATAGATATTAAAACTGTATTGAAAGAGCTTCAAGTTTGAAGACATTTTTACACCATCGTGACGAAATCTGAAAATTTTACAATGATCTCAGTTCAGACAAATTCGACCAATTTAAAGATTTTGCACGAAAAATGTGAACTGACATTTTCGATCTTGAACCAGCTTAATTCTGATTCCATCTTCTTCTATGACCATTTATCAGTTTTAAAAATGATCTTGTTGAAAAATTTTAATCTTCGAAACAGCTTCATTCTTCTGATATTTTTCGTGATAATAAATAGAGTATACCGGTCCTCTTTTTAAACGATTTTTTAGTGATTTCGATTTTACGTTATTCACAATGGTATTCGAGTTAGTCGAAGGTATGTGATTTTTCTTTTACAGACAAGAAGGTGCGCAAACTCATGCGATATTATTTTATAATCTTCTTTGAAACTTATTTAAGCACAATGCATTTATAAAATTCGTTGAATAGCACTTTTTTAAATTTGTTGAAAAATTTTTTAGGTCGAAATTGAAAAAATTTTTTTTTTCACTGTCCATTTTGGAAACCATTTCCGAATTTTTCATATTTGTGTTTGAAAAATTTAAAAAAGATCTTATATCTAAAAATGGTGCAACTTGGGGCTCGCGGCTTAAAATGAAATTCTGGTTTGGGGTCCACGGGGGAAATAAGTTTGGGAACCTATGACTATATGAATGTCAGAATTATCTATGGTTGAATAACGGAGTTGCACTGCATCTGTACACTTTTTTTACTAAATTTATTTCACAAAGGTTTAAGATTGTCATCATTATTTCCATCATTAGATCTTTAAGATCATTATTTCTCAGTAAGATTTATGAAAACCATGCTTAAAATAATTAATTTGAAACATGTTTACTTGCTCATTGTTTCAAGTTAATTTTAATCAATTGAAACTCAATCGCCCATATCTCAAAACAGTGTCAAGAACAGTTAGAACCTTTTCAATGTAAGGTGTCGAAATATTGAATTTTTGTTTTGGAAACCTAACTATGGGTTTTAATGAATAAATGTATAACTATGAAACTTAACATATTTTTTTGTTTTAAAACATTCTACTCAACAGTAAATAATATCAAAGTGAGAACATATGTATTAGATTCAAAAACACATTTAAAGTTGATGAATTTGTAAAAAAATAAATTTGGGGGTCTATCGAAAACTGAATAACTCGGAAGGGGTATACGGGACAAAAGAGTTTGAGGGCCTCGTACTAGATAAATAAATTTACCCTTTTTACTCAGGAATACTTCTTTACATATTTGAATATATAAGAGTTTACAAATATAAGCTTAAAAACGAATACAATCAACACTCATATAGCACTGAGATAGGATTTCTTCATGACATTCTTTCATCAAAATTAAAAGGGACGTACAGCTACTGATAAATATTCTTCTAATGTATGTATTTGCTTATGTATAATATTACACAACGAAACATATCCTGTTCTAGTTCTCGTATCTTTCCAATCCCTACTCTCTTCGAAAAAGAGAGGTTGGCCAACTTAGTAACAGCAGTTCTCGTAGAAAAAAACATATGTTGATATAAACTCCGTGAGGAGTCCATATGTTCCAAGTTGGGACGGACATGCTTAAAAAAACAAAACTATTTACGACAAATAATATTTGCAATGAATAAAAAAGCAGCATATGAACTTAGACAAGGAAAGTAAAATTAAATTTAAAAAAATGTTTCTTATTTTGTGGCAGCCGTTTTTATTTAGGTTAATGAAAGCATCAATATATTCTAGCAACCCTAATATAACGCAGTACTCGTTGAGAACGGTTGCGATATAAAAGGTTGCGAAAATTGCGGTGAACCTTCAATAACAGGGCTCTCATATGCGTAGAACTACTTAACAAACTTAAACAACCTTCGCATTGCACAAATTTACCTACTCGGTTATTACATATTTATTTTCTATGTTTTTGCCAGAAGAGTGAAGATAGAAGGATAGAGAACAGAAGTTAGCTTATTACTATAGACTCCAATTACTCGGCATCTCAACTACTCGAGTAGTTTCAGATGTACCATTTTTTATTAATTCAAATTCGTGTATTTAAATGTTTAATAATAAAAGAATGATTAATAAATAAATAGGCGCATTAAATTGATTATGCCACAGCTGCATCCAAAGTCGGAAAATCAAAAGGATATTTTTCAATATTTTATTTTGTCTCTTGTCATCAAAGTCGTTGCTAAGATAAGTCAGCAGGACCCAAAGCAAAAGTAACAAATTAAATTCTCGCACAGCATAGTCAACGGCAAAACCACTAAAAATAAATATTACCTGACAGTAAAACCACGCGTAAGACTCAGTTAAACGCAACGATAAAATATATATATGTATATACATTTATTTTAAATAAGTAAATAAACTTTGATAATATGTCTTCAATTATACATTCGAGTAATTCAATTATATATTATCGAGTACTTAAAATGGACGAGTATACTCGAGTATCGAGTACTCGATACTCGAATTGGAGTCTCTACTTATTACTAGTTTTTATCAGGGCTGTGAAGTCAGAGCTTTTTTGCCGGAGTCGAGAGTCGTCGCGGGGTTTTTGCCGGAGTCGTACTCGGATTATTTTAAAGTGTAAACTTTTTAGATTTGCATATAATATGTAAAATTTGGCTATTGGCCGGATTGGTCGGTTGATATATGTAAAGGGTCTTTTTATAAGGACGCTTAGTTTTGAAATGTAAATAAAACAAGTTGTTTGTGAGATTTCGACTAAATTTTAATTTCATTTGTAAGTATATTTTACGGCATTAAATATGGAATATAGCATCAAATGTCTGCCAATATCCATTCATTATAAAATGGGCCATGTCGCTAAAGTTGACTTTTTTGACAAATTTGGGTAAACTTCCAACTGCTCCAGAACCCAATCAGGCGTTGTCTGTGGTCGTTTACCTGAAGTTCCTTGGTTAGTTGGATTTTATACGGGTGCAGACATAAGGCCCGATTCAAAATTCGCCAAGTTGAAGTCGCAGAAAAGCCAAGTTCTTGTGAACAACGAGAAATAAGCTGCCTTGGGTTTTCCTGTACATTTTCACACACAGCAGCAATGTTTTCACCAGATATTGTGTTTTGATGACGTACAGGTAGGTGTTGGCCGATTATTTACCAAACTGGTTGACTCAAATTTGGCCACTAAACAATGAATAATCTACTCAGCAGGACAAAGTAACATATTTTGAGCGTCCCTATTGAAATACCCTTTATAATTGAATACACATAAATAGGAGAGGTAGGAAAAAAAAGTGACGAAATTTAACTTTTTTTAGTCGGAGTCCGAATTTTTTAACGACTCCACAGCGCTGGGTTTTAGAATCAAATTGTAAAAATAAAATTTTCGACATCACAGACACTTGCGCTTTCGAGTACAATTCCATAAATTAAATAAAAAAACTCAATTTATCTATAAAAAAAACCACATGTTATAGTAACGACGTTAGCCACTCGAATACTAACCCAACAAATTTGCTTACTTGAATGTGAAATTATTTATTTATATTAAACTTACCACAAGTGAGCCTCTTAGGTTATATAAAATACAAGTTTTTACTCGACCAACTTTTATCATACCATATACTAAGCCAAGAATGATATTTTATTTATTTATTAATACCATGGGAATGCATCCTTGGCTTGAAGAAGACATTTATTCAGTCAGTAAGGCGTGTGGTCACAAATGTAAACATTTTACCCAAAATGCCGCGACGTGGAATTCACGAATCGTGTATTTTTTAAAGAACGCCATTAGCACTCGGGAGTTTTTCACTTTTGTGACGTTTATTGATGAAGCGTGCACTTTGCTGGCCATTTTTTTAAATCCCCGGGGATATTCATAACTTACCTGATGTACCAGTCTTCATTTTCGTTTGTTTCGTTAGAAAAATGACAACAACTGTAAGCCACTCAATACGGTTATTCAATTTCTCTTTCTTCTGACACAATTTGATTGTTGTAAATATATGAATAATAATTTGAACAAATAAAACACAATTTTTTGTACTACTTTCACATTTTATAAATATCAGTACCGGTTTCGCTCATCACAATCATCATCAAATAATCACTTAATAATGCTCGATTTAAGTCAAGCTGGTCCTAATTTAAGTAAAATCATATGTGAAGGGTATTACAAAAAAAAAATGTCTTTCCACTTTGAACAGACACAAAAAAAAATATTTGACTATCAATTGTTGGCGGAAAAACATTATTTTAATAAAAATAGTAACACATTTTTAGCACTTATTCCACATTAAATTTATGTATAAGATCAGGACCGGTTTCGCTAATCGCGAGCATTATCAACTGTTACCAACATTATTTTAAATAAATAAAATCCAATTTCTTGGTCTCGTATATTCTAATCGTTTTTCTTGCGCCAATTGTATATTATAACTTATCTTATCTTTTCTTTATTTTTTTTTAAAATAACCAAGCTTATATTTGTACATATAAATATGACTTGATACTTCCACGAAACTTCCCGTAAAAAGCTTCGACCCTATGAGCAATGAAACCGAAGCCGACGACGTTGGCCATTAAACTTGATTCATTATACATATTATGATGTATTCATCAAAAAATAATAAGAATAGGATATGAATGGTGAGATTTTAACAGCTCCAAAATAAGGTAATTTAATACTAATTAGCTGACAGAGCTGTTTAAGAAAAGGAGAGTAGGGATAATAAAGTTTTGTCTCGACATACCCGGGTTTCACCTTAACGGCATCTTCAGTGAATTCAACAGCACGAATGAACTTGAACTGACGCGCAGTAACAGTTTGTATCGTTTAAATTTAAAAATTAAAGTTGATTTGCTATTAACGTTATCTGAATAAGAAAATACTACAATTTTTTTATTAGATTTTTATATAATAAAACATTACAGAAATTACAATTGATAACTTTATTTTTTTTGAAAATAATGTCGAAGAAAATTTAATTTTAAAACAGTTTGAGGGCCGTTGCAAAAATATTTGACATTTATAATTAGTCCTTTGGATTTAGGCACATCTTCTTTGGATATCCTTTTTGAATAAATCTAATGTATTTTGTGAGCGTTTCTAAGTGTTTTCGAGTCTCGACAGGATGCCGCAATCACAACAAGACATTACTTTAAACATTTTATGGCCTCCCTGAACTCAATTTATGTCACTTATTCCATTCCTTTTTAACTAAAAAACTTCTATGATATTTATGAATATTTAATTCGTTGATTATAGTCAACCCTCATATATAATAGCACCGAGATAGGAGTTTTTTTACGTACAGCTACCGATAAACTTACTTCAAATGTACATATGTGTTATAATTAAGAATTTCGACTGAAGGTGCTTGATAGAATTTCAATATCAAATTTTAATCGTTTGACTTTTATCCTTTTCCATAAGCTTTGTTGCTAACAACCTGGGTGTCACCTTTCGGCACTTGAACTTAATGTATAATATTATACATATAAGTATGTATACGAAACATTTGCCTGAAGACTGCAGCACATGCTATTCTAAACAGCTTTATAGCAGAGGGTGCTGTAAGAGGGTTGACTGTACTGAGATAATACTTTTTTCAGCCATATCCGAGATATTGGAGCCTATGAAATTATTATTTATTTTATCTCAATATAAGTTTTTACGACACATGCATGTATATTCAGTTGCTCAAACTTTATGTTTCGATAAAGTGGGGATAGGAACTAATGAATCGCTCTTATAAAGTCTCATTGTGAAGATTGGATGGGTTTGAGAGGTAAATTTAGACACAATAGACACACTTATCTTCGAGAGGAAATCAATAATTCGATTAAAAAAAGTCCATAGGCTCCCAAATTTTTTCGGGTAAAAACCCCTATTTATAAAAGCCATGTGATTTGCGACCCCGATACAATTGAATAGGGCATTTTTAATGGGATAATCAAAAAAGACATACAAAATACAGTGAATTCTTTTTTTGTTGACTGTATAAGTTGGCGACCCATAGGTTTGGAGCCCGTGCTCTATCCCATGGGAACCACGACTTAAGTCAACGAAGTTAATACTCGGTCACGGGCCCGACAGCTATATATAATATAATAATAATATTTTAAGGTGTACACTGTCAATACTTGTTGGAATGGCATTAGGTACGTGAAAACCCGATTCTACGTTTTTCAAGAGACCGTAAAAAACAAGCGACTAATGCGGGAAACGATCAATGCGGGAAAGTTTTAAATATGAACTAAAAAAAAGAAACTTTTGAAAAGTTATTTATTAGAATTTCTTATTATATCTAAAACATTCATTTTTTTTAAAACTCCTTAACACTCACTACGTTGCAGTTTGGCACTTCAATTTAAACAAATGCCCTTCAAATTCTTATATAATTTTAACAGATTCATCTATGTATATCCTTGAAGTAGAAAAATATTTTTATTTTTCGAAGGAAGGAGAACGATTATTGCGAGTTTTTTTTAAATTGTTCTTATGGATGTCTCGCTGGGACTATACAAAATGAACGAACCACGCGGAAAAACGGTTAATGCGAGAACGTAAGATCGGGGTTCCACTGTATAGTAAAAAAGTGTTATTATTTATATTAATAATATATTAAAGTTAACTATAATATATTATAACTGAGAATGCATATTGCAAAATTTTACGTAGAGCTGTTGGGAAAATTTTACATTCCAACTTTTAAGCGAATGCATTTGAGTGTCTTGGATTTAAAATGTAAAAAAGACCAATCAAAAGGGCAATGAATATTACAGATAGACTAAAAATATAATCGCCAGGATTTGTTTTTAAACAAATCGGACGCTAAGCAAGAATGATTGCTCGGATTAAAACCGAATGCTGTGGAAATCATTCACCCATAGACTTCCGCAGCCCTGATGATTCTGATAATATGTCCAGAATGTCACTTCGAATTCGTCACCGAACTTCTGCATCTGGTCCCATATTGTGCGCTTACACACGGTGGTTAAAAACTAAAAATCAAAACTATCATCTTTAACACTTACTTAACCATGCAGTAACTAAAGTTGCACGTGTTTTTTGCACTCAGGTGTCTATATATATTCTATAATATAACGGCAAAAAATAATACTTGTTCACTTTTATGATGTTCACTGTCCATACTTGGTGGAATGGCACAATATTATTAAAAAAAATATAAAACATTTTTGTACTTATCGCTCATCGTAAAATAAGAAATACAAAATACAGCGTTATTTATACAAATCAAGACAAACAATTGGCAATACACATTTTCAATTAGTTCAATGACAATAAAACAAAATTTTCAGAATCTATATTAAATAGACTATAATTAATAGGTTTAAGACCTCATGCAAATATAAGCTCTAACATTAAAAGTCATTTAAGATTCAACGGTCATTAACAATATAAAATCAAACAAATACATTATCAAATGGGTTTGATAAGACATTATTAAATTCTATTTTCAGATGTACTCTGATGAAAATAGCACCGGTTTCGCTCGTCGCAAGCGTTGTCAACTGACAAATTTTCACCGATTGATTATTTTTTAAAATTAACTGTCATATTTTTCGTATTTTGCAATATCACCTGGTGCTTTTTATTCTATTTTAAAATTATTTAATCATCAAGTATTGAAAATATATTAAACGAATCTTTACCATTGTGAAACTATCTACTTCATTCAGCATAAATTAACCCGAATGAAGCGAAACCGGCCCTGATCTTTATCAGAATACATGTGGAAATAGTATTTTATAATTTGTTTTATTTATTTGAACAAAATAAAGGTGAAATTTCTTATTTTGAGCGGTTGAATACGGGCTTATATTGAAATAATAATATGATGACGATTTATGGGGATGTAAAACATTCTTTTTACTGTTTTTATGGCCCCATGGTAATTTTTGATTTTGCATTGGAAACGATGACTAGTGTTATTCTTTTTGCGAACACCCGACAATCTGAAAAACCGGCTCAGAATCCATAAATAAATTCGGGAACGAGTTGTTCAAATTTGAAACGAGTCTTCGGATAATCTTAAGGGACTACTTATACTTAAATGTGAGATATCATCGTGAATGGCTATATGCCATACGTTTTGGGATTGTCCAACTCGATTAAAATTAAATATTATACACACTACAACTATTTTTAACACATATTTACGGGCCACACTATATAAAAAGTAAAGGGCCGTACAGCTATATATTTACATACATACATATAAAGTAAATAAATTTTATTCGAATGCGCATATTTATGTATAATAATTTTGATATTTATTTTGCCTGCAGTACACGCAGTACACGCTATAAAAAAATTGCTTGATAGCAGAGAGTGCTGTAAGAGGGTTGATTTGACTGTACTTTAAAAACTCACGACTGGTTTTATGCAGTCTTTAAGAAATACAATTAGGGTAAAACCGTGCTTTACTTAGGAATCGATTACACATTTTAAAGATAATATATAATTTATTTATTTATAAATATACATTGCAAAAATTACAAATTATAAGTTTATTTCTTTTGCAATGTGAAAAAAGATGAAAGCATTGAAAGAAAAAAACACATTGGAAATTGGCAAAGAAGTCAACCGAATGAGTTCCGATGAAATCAAATATAATACATAAAAAATAGTACTCTTCTGAACTCACTCATGTCCATGTGAAATATGTCGGCATCCGAAGCAATTTCGTTAAAAATCACTAAAGCCCTACCCAGTGGCATCTCCAATGGCAAATTGGTCTTACTCCTTGGAAGAACATACAACTCATGTTCACAATTCCTCAAAAAATTAGCATGGACATTCAATTAATTATAATAAAAGGTTCTGTCATATGTAACATCACTGCAAAATAAACTAAAAAACTAAAATTAAATAGTTTTGTGATGGATTTGCATCTGGTATATCTTTTGGTTAATCTACCTGAAATAAACAATTTTTTTTTTTATTTGCAGGTCAACGAAGCATTTGAGGTCCTGAAAAAAAGAACGTGCTCGAATCCCAATCAGCGTCTTCCAAAAGTCGAAATCCTTAGAAACGCCATTGAATACATTGAGAGTCTGGAAGAGGTTCTTCACGGTGCACAAAGTCATAGCCATTCTCAGTCAAAATCTTCAGATAATGAAAATAAATACATAGTAAGTAATCATTAAATTTATAAAAATTAGTGAATATGATAACATGTATAACTTTCCAATCATAGCAATAGTATTTGGTGTGCTGAGTCCGTGGTGCAGAGGTCAACGTCGTTGGCTTCCGTGACGGACCTCGCAAGCTCAAGTCCAAGGACGAGCAGTATTTTCTTCAGTCGATAAATCGATTTTGTTCGAATGCTCGGATTGTTGTGTTGACTGAAATTCTCTTCCCACCTATCCAATCCTAAAAGCGGGGTATACCGAGAGCGACTAGCTGACACTACTCCTGTCCTATCCCCTTATCAGTTCTTTCCCTACTCTCATAGAACTAAAGATTGGTTGAGTGACAGGCATATCTCACAGAAAAAAATGTTTGACACCTACATTAGGAGGCATATGTTTCACATTTTTAACCACTAAAAAAGTTTTAATAACAATTCACAGGCGTATACTAATGTTATTTCATGGAAAAAAATGTTTTTTTTCACCTGATTGCTATACAAATGTTTTATTTAACATAACATACAATATAAGGCCAATGCTCGATATATTTTATGCGTGGGTGTTTTACGACCGCCTTCTATAACGCTATGCGATCAAAAACAGAATGAAGTCTACTCGTAAATAAATTGATCCGATATATAAATACACGGGACTGATCCTTAAGCCATACACTATGGTGCTAAAGGAAAAAGAAAATATGACTAAAAAATACAGACTTATTTTAGCAGTTAATTTATATCAGGGGTGGCCAAAGAGTAGATAGCGTAGCTATTTCAAGTCACCCGCCTGTCTGATGTACTGATGTATACATCTCTGATCCCTCTTTTATTTCAATGATAATAAATTCAATTTATCTTGTGAGTTGATCGTCGCCAAAAAAATCGCCCGTAGTGGTAAAAGATGGCCTCCCCTGATTTATATAATATATGTAACTCAAACAATGACACTTCTCAATCTGTACCTATTTCAATAGCTGCTTTTATTATAAAATCCTCGACGAGAAAACTTTCTAGATTTACGAAATATCAGCGTTTTATTTTTGTATCTGTAACAAAAGATTCTATTTTCGATTTGATATATCACTAAAATCAGTAACTGCCGTTCGTCGGTTCCTTTGAAATTTTCCGAAAAATAGAGATACGTGTCAAAAACACGCGATTCCGTGTTGTCTGCGGGAATCGTAGACAGTGTGAAAACCTTTACGACCTCTCAATCAGCGCCGCAGTCGGACTTTAAGTGCCCATCTTACAAAACGGGCGCTATTTATGTGTCACGGAAAACAGCAATCAATAAAAGAAAAACAAATTTCAATCATTCATAATATTGAAGTAAATATTATTACAAAATCTTTGGTTTAGTAAAAAAACTGCTTACACTAAATCACTCAGTTATTTCAGGTACTGAGCTTCCGTTTATTATCAAAGGATTGGAGGCATCAGACATGTTTTAAATTTATCCCTCTCTTCTCATTAAAACAAGTGTAAAACATAAATGAACGATTTTTTGTTGACTCGACTTTTTCCGATCCGTATTATATGCGATAAGTCAAACATATGTTACTAAATGTGAAACGATATTAATCAATTTAGTGCAGTGGTTTTCATGTGTGGCCACCAGAAGATTTGGCTGCGGCCACCATTGTATATAATAAAATTTGAAAAAATGAGGTTTTACAAGTTAATTTATCAACAAATACCCTGGAAATAAAAAAAAATGTGTGCAATTAATGCCAATGGTAAATTATCAAACATGTTTAGACCCATTTGACAGAGCTCAAACACAATAGGTTCACAATGGTGCGGCCATCCGACATTTCCGTAGGACCACTTATGGGTGCGATGCGGCCACATGATAATTTTACGTGAGAGCCACTGGTGTAGTGCCTCACACGGTTGAGCAACATAGAGGTTTCAAATGACGTGATACTTTAAGTGAACAATAGCTTTCGAACGTTTAGTCCCATCTATGATTCGCCGGAATAAATAAAAATAGCCTACAATTATGTAATGATTAATTAGAAAAATAGATTTCTGTATAAGGTTCTAATATGCGTATCAAGGGCTGTCCAAAATATTTTCGTGATACCTTGTAAAAGCGTGATTATAAGCTTAACAGCTTTGCTTGGCGTTTGAATTTTGTACTATTTCATGAGATTTGTCGCTGACGACCCTGGCCTTTCATTTCGGCAGTTTCGGTGGTTTCAAGTGCACGAGCGAGCCTGAATTGACACTTACTTAGTCAATAGTTTGCATCGATTTTTTATATTAAAATTACACCACTACGTTTTATTGTTATTATCGTAATTTGCATGCATGAGCAAAAGTTGTGATGTTACTGAGTTTCAATGAATTGTTGAATGGATAATTAAAATTGTCACGTATTGAAAATGTGGCATTGTAAAAAATAATTACCAGATAATAACATGAAATTGCCCAATAATTAATAACGTTGGTTTTATCTGGCGTATTATTGAAGAAATGATTCAAATTTGATATTAAAATTCCAACAAGCACCTTCAGTCTTAATTCTCAATCAATATCCTAAATCATGACATAACATATGATCCTCTCATATTAATTTCAAATTGATAAGATTGATGAAAACTTTTAGTAAGGAGAAGCAAAAATGTATTGAAATATTCTTTTTCTAGTCAAATTAATAGTCTCAACAAAAAATATTACATCTATTATGTAATTGCCGCTAAAAGTTGTTAACGGCGTAAATGGGTATTATTTTTAAATGTTTCAGTTTTATTACTAAATGAAAATCAACATTTATTAGACTAGCACTTAACGGGTTCACATGTTTGAGTATCCCTAACAGAATGGCAGAACCGAAAAAGATTTTTTATAGCCAATTAGTGGGGCGGTAACTGAATAACGGAAAGCATAGCAATTTTATATCTTCATGTTACAAATATTTTTCTTTGCAAGATATATTATTCTATTTTTAAATTATTATTATGATAAATCTTTCCTCTTATTGTGACAGGCAGTGATGCCAACTTGAAATTATTCTTTATATAGCATCTGGATAATATTAAAAAATAGAATTACATTTTCGTACAACAACACGTCTGTTGCAAATATTTATTTGACGTGCAGGAAAAATAATGTAGTATGAAATTATGTATATTTAAATTATAGCAATAATTTGCCATTGCAGCAAGTACTAATAAATCAACTAGTTTTTAATTTCAAATCAGTTGAGATGAAATAAATGAGAATTTATAAAAAAACGAGAGCAAGCTTCACAAAGACAAATTCAGAAAACAAATATCTCATTCATTTAACCGGGCCAGGAATTGATCATGGCACTTTTAATTGTCAAACGGCGTTATTAACGCTAGACTTCATTTCTATTTAATTGATAAATATAAATGTAACATTTTCCAAATCTTAGTTTGATTAATTATGTTGCCATTTACCTTATTGCTAAAATTAAATTGTATTATATGATTATTAGCTGTGAACCAATATCACGATATCAATAGATACAAACTCTGATGGTTCCATGAAAAATCAGAACATGACTTTTCAGAACATGACTTTTCAGAATATGACATTTCAGAACATGACATTTCAGAACGAGACTTTTCAGAATATGACTTTTCAGAACATGACATTTCAGAACATGACATTTCAGAACAAGACATTTCAGAAGAAGACTTTTCAGAATATGACTTTTCAGAACATGACATTTCAGAACAATCGGCCTACCTACGGACACCGTCCGAGCGCGCTCGCTTTATAATATTGGGTTTTCACATATATATTTGTCTATAAACAATTTAACTTTTTTAGTAAAATATAAACATATCGAGATCGACAATAAAAATTATTAATTAATAATAACAACATAATTAATAATTTTTAATGTTATTATTATGTGTATAAAAATTCTGTGCAAGTCGATCTCGATACGACATTTGAGAAGCATGTAAAAATATCAAATACCAATTATGAATAGGGCTGCCACAAAATAAGTGTAATTATGAGATCGCCGAAATTAAAATAAATGTTTACTAACAATTGTAGTTAGTTCGCGTGCATTTTAAAATTCATTCGTTGGGCTGGCACAAATATGTATATATATATGTATGTGGGATCTGGCGGTGGAGTCGGGCAAAATAACGAAGGTTTTAGTTTTATAATACGTCTTTATTTATTAACAGTCTTAACACCGGCTTATTCTGGCGGAAAAAATATCACAACAAAAAAATCTTAAGATTAAAATTAAAATTTATATAATATTTTTACACGTTTCTCAAATGTCGTATCGAGATCGACTTGCACAGAATTTTTATGCACATAATAATAACAATAAAAATGATTAATTAATTACTTGTTGTGGCAGCCCTATTCATAATTTTACCTACTTACCTACAAGCTTATATATTATATACACACTCCATACATTATTTTAACAGTACATTTTTAAAGGGTTATTCGATTTACTGTTTTCGGTGTAATTTAATAGAACAGATTGTAAAAATATCTATATTAAAACAATTGACAGACGGTTTATCAGTGGTCAACAATTCGTTCTTTAATTGCGTGGCCCGCTGGTTTGAATCTCAGTAAGGAAACTTTGATGATTTTTTTCTCACTTTTAATGTGTTCACTGTCAATACTTGGTGGAATGGCATTATGATCAATTAATAATGCTTGCCATGAGCGAAACCGGTCCTGATCTAATAAATTTCACGTGGAATAAGTACTAAAAATGGTTTAATTTTTTATTTCTCTTTGATTTATATTTTATACTTGAAAACATGCATTTCTTTAATTAAATACGACACACCTAATCCGTAATATAAGCGAGAAAAATCTAGAAAAGAGGTCTAATCACGTGTCCTATCAACCCTATCATTTTACCTTTACTCATTCTGATTTTATTTTTTTATATCAATTTAACTGAGCATCAAGTTTAAGGCGTGTTAGCGCCAAAGTTTTTCCAGTCTCCTTCGTCACTAAATGTTTTTAACTCTTGAATTTTATTTGATGACATTCCCTTTCCATCGCTTCCGACAGGAAGGCGCGATCGCTACAGTTGAGAAGTTATTAACTATTGCGTCTAGAGAGGGTCATCGAGAAGAATAGCTCTCGGCCTATACCGATTCTCTGATGTCATAATTCTGCAAGCAAGAGATTGATGGGTTATCGTGAAGGCCTACAGCCCTATGAAACTTTTTAGAGGTTTCACGAACGAACTCGCGAATAGTGGGCACACTTAAATCTCTGTCTAACAGCGATCCACGCACGAACCATGGAGCATCCCATACTTGCCTCAATGACTTATTCTGAATAACCTGCTGATTGTGCTGTATACAGAAACAACTGAATAGCAAACAGTTCTTGTAGAACTGTTCAAGTCGAAATGCTCTGAATTGGAAACGAAAATAATAAAAAAATACAAAAAGGAAAAGTACATAGAATTAGAAAAAAATGGAATACAATAGTGAAGTTATTATAAGATGAATTAAATTTTGTGCTCTTTTTAGAAAAAAACAAAAATATTACAGCTACGAGAACCATAAGATTTTTTACTTCGACAACACCATAATCGGTCGGTCCATGTGGTCTAGTGGCAAGAGCTTTGTCCTAGAGATCGGGGGGCCCGGGCCAATCCCCGGCAAGGTCAGATTTTTTCAATTGAAAAAAAAGAGATCTTGGGTGTATGTTATTTATCGTTGATTTTGTGCACAACTGATACATTATTTACCATCGAGTTAATCTCGTATGACTTTCAAAACTCAGAATATTTGGCGCATTGGCGTAAGCTGTAATGCCAAATATTAAAAAAAATAAAAAAATAGTAATAATATATGAATTGCGTTGCAAATAATTTCATATTTTGCAGTTTATTTTGTATCAACCCACTTACCTAATAATAGCTCACAAGTCACAAGCATCAAACATTAAATTAATTCTACATAGAATGCGTTTCGAATTTAAAACAGCTTAGAATTCGAATCAAATTTTCAGTGTTGCTACATCAAGGGGAATAAATCACGCAATATCGCGACACTAGATTTATTTATTTATACATTTCAATTTCGATGGGTGGCACTGTAGATAAATCTCAAATAAAAGTGGATGGATGTGATTTATTTAACTTTATTTAGGCGTCCACTGAAAAGATTTATTGAAATATTTACATATTTATTTTGTATTTCCGTATTATTAACTGACGATCATAATACATATTTAAAATTGGTAAGATAATGTTTTAAAATCTGACAGAATATTATAGCCGCAATGAATGATAGATGACACAAAATATAAAAATGACACTTGAACCACGTTTTATATTAATACTAGTATTGCTACCCGGCGTCGCTCGGACTAAGCGACCAATAATTATTTAATGTTATATCATTCGACATAATTATATCACAAAATATAACATCCAAAATAGAGTTAAAGTAATCACAAACTTTATTTAATTTGATGACAGCCCCATTCTCGCCCATTAAAATGTCAAAATTCAAGGAAAAAATCTAATTTGCTGTCAAATAATACATTCACGTAAATAAGAAACATTGTTA
Organism: Himalopsyche kuldschensis; assembly: GCA_028554975.1. Lineage (NCBI taxonomy): Eukaryota > Metazoa > Arthropoda > Insecta > Trichoptera > Rhyacophilidae > Himalopsyche > Himalopsyche kuldschensis. The sequence goes on from JAHFWI010000092.1 coordinate 1,478,067, forward strand.
TTAATAATAAAAGCCGGGAAAAGTTCAATAGAAGACTAATTTATTACATTTTGACTAAATGGCTTCGCCGATAAAAATTCAAACATATTTTCTTTCATATTCGTTTTATGGCAACTTAACCAGAGACCTTAGACCAATGCAAAAGAAAATTACAGACCCACAGACATACGCCGTTTCGGTTTTATATATAAGATTTAAGAATATGTATGATTTCATATATTCAATTTTTACTTTTGTTCGAATATGTTAAGGGTCGTTCATAAATAATATCATTCGATATTCAGTATTTTACCTCCCTTCCCATACTGTTACATTTCGACACAAAATCTTCCATCTTAAACCCTCTATCTAAATATTCTAAGCAACGAGGTAGCCCCTCCATATTGAAATCCTTTTTTTCGTCGTTTCCCGCACACAATCTCTTATGTGATATTTTTGGCCAAAATGAGATATTTTCACTATTGGATTTGGACTATTTCTCCATGTTTCACTTTTTTATGAGAATATTCCGTTTCCTAAATATACTGATTTACTGTTATTTTGGACCACAATATATCCAATGTGATAACACATGACCTTGGATATTTTTTTCCGAGAGCGTTATTGCTTTAATGTGCTTTTATTGATTATCTCCTGATGTGCTTTTATCTACATAGGAAACATTGTGCGGAAAACAAAGATATCGATGGCTTAAAAAGTAATTATGCTAACTCCTCTTTTGGCTGAAAATGATTTAATAATCCCATCTTATTGTATCATGCAATGTGCATGTCCCATAATATTTTAATATCCAAAACTTAGTTGAATGCATCGGAAAAACTTTTTAGGAAAATTTGATAACTCCATTGTCGCTAAAGCCTACACTGCTAATTATCCAACTCCGCCATTTTCTATTGTCACCTGTCATTCATTCGTTCTTTTTCAGCGGTGGTACAAATAAATCGTTTGAATGTCCTATTTGAAATTTTCCCGATCGGTTTGAAAATACCAAAATAATCAGTTTTTACCCTCTCCTGCACAATTGACAAAAACGGAGATAGCAAATTTACTCCTTAAGCCATCGATATGCGTGATTATGAAATACATTAAATACGAAAACTACTTACTATATACATAGGTATATGGTAGGCCAACTCCTAAAACGATATCAAGGTAAGTAGTGTTCGTTTCCAGTGGCAACACCATTATGTTTTTTTTATTATTCCTTAAATTATCGATCCACCGTGCTCGGTATAACGTATTGAACATCCTTATTGGATATCTCTTAATATTCTGTCAAATACAATTGTACTGAAACCACTGAAATTATTATACTGAGGCAATATTAAATAAATTTATTTTCATTGCTAATACAAATGGTTAATAATAGTAAATTATCTTTTAAAATAGACGAGAGTGAAATATTTAACACAGTTAACTGCCGATCTTTAAAGAAACATATTTTATTACTTAAATTAATCTAGTCGTTGCTACTGCAGATGAAAAAAATCGATAAAAAACGATGAAATATCGCAAATTAAAGTGTCCATCCTATAATATCACGGCGGCTATTTTTTTATTTTTCCCCACTAAAAGTGGAACTCCAGCTGTCGCGAACCTTTTCAAAAATAAAATACATTCACAAACTATTTTTAAAGATTCCAGGTTCTGTTTGATTAAATAAAATATCATATATGGAGAACTTACAATACATAAATTGTTTGACCATAGTAATCTATTTTTTACCATCAAGAATTAACATTCAAATTATTCTTTTACCGTGCATTGTTTTAATATTCTACCACGCTTAGAGCATTTCAACAGAAGTTGATTTCAATAAAACTGGTTGTTAGTCAATTACTCATCATCCATCATCAGCTAAGATAGTGATATAATTTTAGTGTTAGAAAATAACTAGTCGCAATTCAATCATTATTCTCTTTTTTTTACTTATTTGCATTTTCGGGCTTTCTCTATCGTTAGATTTTTAGCTGGAACGAAGGCATTATAATTCTAGTACAACTCGATTTTCAGAATAATATAAAAGGAGGCACTTTATTATTTTTTTTCAAATAATTTTATTGCTGTTCATAATTTGAAGCAGCGTAAGGCAAAAAAAAAATATTTAATTCTTAGATGAAAGAATTGTCGTGTCGCATAATAGTGCAGGAGTATTTATTGAATATACGCCACCTTACAATATGTAGTATGACTGAGATAAATAAATACAAACTTTATTTTTTAAATTAGGCATTCGTCTGTTATCACTGCGTTAGTCAAAAAAGATGTCTACGCCCACGCCAATAAAGCTTCCAACCGACACGCGTTGAAAATTTTTAGACATGAGACAAAACAACTCATTAATCAAAAGACATCTCGAGAATATATCGCGGGTTTTTCGATTTCTCTACAGCGTAAATAAAAAATAGCAGACACGAAAACTAGCTTTCATTACATTGAGATTTTTTAAATTTCGAATATGCGAGGCCGTACAAATAATGTAGCTTGAATATTATTTTGTCACTGGCTGCATGATTTCGCTTGCAATGGAATCAGATTTAATTATTTTTTTATATGGAAATACTAATTAGGTTTTATTAAAATTCCTCACTCATTAATTATTCGCAAGTCATTGTTGTATCTCAAAAAAAATATGGAACAAAAATTCGAATCAAATAGTGTAATGTTCATTTATTCTAAATTTGAAATTATTGCCTTGTTGCCATAGCTACATTCATTCGTCAATTTTATGTGTACATCTGGCCTTCAAAAAATAATCTGACATTAATTCCTTTGGATTCCAATGTCCATTGGCTCTCGAACCCTTTACCGTGCATCTAACTACGACAAAAGCACTAGCGCGTCATAACTCATTAACGCGACTGACATTGTTTCCAATACTTAAATATATTTTTAAGAAACGTAAAACTTCATGTATTTAAACAGTATATACTTAACGAGGACTCGTTTTTGGTCAGAAGTTAAAACAATTTTCAAAATGAGTATAGAACATAATTATTATAGATGATGATTAGATAGAATTTGATAGATGGTAGTTGGGTAAAAATATTTTTTATATATTCATTACAGTGGCCGGCTGAGGGCTGTTATTTTTAAATATTTTTATTGTCGCGTATTTTAAGTATTCCTCTTCTAGAAAATTGAAAAACAAAATGCTTTTATAATTTTGTGATGACAACCCTTAATGGAAACTGCGTGGATATTAAAAAAATATTTTGCAAAACTTTTTGCGTAATATCTACAAACGAATGATTTTATTTAATTTTTTTAGAATAAAATATTTTTTGCAACTCATAATGTTTTGAATTTTCAATTTACTGAATCTAATTAGGCAGTTATGTCATGAAAGAATTACAACGAACACATTTATCATTAATTTCATTGCATCCCCGTTACACATGTGGGTTAGGAGTATTAACGATTTTTAGTTTCGCATTGTTGGCAGCACCGATCTGATACTGGCTGATTTATTATTTTGTTCCCAACGGCGAAAATAAGAAACGACGCCCGGTTCTATTTTCAAATTTGACAGATAAATTATTGTCATTTTGTGGCGGGCATTAAAATGCCCCCCTTTGACGTCTAGCTAGAAGATGCAGATCTCAGGAATTCGATAATGTCCTTCTGATTTTGTAACATTTCAAATTGTAAACTATTCTTGAGGATGCCAGACGCTTGAATTTCACCGTCGTCTTTAACTGTTTGTAAAATAATTCCTTAATTGTTTCCCTGTTACAAGATAAGAATTTTGAAAACGAATACCTACGGGCTTTAATTTTACTGTAGTATTTTTTAAAGCAAACGGCTCAATTTTCGGAATCGGTACAAACTCTGCACTATTATACATATCGAGACCATGGTGGAATACTCCGCATCGTTAGCTTCCGTGACAGAACGGCCGGGCTCTAGTCCCGGTACGAGTAGATTTCAGTCGATAAATCAATTCTGTTCGAAAGCAATGGGTGTTTTTGTTGTTAAAAATTCTTTCTTACCCTTCCTATCCCATAAAGCGGCGCGTAGTGAGAGCGAATAGCTAATTAATAACCTTGTTCTAGTCCAGTGGTTCTCACGTAAAACTTGGCTGTGGCCGCATTAGGAACATCAGTGGTCCTACGAAAATGTCTGGTGGCCGCACAAAATTTTTGTGTTGAGTCTTTTTTGTCAAAAATACCAAAGCATGTATGTGTTTGAATTTTTGCGATATAACAATTCTTGATCCACAATACAATGCATACAAAATATGAAATTTCCAGTGTCTTTGTTGACAAATTAACCAGTAAAAACACATTTTTATTTAATTTTAATATTAACTATCAAGCTGTTGGTGGCCGCACATGAGAACCACTGTTCTAGTCCTCGTATCCTTTCAATTCCTACTCTTAAAGAGAGGTTGAGCAACTGAGCTACAAAGCAGTTCTGTCAAAAAAAACCTCAACAAAACTTGAACCCAGAAAAATCATGTTGATATAAACACAATGAGGAGTCATTATGCTCTAAGTTGGGAGCGTAAATGGTTTTAAAAAATCCTTCTGAGCAATCCTATCCTATAAGCAGGGCGTAGCGAGTGCGACATGTTAACCATCAGTCCTGGCCTAGCCATATCCTTTCCATCCCCACCATCACCGAACTAAGTAAAGGTTGAGCGACTGAGTAACAAGCAGCTCTCGTAGAAAAAAAGTTGAGATCTCCCATTATGAGGTCCTATTCTGCACATTGGGAGCAGATATGTATTTAATATACATAATTCTCATAAAAAAACTTCCTTGAAAATACTCCATAGTAAATACATTTACTAAATTTAAATTAATGCAACACATTTTATTCGTAGTAAATATACTATGGAGTTTTTAAACGATGACATAATTACATAAGTAGTTATTTATATCAAAGCGAGAAAGACAAGACAAGGTATAATTGTAATTCTTTGATATTTTAAGTAATACAAATAAATGAAGGCAAAGCAAGTATATTCATATTGGATCATATGTCTTAATTAATATTATGTAACAAAAATTACGAAAGGGCCAGTTGAAAAAAAGTTGTGCTAAATTATTTGAAGTCATGTTTTTGTTTCAGTAGTTGACCATCTCACAAATTGAAAAATCTAGTTGCTGACCATGTCTAAACAGGGGGCTTTATAGTGAACTTTCTGTCAGAGTTGCCTCAGGGCTTTCTGTCACACCACTCTCGGTTGAATCAAGTAGCAATGGGTGGTTCAGGAACAAGGTACATCCCGTTACTAGATTGATCACCTAAGAAATTTGAAATAATACACTTTCCTCACTAGGTGTTGTTTTCAAATGGCCACCCTGACACTCCATTGGCTATATGGTGATGTGTTAGTGGCTCATTCCGACCACAGATGCCTTAAATTGTCTTAAATTTACAATTTAGAGCAATCCCGAATTTTCATATCTTATTTTTGGCCATTTTATTCTCAAAAGGCCAACTACTGGTATATAAGTCAACGACTGGTACATTTACCTTATTAAAAATAAATTACTGTGTTTTGTTTATTTGAAAATAATGCCTTTCCACCAAGAATTGGCAGGAAAAACTCCCCGCAATTTTGTTACATTGAGGAAAGTATTCCTTTCTTGTTTTGGCTTTCAGTGAAGCTTTTTTATTATGTATATTATTTCTTCTGATGGTTTTGGCATTGTACTTAATACAATGTGAAATATATTATTTTGTTATAACGATACTAAATTACTTTGATGAAATACAAAGTTAACTGGTTGTAATAATGATGTCAGTCAGCCGTGGGCAGAATTTGGCAGCACTCCACAATACATAAAAATGTATTCGGAGTTATAAAACTTACACTGTATATCAGATTTACTGTAAATTCTAGATGACCATGGTGAGAATCATAAATTTAATATGATACAATCATGCTTAATTTTTATATTACCTTTTGAAAACAACTAACCAATGAAAAAATAATCAACTTTCTGATTAATCTCTCATTGCAATCGGAAGTGAGTTTGAGGGCATCTTATGTACATGGAACCACTCCAGTACCGTAAAGCCACTGGTGGCCGCCGAGTACGGACGATAAAATAAATCTTCCTGTAAGAATTCTTATGATATTTTTCTTTACATAACTAGTGACATCTATACACTGTCTTTAGAAAAAAATTGTTCTTCTGTCATCAGTCAATCTTGTTGAAAAGGGTATTTTTTTAGAAGTCGGGCGTGATCATTGCGACCATTTTTCTCGGAACTGAAGCGGTTTATTACCACCGATGATGGGAAGTTTACCACAGTAGTTATTCTTTGCAAATTTATGAATAATAGTTAAACTATCAATTGAGACTTTTAATGTATCAATTTTCACCTCTTAGTGAAAATGCATTATTTGAATAAATAAATCATATCATATAGTACTACTTCCACATAATAACTTGATAAAGATCAAGACCAGTAACGGTAATCGCAAGCATTATCGACTGATGTTCTCTGTGATACGCTTCACTGAGGCTCAGTGTGATATGCTTAGATAATGGTGATCAGTTGATAATGCTCGCGATGAGCAAAACCAGTCCTGATCTTTATCAAATTATGTGTGGAAGTATAACTAAATTAGAATGTTTCGTTATTCGTGATAAAGAGAGGGTTTTGGATTCTCGGGAATTATTTCTATGCTTTTCAGGAGAGAGAATCTTTGTTGGCTACATATTATAAAATATCATCATCATGGAATCGTGAAATTACACATTTACTATTATCTGTACCTTTTTTGTATTGAATTTCTTTACAATCGAAATTTTAAAGATCTGACTCTAATGAAACCGCGATTTCACCGGGTAGTGTGTAAGTTTAATATCAATGACAACTAAACTTAAGCACCGGCTTTTTATGATTTTACATCCATCAATCTCCAGATGTCAATCGTGATACTTTTTTTAATTAATCTATCGGAGATATTGATCTGATATACGGATAAACAAATGCGATATCCAGTTGTATTATGCTGACAAAGAATGAATAGCATTCACAGCTTGCAAGAGGGCTTGTAAATTTGTACCCAGGGCACTTGGCACATGTCCCAAATACTTAGATGATACGCTTAGACATTTGAAATTTAATTGTTGTGTGGAAGGTATTTGAAGACCTTTGCGGGAAATTAGATGACCAATTTAGTATAATAACAATACGTTAAACTGTATTTTCGATGGTTTCGACGGTAACTTTGTGGAAGTTCATTTTATACGTTAAACTGTTATAAAAAGTGTGGCCATGGAACGTGGTGGTTGTACAAAAGCATTTCAAAGTCAGGTATCAATCCATGACACAAGAAACGCATAAATAATATCTAGTTTCCATAAAAACATATCAAAGAATGAAGGCAGGATGAATCCTTTCATATAACAATGAATTTTAATAGTTATAACCAGGGTTGTGAATTCGTTAAAAAAAACACGACTCCGACTCAAACAAATTTTATTTTGTCAGGTTGTTTTCCTGCTTTTCCTATTTATGTTTATTAAATTAAAGATCAACAAAATCAATCCAGCCAATAGCCAAACTTTGCATATTTTACTTGTTATATGCATGAATAAGGACCTTTCAAAAAAAAATCACGACTTCGACTCCGGCCAAAACACCGCGACCCCACGACTCTAATTCCGACTACACAGTCCTGGTTATAACGTTGCTAATGTCACTGGGCGTTGATTAATACGTGTTTTATAAATACAATATCATTAGTATGTTGTTAATTGCACTTTCTGTTGACGAATAGCTATGCATGTTAACATTAAATGCTGTATTTTTGACAGCAATTACACCATTAATTTGATCTGATTCAGCTGGACATCGTGTTTTAGATATTAATATAATACTTGTCACCTGCCTATTTTAACGGAGGCTTTGCTAATTATTGTGTTGTAATAATATGGCAGCGTCGTAAGATTATGGAGGTATTTAATGTTCCTTCTGTGACTATCTTCATGTACACTAGCTTATTTTAATTTTCTCCTTGTTGATCAATTCAAAGCAGATCGCATTCGTGAGTATTAACGAATCGCAATTAGGCGTGTGTATTTATCGTCTATTTATAATGTGCAACACTACGCCACGCTGTCTACCAAGTAATAAATTCCTTATAGAATAGCAACATCAAGTATCATTAACACCAGAAATTTATTCAATGGTATTAAAATTCTTCTTGCTCATTAGTGACTAACTTTAAATATAGTAACAATATCAGATTCCCGGAAACATATCTTGAATGTGTGGTATTTTCTAATTATCAAAAAGAAATGATTCATTTATATTTTATCGTATCGTATACTTTCCTATCGATACTCAACATGCTTTTTATATGATACTAGCCGTTACCCGGAAAGGTTGCAATGCCACTCAACGAAAGGAAGTGTCTGTGATTATTGAAGTGCTTTCGGATGCACAATATTTTAGATAAATAATCTCGATTTCATTAAAATTGATCGGTATCGATGGCATTTGCCGTTTGTCTTTTCCCGATTGTCTATGGTATGAAACATGCGCCACCTACTGGAAGTTAATTGTAGTATGTCTATAACTTTTGCGCAAGTGAAACAATAAGTTGTTAAATTGAACGGTTTGGCAGCGCATAAAATATGAAAAAACATTGATGTTTGTATAAAAGGCCTACTGTAAGCTAATGTTATGTCAAAAACTTCCACCCAAGTGCAAGCAAAAAGTTTGTCAAAGTGTCATTGCGATTGTATGAACGGTATAGTTGGGCAAAGGGTGTGAACAAACAAACAAATAAAAAATACAGATGTTTATATATTAGTTTGTGTTACAATAGAAAAAGTTCAACTGTGCATGCTTATTCATAATCAATATTCCTTCAAAGGCGAGAGATTAAAGTCAAAAGCTGAGCAGGCTAATCCATCAAATGCGCGGCAAAATTTCTAAAATCGAGCATCTTCTGTTGCTTCATGAGGAGGTCAAATGCTTCACATTGGGTGCAGACATGGATTGAAAATAAATATCATTTAAATATTTTATGAATGCATTCTTGTCTAAGTTGTGGAACTTTTAGATATTTTAAGCAATATTAATTAAACAATTAATTAAATTCATCAAATATTTGAATGCGCTTACCCGTAACAAGTGCGCGGGGGCATTAAATTTCTTCGCGGCCGCGCACGTGCGCAGCTTAAAGGGAACGATGTTCATAATTATGTAAAATACCTCCAAAAAAGCTAACCGTGTTTATATATTATGTATGTATATATATGAGAAAGCGGAATACGCGTCGATTCTCTGTTTGTGTTTTGACTTCCTCTCCAATCAATGCTGTAGAAACGATTATATATTCACTACCCGAAACAATAACGAAAAACAATTTTACTTTATTTTCAGGGGGACTCAAATACACCACCGTACGCAGCTGGGATGGAAGAGAGATCTTCAAGCTCGCGTTCAGACCGCCGTCCGATATTAAACTCTCCTGAATCCAACAAATTCCAACCTATCCATGATAAAAGTAAGCATCAAAACTTAATAATAATATGTCATTAATAATTCAAAATATTTTGCTTGGACAATCCAACAAAAATTCAGCAATATGCTACATACATATGTATGTTCGTCGTGGATATATTGTATTTTCAATTACGTTGGGCTTTTATTCAACGATGGTGTGCAATGAATGCACTAGACTCCACGATTTTATTTTCTCGGTGGTTATTTTGAAATATATATAAATAAAGATCGTTGTAGAATCATTTTGTTTCCAATTTATAGGCTCAATTGAGGTGTTTCTAGACTTTTAATGCGAGAATTTAAATCGTTATATTTGATGGCGACAAATAACTTTTTCGAACATGTCGCTTGACTATGGTAATTATTGTAAAAGAATCTAAACTGATATTAAAAACTACAGTTATACTAGATTACTTTTTCCTTGATACGAAAATAAAAATGAAGTATCTATTTTCAAAAAATTTCGCGCTATTTTGGTGATTGATCAAGAGATAAAAAGTTTCTTCTGATTTCGTTTCATTTCAATGACTTAAAATATTATTTATTTCTCGCCATGCACTTACATTTTCTCCCACTCGATTCAGTTACCCCACTAGTCAATGATAATAATAATTTTACCGAGCGGTGTTAATTTTACATCTCAGCTCATTATTTTAATTGCCACAAAATGGCCGGCGAGGAGGTGTTCGTGGCAAATGGCGCGGAACTGCCTTTCATGTCCGGCGGCTAATTGACGTTAGCCACTTCCGGTTGTCTCCGTCTCATCTGTTTTTCGGTGTTGCAAGAAGAAAAAAATAGATATATATTCACGAGGTTACTATTTTGTTGCAATGAGAAATAATTCACATAAATTTAAATCATATAATTATGAGTTATTATAATTGAGCATTTTTTGGTAATTTCATGTATTTACATCGTAAAAATCATGGAATGTTTGAAATGAAATTTCAAACGCTTTTATATATTTTTCTCTTCGTTCAGATATATGTATCTCGTATGTTTGTCATTATATTGTATGTTATTATTATAATAACTTATATTCAGAGCATTTTTTCAATACATTTCGTCGGTAGAATGCAAAATAATCCTTACCAAATTTAGATATCCCATTCATTGACCAAATTGTCAGTTACATCAAATGTATAGATTGGTATAAAGAAATCATCTCTGTCAAAGTTACTTTTGTTCTTGTTACGTCCGTTCGAGTTGGAATAATGGAGTAGGTGTTGTAAATGAGATAATTTTACAACACAAAAAACAATATCAAGCATTAGACCCCTGATTTTAGTATATTTTGAAACATTAAAAATGCCAAAAAAAAGGAGTAGAAATGCCGTTTATATTACACAAATAGGAAGCATTTTGTAATATTTTAAAAATTATCAAAATATATAGGTAACAAAATTCATGTTATTTATCAGCACTGATCGGTTGAAAATTCTTCGTTTTCCCGCTACTCGCGATGGGGACGATGTATAAGTAAATGCGATTTTTTTATTTCCATTGGGACATATTACAGCTCAGATCCCATTTTAAATTATTCGGTGCTTAAATGAAAGGGAGTAGAATACTAAATACGTTCCGAACCGGGATGTCCCTGGGGGACCAGCTCTCAATGAATAGGGCTTAACTTAATAAATCTCCAACCTCCAATTGGGTTTTCACGGTAGATTTATATAGATGAAAGAAAAAAAAGAATATCCTGAAATTGAATTGACGTTATGAATTGCAAGGGAATTATTACTTTGTTTTTAATTATGTCTGCATTAAATACTAGAGTCAACTTGGTTCAACTTTTATTTACAATAATTGGATAAATGTATTTACTAGAATGTGGGAAGATTGATAAAGCGTGGACATAAACAATAAAAAGGATGGTCGTGAACTAACATCAAGTCCATATAAAATAACATTAATTATCCCACGTACTGGTATTACTTATTGTGACTTGTGATAGGTGTTTCGTGTCTTTCGGAGACATCTTCGGACTTACTATCGATAAGGTTGTTTAACTAAATGATATAAAATTAATAAATTTATATTAAAATGAAATTCCACAAAGTTACCGTCGAATCCATCGAAAGTATTAACATCAAGTTCTAAATGACATTATTTAGACTTTATAAATTTGTTTTTCACGTCGATTGTTGTTTTTGGTTGATAGACTAACTTTAAAAAAATCTTTTTTATATTGAAAATAAATATTATAATTTTTGTATTTAATCAACATCTAAGAAGATTATCTTCTTGTATTTATGTTCATTGTATCTTAATAACACTCTATTCAGGTGATCCCGTTTGATCTAATGCCAAACCGTTATTTAGTTATCATGTTAGTTTACGGACACCTATAAATCCAAGAAAGGGCAAAGCGAAGAGACTTAAAATATTTATATTCATATTTCATCATTTAAATGAATATCTAGTTCATTAAATATGTAACATTATGTGCAAATAGTTTTTATGTCACAGGGGGTCAGATAATGCCAAAAATCTTCTGGATTGTATATATTGCGCCAAAATAAAATTACTTCTCACACAAAAGATCGCGGAAATTTTAAATTTCGTAATAGTTTTATTTAGCACATATCGAATTTCCGATATTATTTTGCTGCATTTTGCATTTTTTTTTTATTCGATATTAAAAAAAACTTTCTGGATTCATTTTAATTATAGTGAAAATAATTTATGCTTTATGACAGATGAAAGACGTGGGTGATTTTGAATGCAAAGTTTTACTCAAATTATATTGCAGTGTAATATTTTTATTGTACACGGAATTTTCAATATACCAAAAAACACGATGGTAAACATTTTTTAACTAAGTCCACTTTTCAATCTTAGTAAGCGATGTTTGTATGTTTCATGGAATATCTTTTGTATTTCCATTTAATAACAATGTGGCTGTTTGAAATTACCAATTAATTGCTAATTTAAATTCATATTACATACAAACAAAATAAAATTGGGCATATCGTTGGCTGCTTGTGATTTCAGTGACATTTGTTAAAATGTTATTTTGTGTTGGGGTTCGTAAGTTGTAAATTATTTAGTGAACTTACTAATAGTGAGTAAATGCACGTATATTTTAAGGTTTTGACCAATGTAAACACTTTTTAAGCCATATCGCTCGATATTTCTCCGGCAGGTGTATGTTTATTATATTTAAATAGAATGATAATACTTTCGATGGACGTTCATTTTAATATAAAATAAGGTAAATGTACTAGTAGTTGACCATGTACCAGTAGTTGACCGTTTGAGAATAAAATGGCCCAAAATAATAAATGCAGATGCGGGATGCTCTAAATTGTAAAGTTCAGACAAGTTAAGGCATCTGTGGTCGGAATGAGCCACTTATAGCCAATGGAGTGCCAGGGTGGCCATTTGAAAACAACACCTAGTGAGGAATGTGTATTATTTCAAATTTCTTAAGTGATCAATCTAGAAACGGTGTGTACCTTGTTCCTGAACCACCCATTGCTACTTGAGTTCAACCAAGAGTGGTGTGACAGAAAGCCCTGAGACAACTCTGACAGAAAGTTCACTATAAAGCCCCCTGATTAGACATGGTCAGCTACTGGATTTTTCAATGTGAGATGGTCAACTACTGAAACAGGAACATGGCTTTAAATAATTTAACAAAACTTTTTTTAAACAGGCCCTTTCGTAATTTTTGTTACATAATATTAATTAAGACATATGATCCAATATGAGTATACTTGCTTTGTCATCATTTGGTACAATGCCAAACCTTAATCGTTATTTTTGTTGAAATTTTCTCTTAAACGGGCAGCTACTGGTACATTTACTTTTACTTAGATTATTCCACGTATTGTGCGTATTCGTGTTTACTTACTTACTTGCAATAGTTGGTCTGAAGATTCTCTGAAAGAGTATCACGAAGTTATTTTAATTTTTATCTTAGAATGTTTATGTTGATGTTTATATTAAAGTACTTTTATTTTTCCAGAGTTTTAGGATATCCTTTGACAAGCATCCTCGCAATTTAATACCAATTTGTTATTTATATTATACCTATATTTTATAATAATTGTTATTATTTACCATGTCTTTTAAAGACCATTTATAATGAACCCATCTAGATTTAAGTTACATATTTTATAGTTGCTTTTTTTTTCAGGATATTCATCTACCGGTGGATCAAGTTTGGACTGCCTCAGTATGATAGTCGAGAGCTTAAATGATCGAAAGAGCTCAAGACAAAAAGAGGAATTACCTTCATAGCCTTACTATTTATATATCTACATAATGTTATTAAGTTTACGATATAAGTGCTGTTGATTTGTATCAATTATTGTATTGAAATCGTAATAATTTATTGAGGAATGTGCAATATTCTATTGTGTAGCAGGTTTAGATATAAATCAAATTTATTTATAAATAATCCGTGTCATTTTTTTCAATTGTATTTTATATTGTATAATAAAAAAGACTGCCAATGCCAAAGTGTTAGTAATGAAAGCTTTAAAACAAATGTTAAATTAATAATAATGTCATCTTACAGTAATAAATATTATTAAAAAAAAACTTTTTTTTTCAACAATATCAGTTACTTTGATCATTGGACATTGCTTGTTTTTAAGTTGCTCAACTGAGAAGAGACAAGGAAAAGGGGATGGACAAACACAGGATAGAGCGGATAGTCAGCTTATTGACCTTGGTAAGTAATTGTATTTTAAAAAATCTGGAATTTGACCTCTTGTATATTGCAGCCGAAGAGCACGCGTCGGCCGCTCAGCTACATGCCCTTAAATAAATGATTCTGTAATCGGATGTAACATACAGCTAACGGTAAGGAAGTCTCTTCTGCGAAATGATTAATGACCGTGATTTTAACCCTTATAATTTTGTATAAAAAAATACACTGTACAATTCACATAAATAATTTATATTGTTTAATCAAAGAGATATTGAATTTTTACCATGCGAACGGCGGTCGAATCAAACAGTTTAAGATTCAGGTATCTTGGATTTATTCCAAAGCTAATTTGGCGGTGTGCGGCAACATTTTTTTTGCGCGGTTTATTATGATTGGCGCGTTTGATATGATGTAAATGTGAATTTTGGCGCGTCGCCATCTTGAAAACCAAATGTCATTGGTCGCGGGTGAGTTTTCCGAGACAAGATGGGCGTCGACTGGCAAAATGTTATGAATGATTCTGACCCGGCCGATGCGCAAAGATTTTTCTACATTCTTCAAATGCGCCTTGGACTCCCTACATTACGCGAATGGATTCCATTCCATTTGTAATGGAAACCTTCGCTATGAAATCTAGAGCATTGGTAGTTAGGTATTATAATAAATGAAAACGAATTGAATAAAGTTGACTTGGAAATATTTATTTGAATCTACAAATAATTGAAACTAAAAATGGTGGAAGTGGAAAATACCAATTTGATACTTTCATGATATTTATTTATAAATATTTTGCAATTAATACAAATAACATTAATAATCCATCTGAACAGTAGTAATTAAATTAATAGAATGCTAATTTAAGAACAAAAAACACGAAAAATGAATTGTTACTTATTGATTGAAAAATCTCTGTTATAAATAAAAATAAGCGAGACCTGTTATTGAATAAACTAAATATAAATCAAGATGATTATTATAATCTGTAAAATTTTAAAAAATTAATAAACTGACATACTATAATATATTAATAAAATAATGACTTACGACAGTTGATGTGCATTTCTAACATCAAACAATCATAGCTACATATATGATTTTTAATTTTGATTTAAAAATCTAAAACATAAAAGTGAAACACAGATTATGTATTCAATTTATTACAAACAATACAATTATAAGATAATCTTCTCCAAAGGTGGGCATAGACAATGCCGGATGTCTCGAGGCATAAACATGTCGCACTGTTCTGCCGCTGTCTCCCTAACGTACTTCAGAAATTCTTCAACAATTTCCTCATCAACAACTGGTCCAATCCCTGGTATGCCATTCACTATAATCACCTGGAATATTTTGACACAAGATTCATTAATATTCATCATTTTTTATTTATTGGTCATTTTCTTAATGCATATAAATATTGTATGTAAGTATTTTCTATGATTTTACATCGAAATAAAAATAATCTGACGTTTTTTCATGAGGCTTTTGTGAAGGGATTGACCAAAATAACCAGGCAGTTTTTACCAGTTTTTATATGTTTTACACATAATGCCCTACAACAGTAATTTATTTTCTTTTTTAAATAACGATAACAACCGGAAAACCTGGAGTAGATTACATGAAACGAGAATTCATCGTCATATAAGGGTTAAGAACAAAAGCATTATAAATTTTATTATTGAAGAAAAATATGAATTTAAATAAATATAATACATTAATCCTCAGTGTATTCAATTCTTAATAAGTTTTGTAATTATATTTTCTGACGTCGTGACGTGATAACACCCATATGAGTTAACCACATAAATTAATTGGGCTCACAATATGAAGTGACTTCTTTTTTCATAATGATCATAATTTTACCTCTGGCTGTTTCTCGTCCACAACCTCTTGCATGGTGGTATCTCCAACACCCATTTTATCAGCGACATTATCAAAGAGTCCTTTGAAGATTGGATTCACCACACCTTTTGCATGTGGATCAACCTATAACAATTAAAAACAATGAAGAAACAATAGTTTACTCAGAGAAGAAAAAATAATATTAGAAAAACTTTTTAATGAGCACTACTGTGTGTAATATTTAGACGGAAACAGACAATATTTCTAATGAATCTACAGAAGATAAATCCCAACGTTCTGATGAGCTGGACTCCAGTAAAAAGTCTTCATCAAAAAGTGTGAAGTGATAATAGAAAGATATTTTGTGACTTAGTGGAAGTGTATTAGGTATTGACGAGTCACTATAAAATATATATTTTTATGAAACCAGTGTCCTTGTGTTGTTATTGATAATAATATACATCTGCACTATCAAATAGTCTCAAGTTAACTTACTGAAATTTTCCCAGTGCCGAATGAAAAGATGTTATTCTGTTCATTCTTGTCGGGTTGTTCGTTTTTCTTTTCCTCTTCTGTGAATTCTTTGCTAGTCGATCGCGACAATCTGCGACTGCTCAAAGTATCTATGAAACAAAGAAATTTAGGAAACCTCATATTTGAATTAAAACTGACCATCAAAATTGTGCTTGTAAAATGTTCAACGTACCTACGTCACTTGTCATCATTTTTGTCTTCTCGACCAGGTCTTCGAGCGAATCCATTGTCGCCTCTAAATCTTTCACTTTTTCATCTTTGTTTCTCTGCAGCTGTATCGCATAAAATAATGTAACATAGTAACATATTTAATTATCATAATATCAAATGAGTACATATTGTATGAGTTTACCTGTTCAATAACAGCTTCCATTTCTTTTACTGTAATATCAGTTCTCGTTGGAGATATCTGTTCCCCATTCGCATCATACAACGGTGGAATGCTTTCTACAGTAAAAAGAATCAACTTTAAAACTATCTTTTACTATACCTTAACATGTACAATGAATTAAAAATTGTTTTCATTGGTATTAGTTTTGGTTAAGTGTTTTTTACACTACATTGCTAGTATTAACACATGGAAACAGACACGTGGAAACAACACGTATTCCACGTGTCACATAGCCAATGACTAGTTAAGACTAATTAAGTGCAATATAGTAAACAGACTTATGAAGTACTGGCAACTTGACAATTAATCATGAAGAAAGGGACTGCTTCTACAAATTGTCCAACATTTTTGAAGGGTTATTGGGTTGAAAGCACTATAAAACCTCTTATTGCCTTCTAATATATAAATGTTCATAGTTTATACTTAAGCATTAGATTTGTGCAAATCCGATTTCTTGTTGTTGGGCTCATCACCAATATTTAAATTGAAATAAGTATACTAAAACAGGACCATCATTAATTCAACTCCACAAACTACTTACCTTCATGCTCGCGAATGGACATGGCACTGAGTGAATCAATGTTGACACCTTCCTCTGAAAAAACTCTCAAAGTCACCACACGGTTTTTTTTCTTTTCGGCGGCAGCTTCATCTGAGAAGAATAGTTGGCATGTGGGAGAAGCGTGGAGAAACAGATTGATGATGCAAGCGGAAAACACTCTTGTGATTAGTGGTGATAGTAAAGTCATGTTCGATGAAAGATTGCTCAATCCAAATGAAAACCGACACACAATGCTCGAGTTACTTACATTCTTACAGCAATATTTGTTCTAAAGAATTCGGCAATTATGCTTTAACTATTACTACCCAATCTTAAACTCTTCAAAAGATGCCTTAGCGTGGGCATCAGGAATATTCAATGCAGTCGCAATCAAAATTTAAGTTTTATTATGAAACCAATTGCAATGAGAAAGTAATTACAATCATGAGAGTAAATATCATCAAATATCATAGAATATTGATAATTTGTTTAGCAATCAAAATAATCGTTTTTAAATAATACACAATTCTATGTTATGAGCTTTTGTATTTATTTATCAATGTAACGTTTAAAAGACTTATTACAGAAACATTAATTTATCGATGCGATTATTTATCCAACTAATTGACTGTCATTTATATCAAATCATTATTAAATTAATCCAGATTGCCATCTATAGCTTGTGAACATAATGATATCACTTTTATTCTCATATATTATATCAACGATACCAACTATTTACCACGCATCTCCAGTTCACTGACCATTTGAAACTACTGAAAATCCCGAAGGATGAAACTCGTGTCGTAGTGACAAAATTCAAAGTGAAGTACAAAGAAACGCTTAATTACTATTCCGTTAAGAATTCTTCATGGTTGTACCTACCGTTAAATTGTTCACCAGCGTTTGGCTACTTATATTATATCATCAAACATTTATACCAATTTCTAATCTGTCATGCATTCAAACATAAAGATTTAAGTACTTATCTATTACAACATTTATATATTATATTGAAACAGTAAACATAAAAGTTTGCTTCAGGAGCTCTGTGCAAGTGATGAAAGTACAAAAATGTCAATGGTATAAGAAGATTATTAACACTACGAAAAACAACTCACCACCTGGATCGTCTTTGAGGGCATCCACACACTCTTCATTCTCAGATTTTTCTTCATCATTGACATTGTCGCTTTCATCATTATCCTTGTGAATAGTCTCAGTTAACTCAGCAGCAAATTCATCTTTTACAGGTGAATCCTCATTTTTATCATCAACATCAGCTGTAGGAGACTTTAAGGAAACTTCTGTGGATAGCTCTGGTAGTGAAAGCTCAGCATCAATAACTACTGTATCATCCTGAAGGACAGTTGACAGTTGAACCTCAAAAGTGGTTACCAAATGAAAAAGTACAAAATATAATGAAAAGTAAATAAAAATATAAAAGACAACTACTAACAGAGTTTACATGGCAGTTCTGCATGAAGGAAAGTGATGAAAAGGCTGCAGGACAAAAAAGAAAGGGAAGAAATAAATTAAATACTTTATCAGTCAAATAAATAAATACAATATTGAAAAATTTCATAAATAAAATAAGAGACTAAACAAAATGTAATGGAAAAATAAATGTAAAGGGATCGGTACTATTGGATTTGGATGATGTGGGCAGGTCCACAAGACGTGATACAAGGGTCTCCCTGGGATACAGCGCCAAGGATAATAAGTTTCTTGATATCTTGGGATGATTGACATGCACCATGTCATTTAGGATCGCATTCATACTGAGGTTATCTGAACTTGAAATTTTGGCTGAAACCCGTCTGCGAGTTAGCCATGTCTGGATAGAGGAAATAAGACATTAGAAGATATAAAGAAAGGTATTGTCATTAATGTGGTAAGATGTTCTTGTGATATACATGATAGGATATAGATAACAATTATAGCAATGCTAAGCAATAAATAAATATCTACTCATTTATTTGAAATATCCCTTACCATGTCTGGTGTCATTATATTGGCTGTATCATTAGGAATCGGAGTTTCATTTTCATTTACCTTTAGATCATCAATAATAACAGCATTTAGAACTGTGCCTGAAATGAAGAATAATGTTGAAAATGTTGATAATATCTTTTAGAATTTTTTGAAACCAAACCATATGTGTTAATAAGAGAAGCCTTAATTAAATTTTAAAAAAATGTGTTTTATGAACGAAAAGTTGTCAATTTAAATTTATAATCAAAATAAGTGGAGCAATGCCACCGCTAAACCATGGTTTCTTACGTTTATCCTTCAATTTTATACCACACAATTAAACATTATCTCTATTACCTTCTTGAATTCCGTCAATATAATTGAATTTTTTAGAAGCATCAATAGCTGCAAGGAAGGTATAAAGATCAACAAATAGATCGGCGGAAATTGCACCACTTCCTCCTTCCGGCTCATTGCTGAACAGCTCACATAGCATCATCATGGTCTGAGTGAGACTCTAAAACCACATACATATTCAATAGGTATTGTTCCTGTTCAAGATTTTAGTGCTCATTGAAAATAAATTTAGAACAGAGACAGGCACCTTATATCTTTTTACCAGGCTATTGAAAATAATATTAACACTTTGTTTATGGGCCCTTTTAATTATTATGGTAATTGAGAACAAATTTGTGCATACAGTAAACAATGGGTTAGAGAGAAAATGGGTTTTATAACTACATATATCTGACCTCTATGACCAGTAAAATATTGAAGAATTATGGTTACAATCGTGAAACGACGTCTGATGGTATCATGAGATCTTTTAAATCTTATTACAATCTACATTTACCATTGACTTGACATAGCAAAATAGTTTTGCATGTACACAATGCCCAGATAGCGAGAGTGTGTGCATGTGTGAGTGCTAAGAGAATATTGACAAGTGGAACTAAAACTTGATGTCTAATAATACAAGTACAGTAAAGTAGTAAGCAATAGTTTATATTGAAATAACTGAAAGCCAAACCTTGCACAAAAAGCCGGCAGCGACAGCCACAAACTTGTACAAAGCAAACTGAGAATCTTTGTAGACCCCAGCTGTACACAGAATCTGCCTAAGCTCATTGTCCTTCAGGCATATACCATGCCATCGCTTCTGCAATACCTCTCGTTCAATCTCATTGTCGCCAGAAAACTATAAAAGTTTGATCTTATATTAATATATTGAATCAGTTCTCACAAAAAACCATAAATGTTTAATTGTCAAAATTTTATAACTATAAGTGATAAAGTCATGATATTGCTTCTCCGGTAGAACAACAACGCAAGTGACGATTGTATATTTCATAGTATGTATTGAAAATGCTGGAAATGAACAGTGACACATCTGTCTCTCTAATAGCAGATACTTATATTACAATTGTGTCAATGTCACATTAGGTAAAGTAACCTATTTAAAACTTAGTTGTAGTTAACTCAAAAATAGTCAGCACTTGCTTCTTGTTCTGCCGAAGAAGCTATATAATCATTTCTTATTAATCAGGACCTTCATAATGGCGGTCAATTATCCATCTTCAATATTGCCAAGATGAATTGTAATAATCTTGTAAAACATATTTAAAATGATTTCAAATACCTGTTTACTTTTAAGGTGTTCACTGTCAATACTTGGTGGAAAAGCATTATAATAAAAATAATAATACATTTTTATTAAAATACCTGTTTGATTATGAGTCTGAGATATCCGGCTGTTAATCCGCCATCAGTCCTGACTTGCGGGTACTCCAGTCTCAATTTCATAGGAGGTATTTTACCATCAGCCATGGCTCTGAAGTATGCTGCAGACCATGTCAGCAAATCATATGGTTGTGTTTTGATTGCAGCTGAAAACATAACATAACGTAGGAGCTCAAGAAATATTATTGTTTTTGGTAAAACAACTGGAGTTATATTATATAAGTGTGAATTCAAGGATTTGCTAAGTTTTGAGTGACCCAAAGAAACTTTTTTTATTGTTAATCAATTAACCTTATCAGTGATGTATGTTTTTTACTTCTAGATATTGAACAAAATAATTAAGAACTTCTATTGGTTAAACAATTTTTTTATTCAACATGGTCAGACATTATAAGATATAATCAAGAAAATTAAGTACAAAACTGTTTAGACTCCACAACTTAGTAGGAACAGAAGAAAAAAAATATATTCTACCAAAAAATAGCATGGCTATGATGTAAAATTTCAAACAAAAAATGTAATACTGTAATAATGTAATGAAATAATTTGAATGTTGAGATAATTTTTTTCACTAAGAACTCTGTGTTAACTCTTTTGATATCTTCATATGCAACTGCAGTAGAATGAAATTTGAATTTCTCGCGTACCTTTAGCGTAAACTTTCAGGATATGTGGTAGTGTTGGAGGTATGATAATCTGTTGGGAGCAGTATATCGGCTCAGATACTTGTGGCATTTTCAAGATGATTGATAATCACTTAAAAAGGAAACAAAACATTTAAAATTAATAAACATTTCTTCTTTATAATGAATCTTATCAATTTCGTGATACTCTACTTGAAAGTAGTATCTAGAATTGGCTGCAAATTATATCATCTAATTCCACAATTTTATGCATTGTCATCATTGTACAATACATATTTTATAATAATTATCAATACACATTCACCAAGTATTTCAATCAATTAATTTTGTGTCGGGTATGCAGTTTAGTGGTCAACGTTGTTTGCTCACAGGTTCGAGCCCCATTACGAGTAACACTTTTTTCTAGAACAACTAGCTTATCAACAGTCATGTGCTAGTCTTATAATTTTATTCTCTTCTCTCATCGAATCAAATAGAAGCTTAGTGACTGAATGGCAAGCCGTTCTTGTAGAAAAAAATATATGCTGAGATTCAACTTAGAGGCAGACATGAATTAAGAAAAAAAAATAAATGATCCTCCATAAATTTAATAGTATATGACCCTTATTTTACATTAATGTTCTTGAAGACATGAAGGATGCAAAGGTGACAATTTACGAAAACATTTTTAGGATTTCAATTATTTATTAAAATTATATTTCTTTTCAATAAATGCTGACTATAATCAAATTAGTGTAATATATTTATAATAAAAATATAATGAAAACATATTATTTCTTCATTTTAATGCCAGCTATCATAAAGATATCAACACATTATGATTCATTACACCAATTTTCTGATTTCTAATACATTTTGAATCAAAAACATAAAAATTAAAAGTCTCATATTTTACGTTTTTGTCCTGTTTTACAAAAAAGAACTTTGTTGTTAGCTGTGTAACTATGGTAATATAATACAGCAAAACAGAAGAAGAATGAAATAACCATTTATTGGCTTATTATTATTACATTTTCGTCGAAAATATAACCAATACTTCTTTGTGAATCGAAAAAAATATGATTAAAAACTAAAATATAAAAAATACGAGGTAACAAATATAATTCTTACAATAATCCAAACTGAAAATTTCAATATATGTGAATTGATCCAGTGCAAGCAAGGTGATAAGACTCTAGTTATTTTCGTACAAGGATCTACTGTTCAGTTATGAGAACGAAAATAAAATATTATGATAAATAAAACTTACCTCTATTCTTTCCTCCAGATCATTTACAATTTCCTTTACCGCACTCTATGATATGAGTATGGAAGTAAAATATTTTTGCAAAAAGTATTGCCAGAGTATAGAGTAAGTCTATTCCATAAAATTGACAACAATTTTATAAATACAAATACAATTATT
Organism: Himalopsyche kuldschensis; assembly: GCA_028554975.1. Taxonomy (NCBI): domain Eukaryota; kingdom Metazoa; phylum Arthropoda; class Insecta; order Trichoptera; family Rhyacophilidae; genus Himalopsyche; species Himalopsyche kuldschensis. Next base: position 1,501,284 of record JAHFWI010000092.1, read on the forward strand.
TATTCTCATTTCAAATATAAATAAAAAATATTTTATCAAAATTCAACGGTTTGGTTGTCATAAAATGTAGTATAACTGTCAATAAATATTATTTAATCTTCAAATACAAACATTATTCAAATAACACATATTATTTGTTGTCAAATATAACATATGGAAAACTCACATTATAAATAAATTTTTTTCGTTATCATATTACAAAATGTTTATATTATATTTTAGTAAATTCATAAAATGAAGGAAAACTTATATTTTTATGTGGTAATTTTGTAGTGTCATCAGCCTGTCACGTGGGCAACAAACGTCAGAAAAAAAACAAAACCTGTTTTACTACTGGCAACGTATGTGAAGCTAAACCTTTTTTATGTTGCTAAATTTAATTTGGATAAAAGTCAGATTGTAATAGTTGTGCTTTGCTTGTGAGTAATGATTGTTTTTTTAATACGATTATTGCAATCAATTTTATTTTAGATTTATTTAAAATCTTTGTTACTTTCCTTTATTTTTTCTTTAAACGTACGATGGTACGCATAAGTTTCACTTACATTACGTTTTACGTTTAACACATTTTTTCTGATTCGTAAAAGCAAGAAAGTAAATACTGGAAGTTAAAAAGAATAATACTATGCTGTATTTTTCTATTGTTTAGTAATTTTCATCTTTGAATATTTCGAAGACTCTAAGAATATGGATAGAATAACTAAAAAATCTTATTTGCTTTGGGATCTTAGTGAAGTGGCTATTATGATGCTCCCAAGAACACAATTGTTTGTGAACAATACAACTTTAAATGTATTATCATTTTTTTAGTCAATATTTTAACTTTATTCTCTTTGAGTATCCTTCTTGATAATTAAACCATAATATTAATAGTTCATACTTACATAGTTTATATCAATAATTGTAGGTAAGCAGTAACATTAAAGAAAAATATGAACCCATTTATATTATGTATGCACCACGAAGTAAATATGGCATGATTACAGAATAAATCTACGGTTCGCCGTCGCTGTCATATTAGTAGTGTGAAGTGACTAGTTTTTGAAGTATGGCAAAGTAAACTTTTAGAATGTTTTGATGTCGGTGTATTAGTGCTAAAATCTGTTTAAATATTCACAAATTTATAACAAATAAAATACCGACTAATCAAAAAGTTTTCTAGTGATAGTTTTGAATTATCTGGAAACATGACAACTGATATGTGCTCGAAATGACGTCGCGGGAGAAGGAAAAACATTGGGATTTTAAAACATTAACATGACGTTTTTCAAAACTAGTTATGATGAGAAGTTTTGTGCCATGGGATTTCGGTGTTATATCATAAGTATTGTTGTGGTGTGAAACTATTTTTTTGTTTTAAAATAACACACGGTTTTTGATACGGATGCATCTTAAAATTAGTTTGTAGACAAATTCTACGGTGTCATCCATAATTTTCATCTCACTTATTGACATATTTCATCTCGCTAGAAAATCGAAGTGTCACGTTGATGTTTTGTAGCTTCGGCATCGAGTGTGCGCTGTTTATCATGTGATTTGCATTTAAATTCGAAACAAAAAGTGTATTTGTTTACAATAACCAGCAAATTGATACAAGGTACCAAATTAACAAATAACAATCTCCATTTATTGTACATTTGCCGAATATGTAGTTCATTGAAAAATAAATAGCCCTATTTGATTTTTACACTGTGATTCTGTATTGCTATGGTTTTATGTTAAAGGAGAGTAGTATTTTATAGTCGAGCGATAGACGAGTGAAATTCTAGAAACCTATAATGTACCGTTGCTTATTTTTCAATATTTTTGTATCTTACATCTAAATAGATATAAATATTATTATAATATCAGTGCCGTAACTTTTAATATGGCAACCCACCAAATTATTTTTTCAATTGTATTCTCTTATTATATATTTTTTTCACATTATTATCTATGCATGTAGTTACACATAATACACACATTATCATTTTATTCCACTTACATAATTACTATTCCTACATGAATAAAAACATGACATCCATAATACCTACGTATGTTTTTAGAAATCTTGTAGCTGAATTAAGAATGCGTTTTATGCACGGATGCATGCTACATTCCCTCCCAACCATGCGATGCTTAAAACGGGATGTAGCGAGTGCGATTAGCTAACACCTAGTCCTCCCCTAGTACCAACCTTTTATACTTAGCTTCTACGGAGAGTAAAAGTTGGCCATCCGTTATTACGCCGATTTCTTTCGGGATTCTCCATTAGGAATCCATGTTATTCTTATTGAGAGCGGACATGCTTAAAAAAGACGAATCGGTAGCGTTGCAGTAAACAGTTATCTTTAGTAATCGATAAGGTCTTTTTGTAAATTGATATTCGGGCCATACTGCATACAAATAACTAGAATTTCTCTTATATCAGTGGCGTCACACACACATTTCCCTGAGCCCAAACGAATAAAACTCACATATTTTTACTTGTTCTAAATACAAATTAACACATTTGTCTCGTTAGAATATATTTTTCCAAAAAACCATCGCACTCACGTACTGTTTTATGTAGTCGACCATCTACAAATGGAGGGAATATTATTCAAAATAGATGAATCATATAAAATATTTTAGCCATATATTTTATTCGAACCTAGGGTTTATTAATACTAACCTAATCTAGTTCAGCTTCTCTGAAGCATTTTCTCCTTTTCGATCTTTAAAATCTGCATCTATTTGGACCAAATTGCTTCATAGGCTAGTTATCAAAAGCCGATAGGAACTATTATGGACAAGGTTCGCATGGAATTTGTTGCTAAAACCAGTCGTTTAACCGAGGGGTGTCCTTATCGGTCGTAGTTTTCACAGGTTTGAATACAAGTACGAATAAATTCAAAAACTGATCTAACAATCGATATATAAGTTCATGTTCAAAGGCATTGATGTCTGTGTTGTTCACATCCCCTTCCACCCATCTAATCCTGAAAACTAGGCACAGTGAGAGAAGTCCTTTCATATCCTTCAAGATTAGGGAATTGATAACAACTATATCCAAACACTCCACATTGGAGGTATGTACATGGATTAAAAAAATGTATCAATATTCAATTCATGTTTTGGTTGTCGTGTTCATAAAACAAACCATTTGTTTGAATAAGTACTACGTATAATGGAGATTGATTTGTCCAATTAAAATATAAAATTTGATAAATTTTAGAGTTTGTTGACATTAAACTAACACTAAAGTGCCCTCAATGACAGTTATTTTCAGTGTTGTGTATTTATTATTGTGAATAAACAAAATTCTAATGTATAACTCAACTAGTGTATTGTGCGAGTCTGGGCTCGGATATCGTCGGATTTCAAACCCAGATAAGGGAATGTTCAGTGCAATGTGTGCTAGTGAAACTATGATGCGTAATTGAGCTGTTTTTGTTTTGACCAAAGATCAAAATGGATGCTGCGAACGTGGATCAAGATAATTTGGCGGTATTCTGTGAGTATTTTGAAATTGTTTTTACGAAGTTTTTTTTTAAATATGTTTATGGTTATAAACTCTATGACCTCTTCGACGATGATGTACGTTCTGAGAATTTAATGCGGAAATAAAGTATTAATCAATTAGTCAACTTGATGTTTTTGTTTTAATTTTAAGTTGCTCATAATTATTATGTATACGTCAAAAATATTTTACAATGACTAAGGCATTTTTGGTAAATTACCTAATCATAAAATTTATTTATATGTATTTTGTATTGCCGCCATTTATAATATAAACATAATCTGTGATCTTCGAAGTAAATTAGATTGACGTCTGCAATCGGAAAAAAGCAAGCAGTAGCAAATGTAGGAGTTCCACGTTATCTGTTATTGTAAATTTTTCTTCCATCAACTGTCTTGTCCATCTCACTTTGATATAAAACAGTTAAAAGTGCTCGAAAATGCGATTGACGAAACCGATCCCGATTTTTTTCAAGTAGTATAAAAAACAAGTATTTTTTATTCATTTTTTTTTACCATGTTCGCTCTCAACTTGGAGCATCCTCACGGAGTTTATCTCAGCATGTTTTTTGCAACGAGAACTGCTTGTTGTTCAACCTCTCTTTTTTTAAAGGAGTAGAGATTGAAAGGATACGAGGACTAGGGCAGGACTAGTGGTTAGTTAATCGCTTTTGCGCGCCGATGTTTTGGAATAGTAAAGGTGGGAAGATATTTTTAAGAACACAAACACCCATTGCCTTCAAATAGAATCGATTCATCGACTTAAAAATCTGCTGGAACCTGGGCGGTCCGTCTTAGAAGCCAAGACGTTGGCCACTGCACCATAGTATATATACTTATCGAATTTCTTTATTTCGTTTAATTTTGGGCGCAAATATAATAATTTAAATTGAAATATGTATTTTTTTATACGGATTCATTCGAAACTATTATATAATAATCATTAAATATTTGAGTCACGGGAGATTGAAATAAAATCTATTGAACAGTTCATCGCCAAAATCAATCATAGACAACTACTATTTGTACCGGTACCTGAATTGACTAAGGCTGTAGTTATCTATTTTACCTACACATAGATTCGCATGCAAAAAGATGTGTCCTTGAAAAATATACAATTACATATCATTGTTATTATACCAATTAATAAGGCATAATCCTAAATGGGATGTCATATTATATAAAAATTTGACGTCACAAAAATTGGCTTTAGCTAGAACGAATGCAAGACTTTTCGATTATTAACACGACGCCATTGTTATGCAACATAAAAAACTCGTTTTCTCATTAAAATCTTGTATTTATTTTTCCTTGGAAATCCTGTTACATCTACATATTTAGAAATCTGTCAAAATGTATGCATATGAATATATTTATCTTTGCACACATGGTATTATTTCTGTCCGTTTGATAATATGTTACATAGATAGATGTTTTAGCAAAATAACAATATAAAACTTCACACATTTTTATTTATTTGAGACAACACAGAACATATTATACAACTGCATAAAACATTGCGAAACCAAATTTGTATTATAAAGTAGAAGAATTCGAGACATATTCATATTAATAAATTATGCAACACATAATGTCGGTCCCTGTGGTCTAGTGGCAAGAGCTTTGTCCTAGAAATCGGGGGGCCCGGGTTCAATCCCCGGCAAGGTTAGATTTTTTCAATTGAAAAAAAAAAGATCTTGGGCTGGGTGTTATGTTATTTATCGTTGATTTTGTGCACAACTGATACATTATTTACCATCGAGTTAATCTCGTGTGACTTTCACAACTCAGAATATTTGGCGCATTGGCGCAAGCTGTAATGCCAAATATTTAAAAAAAAAAAAAAAATTGAATAATGAAATTCATGCATATTTTACATCATATTCTTATTTCTTGTAGAATAATCAAGTAAATAATATCTTATATTATACCTTCTACTACCGTTAGTGGTACATTACTGTTGAACGGTAAAAGGATTTGGATCCAATGACAAAGATGACCGTGATTCTTGTTACTCATGTTCTAACCTCACTGAGAACTAGGTAATTTGGTAATACCAATTGTTTAGAGATTAGAAAGGTAAACCAAACTTCGTGTTCATACATTTATAAGAAAATAATGGCTTTTGAGTTATATTATTGGTAAAAATATGCCAAATCTTATTTTTTACATATCGTATACAGATCTTATAACCACCACACTACACCGCCATGATTATTTTTCCGCTATCAGTGCCCTTGCTTATTTACAGACCACCCATAGCTCTACCGAGTGTATTTTATGGATGGCCATCACCATCCTATAGGTAGAAGAAACAGTCAGGATTCAGGCTCCATTGAGGCATTCGCAGAATATGTCTAAGTCTAGCCACCTTCGCATTTTTATTTTTGACGTATTAAGGGGCTGGCTTGTCCGCTCTCTTAATTCCTGAGTTTCTGAGAAAGTCGTACCATCTTACTAATATTATTTGCCATCTGCACGTACAGGAAATCAAGTTAGTTGACTGATTTTGCGACACGACATTGTTTGTTTGTAAAAAATACATAAAAAATACAAATTGACAAGTCATACAGGCTTATTTATTTATTTATTTGAGAAAAAGCAAATCATGGCATTACAGCTGATGCCAATGCGCCATGTATTTGACAAATATAAATACATGTATTTATATGCATATATACATACATGTAAATATATAATAAAAATCACTAATTAATTAAAAACAAGATGAAAACATTGTAGTCATAAAAACAGAGAGAAAAAATTTATAAAATCATATTAGAAATTATAAAGATATCAACCGAGTGAGTTCTGACAAAATCAACTTTTATTCATAAAATATAGTATTCGTCTGAACTCACTCACGTCAGTATGAAATATGTCGACATCCGAAGCAATGCCGTTTAAAATTGTTAAAGCTCTTCCCAGAGGCATTCCCATTGGCAGACTGGTTCTACCCCTTGCTTCGACAAATTCTATCTACAAAATATCTACAATCCCATCTCAATCTCAACTCGGCCACGCGGAATATGTCAACATTCAAAGCAATATCTAAAAACAATGTTAAAGCTTTTCCCGGCGGCATTACTATTGCCAGGCTGGTTCTACACAGTCGTACAATAGACAATTATTCATCGCCATGATTCTCTAGCTAATCATCATTATTACAAGTTTTTCTCTCAGAATATTAATTTCGATCTTGTATTATAAATTATAATAGTATAAATATCATATCCAAGAGTTACACGTGCTTTTCAATGAGCGATTTGTATATGATATATCGACACCATGGCATAACGCCTCATACATAAACACTATCTAGATCAGTGATTCTAAACCGAGGGGCCGCGGCACATTGGAGGCCTTAAGAGGTTTTAAGGGGGACGAAAAAAATACATTTTTAAATTTATAATTTTTCATAAATATTTAATTTATTTTTGCCATGTTTTTCAATAAAATTTTAGTCACCACTTCTTTTTCTAAAAAAACTGTTTTTCCTCACGACAGCTATCACTATCTCACAACCTTTTCGCATACAATTGTTAGATGATATTTATATGTATGCTAAAATAATTGAGGCGTATTAAAGCAAAAACCGATATGTCCACTGTAACAATGTTAGTGCTAAATAACGTTCTTCTATTATATTGTGTTTCTAATCAAGATAAATATACATTTATATGCAAGCCATTTAATTGATAATTGCAATACATATAAGCGAAGTAAAATTGGACATATCGGTTTCTGTGTGCGATTTTCGTGGCATGCGAAATATTTAAAACATTTTGTTTTCGTGTATATTAGTCGGATTTTCCAAGCTATAAATTCACACAGAAGTTATGTGTGAAATGACTTTTAGTTTAATTATGTTCGCATTTTCTTATAGATTCTGACCAAATTCGGATTTTGCCTTTAGATGCCTAAATTAACTATCGTTTTAAAGCAGTAGAACGGCAAGGTTGTTTATTAATATAAACTGGATAGGCAGTTCAAAAATGTATACAGTAATGTATACATTTTGATTTTTATTTTTTTGTACTTATTCGAAATATCGACAGCTTACTTTGAAAAGGTTCTAACTGCCCTTGACAATGTTTTGAGATATGAACGTTTGAAATTTAGATTGATCAAAATTCACTTGTAACAATGAGCAAGTAAAGAATTTTCAAATTACTTATTTTAAGCATATTTTTTCACAACTCTTGCTGAGAAATAATTATCTTACAGATCTAGTGGTGGAAATAATGATGACAATCTTAGAACTTTGTCAAATAAATTTAGTAAAAAAAGTGTGCAGATGCAGTGCAACTCTGGAATTCTGTTAACTCCGTTATTCAACCATAGGTATGTAATTCTGAAATTCATATAAATACATATGTATGATAGAATGCGGTAAATACAAGCTTTTCCGAAAGGTAACTTTAGGCAAAAATGACAATTGGAACATTTTCAAAGTAAGGTAACGATATTTTACCCATGTAACACATCAAAAGTGATTGTTATAACATATTATGTCGTCAATTAAAAAAAAAGTAAAATTAGTAAATACTAGATTCGCGCTATGTACATATGTACATACGTAATTTAATTTCATTTTCGGAGTATTAAATGCAACATTATTCCTATTTAACTGAATAAAGAAGGCGTCTGAAATATTTTAGACTATCTAAATAACCGCAACTGCAAACAGTTTGAGAGGCACTGATATCTATGCGTATCGTTGCATCATTGGACACTATAAATAATTACTCATTAAACATCGATTAACAGAAATTGTCATAATTATGCTATATTATATTCAGAATCATTGCTATCGCGAACGGTACCACAGAGTTCAAAGCGAATCGCTGATAATTGATAAACTAACAGCTTATCAAAATAAATTCTGGGAGGCATTCGATTTTACTTGCATGCGAATAATACTGGATACGAAAGTATTTCTAATTTATCGGTTAAGTACTGAAGCCGAGTGGTCAACGCTCTTGTGCGTTTATATACTGTGACTTGAATCCCAGAACATGAGTATGTAATTGATTTTGAAATCGATTCCATGGCATGTATGTCTGTGATGCTTTCACACCCGCCCATCCACCCGATGCGTTTCTAATGTTAACGAGACGCACTGAGAGCTATCGTTCAACCTCAAGTCATATTTTAGAGCCATTCTTCTATACTTACCCTCCCGAAAGATTTAAATTTATCGACTGAATAACATGCAGTCCTCGTAAAAAAAATACTTTAGATGATTCATAGGAAGTCCATAACATGGTTCCACATTTATATTGATAAACCCATGACCTAAAGCAGTGTTTCCCAAAGTGCGTACACCCCGGGGGACGGGAAGAATTTGATGGGGCAACGCGCTGCATCTGCATTATTTTGTTTTTGTAATCAAAAAAGAAAAAAAACTATTTGCGGTTGTTTTTTTGGCGAGAGATTATGAAAATTATAAAAAGGTACACAGATGTCGAATGTTTGGGAAACACTGGCCGAGAGCACAAGGTTCAGGTTCTGATCCTGACACATTTCACAGAAAACTTCTGTTGAGATTATCTAGAAGTCATCCATATGCTCTACATTGTAACCTTACATGATAAAATGGTTTTGTAACCTTAACCAGCGCTTCCCAAACTTTTTCATCCACAGGCCCCCTAAATCTGAAATAAATAATCCGCAAACAGAAAAAAAATGTTTGTGCTGGCTTCGGAGAAATCCTGCGTCCCCCAGTTTCGAAAGCACTAACCTAAACGACGGTTAAAGTGAGAGTAAATGAATAAGTTGATTATCCTCTCGCAAATTGCAAGAAAATAATTGTAAGTTAAAACTTCTTGCGTGCGCAGAGCACCATACAAAATAAACAAACGCTTCGAGATTATTTTAATTATTATTAACACACTACACTTGGATTGTTTTTTAATTATGTTTATTCATAAGCTATGCTATATTATTGTTCTTAACGGTACGCTATCACCCATTTTCACTATCGTTTGCTTTGTGGAGCGTGATTGGCATGACACGCGATTCAGCGTGCTATTATTTGAAAAAAAATCTAAGTTTATTCATTGTCCAAATCTGGATCATCAAGATTAACGCGATTGCCTACCCATAATGAGTGAAATATTGGCTATGCAAACCGTCACGCATAAAATAAGTATGTTTGCACACTATTGCAAAATGGTGTCCCATAAGGATAATGCTAATACGTGTATACTGAAACCTCCTTCTGTACGATTTTTTTTACCGGATTTTTTTTTTTAAATATATTTTTGGCACTTTATAAACGAACATATGGAATAATGTGGAAAATTCAGACTACATCTAAACCTCTTTTTGTGCGATTTCAAAGTTATGCGGTGTTTTTAATATTTATTTTTGGCACTATATAAACGCACATATGTAATAACGTAAAAAAACAGCGCGAAGTTGACATACTGTACGTGCAAAATCCAGTGTTTCACCTGTTTATTACAAAGTGACCTGAGTTACTGAGTACACTTGCGTTCTTTTACATGTTATGCTCATATATTAAATCATAGCTTTGTTTTGTGCGATTTTCCGCGACACGCATCTACCTTACAATTTTTTTTTATATCTACGTGTATTTGTATGAAGCGTCCAGAAATAAATACCGATAAGTCCACATTTTGTCAAAATCAAACAAAAAATTCTCACATATTCAAAAGAAATTTCACATAATATTATGTAATGCAGTGGGGTGACTTATAATATGTACCTATACATACACGAGAATATATCAATATGTATACAACGTTCATCTTCAGCGGCCCGCGGATATTTAAAAAATGATTAATGCGGCACACCTGCTAAATAGGTTTCGCATCACTGAATTAGAGCGTAATACAAGCTTGGAAAATGAATAGCTTAGAATTATTTAATTGAATACAATAATATTTCTTTCGTTCTCCTGTAATAAATTAATAATCGATAGATGTTTCTCATTAAAAAAAGTAAAATATTATTTATATATATAAATTACAAAAATCACAAATTATAATTTCATTGCTTTTGCAATGTGAAAAAAGGTTAAAACGTTGTAGAATGAAGAGAAAAAAAAATACTTTAAAAATTAACAAAGAAGTCAACCGAGTGAATTCCGACAAAATCAACATAAAAAAATAGTACTCGTCTGAACTCACTGACATCAATGTGAAATATGTCGACATCTGAAGCGATACCGCTTAAAATCGTTTAAGCTCTCCTTAGTGGCATTCCCATTGGCAGACTAGTTCTACCCCTTGGAAGAACGAACAACTCATTATAAGTTTCTTAGCCGTCTTTTAATTAGTTTTCTCACTACTTTTAAATAGATTCTTGTGGATAATGTTTATACAATAATTACGCAGTGATATAAGCTTTAAATTGCATTATAATTTATTGTTATATGGCGTGGGAAAAATATAAATTAACTATATAATTGTCGTCTACTCTATGAAGACAATGTTAAAATCAACGCACACTTCAGTCTGATCTCATTGTATTTCAATTAGTTTTTCGGGACATTATACAATAAATAACCATATGTCAATTTTAAGAAAAACATAAACAATTATCAACCCTTTGTGGAGAATGGACGTATGTGAACGTCCAAGTATCCTCATATTTGTTTATTGAAATGTTATTATTTTTCCATATATTGAACTAATCAATCTGTGATTTTAGGGGCCAAATTATTTGTATTATATTTTCCAATAAAGAAAAGAATTTTATTAAAAGGTTATTATTTTGAATCAAATCTGTGGCCATATATTGTTGAGCTTAAAAAATCATTTCGGTGAGATCCGCTTGCTGGAATCAACATCAATGGAGAACTATGTACATATAAGGAAAAAGAGATCCAGGCCCGAATTGGAAGGAAAAGCTTCTCTATTTTTATTTGAAAGTTATAATGAATTATTAATAAAAAAATAAGATTGTATGGCATTATTCTTATATATAAAACCGAAACGGCGTATGTATGTCTGTGGGTCTGTAATTCTCTTTTGCATTGTTGGTCGTTAAGTTGCCATAAAAACGAATATGAAAGAAAATATGTTTGAATTTTTATCGACGAAGACATTTAGTCAAATTGTAATAAATTAGTCTTCTACTGAACTTTTCCCGGCTTTTATTATTAATAACAATGTTTATTATTTACGTGAAGGTATTATTTGACAGCAAATTAGATTTTTTCCTTGAATTTGGACATTTTAATGGGCGAGAATGGGGCTGTCATCAAATTAAATAAAGTTTGTGATTTTATTTTAACTCTATTTTGGATGTTAGATTTTGTGATATAATAATGTCGAATGATATAACATTAAATAATTATTGGTCGCTTAGTCCGAGCGACGCCGGGTAGCAAAACTAGTATTATATATTTGCAATCTTATTGAAAAACACCCAATTTTATCCAAAATAGCTCACCACTCAAAGAGTAATGATATAAATACAGTATTTTCCTCCCAGCCGGATTTTACCAAGGCCACAATTTCTTTTATTGTTTTTTTTTTTTGTTATTTACCTGAACACTTAATTGTTCAACAAGTGCGAAATTCATATGAAAAATATAATCTGACAACATCGCACGTTACTCTTATATTTAGTATTCAATTAAAATATTATAGTTGATTTTGAATATTGCAGATGGATACATTTTTATATTCACAAACAATAGCGGCCATGTTTACAAACATATATTGGCCAATGATAAATGCACATACATTGGAATTATACAAGTAGGGTCACCAAGCGATTTTACTTCTTCTAAGTTTTTTTTTTTTCTTATTTCGATTAAATGTATCCAACATTTACGTAACACAAATTATGTTTTGAAAATATACGTAGATTTTTATCCATATTACTTTTGACGATTAAGTTGAAATCGATTAAGGGTTTACAAATAGTATTCACAAATATTATGTTACCTTACAATTTAACCGAGCAAATTCTCTATAAAAATTCCCGAATGTAGATTAGATTATATATTTGGGTGAACAAGTTGGTTCTCCCACCACCCTTCCGTTATGTGCAGCCGTTTTTCACAGCCGCCTTCCAAAACGCTATACGATCAAGAAAAGAAACGAATTTACTCCTCACTTACTTGGCCCGAGACAGAGCTGAACGGGACTGATCTTTTAACCATGCACTAAGGTACTTAAAGAGAAGAAAAATAGAAAGGAAAAAAAAAGAAAATGTGACTTGCTCAGCCACTTTGTAAGAGTGATATTAAGTATCTTATGTATCTGTATACTGAGAATCCGTGGAGCTTAATCTACTTCGCGTTGAATCTGAAGATGAATCAAGATTATCCCGTTCCCCATATGATGTTGCAAATTTATCGAATGCCTCAAAATTGGCCTTGGTTGAGATCAGTCAGCGTGGCATATTGGGCCCAATCCATTAGAGATGCGCCTCATTCGGACCTTTTAATATCTGAAGTTTCTTATTTCGGATATTTTAGCAATGGAGCTTTATATTTTTTTCAGGGCTGTGGAGTCGGGGTTTATTGGCTGTAGTCGTCGCGGTGTTTTGGCCGGAGTCGGAGTCGTGAAAAACTTTTGAAAAGTGTGAACTTTTTATCTATGCATATAACATGTCAAATTTGGCTATTTGCCGGATTAGTTGGTTGATATTTAATTTGATACACATTAGTGGGAAAGATCGAAAACGTGATTAAAATTATTTTTTTTAGTCGGAGTTTTGGAGACGGAGTCGTTTTTGGTCAATGCTGGATTCAGAGTCGTGTTTTAACGACTCCACAGCCCTGATTTATTTACATTTAGTTTCTGATTCGTTTTTATGTTCTGATTAATTTAGTACAGAGAAAAATATTTCGTTGTGTCGAATGACTTTTCATCTTATATATTTTCTCAATAAAATAATTGTGTACCCAATGGTGATGGTGAAAATAGCCAGTATGCGTATTGTTTTTTTGTTTGCTCATCAACGAATTTGTTATTTTCCCGAAATATGGCGTCCGAAATAATGGCGACCCCAGTATGACAGAAGCCGCGATGACATTGAATTTGCAGATAGTGATGTTGCGATGTCATTAACATCATCTAATTCCGTCACATCAATATTATTATACCTACCAGCATTATTCTAAAACTAAACACATAGTTGTCTGAATGATTCAATTATCTCCTTCGAACCCGTATAACTGGCTAGAGTCAATTACCGTATTTCCTCGAATATAAGACGCCATCTTATATAAATATGGCGCTCCCTGAAATGCCTACCATAGATAAACTTAATGAAAACCTCGTTCTTACAAACTTGTCACGTTATATTATCAATGTAAAGCATTTAAATTTTAAAATTGTGTCTGGTGCCTGATTTTTAGTGCAGTTCAGTTTTTCAGTTATAATTGGAGTGTTCCTTGATTCTTTCTCAGAGATTTTAATACATCAGCAGTTCGACACCTCTCTTTGAAAAGGTTCTAACTGCTCTTGGCCATATTTTGAGATAAGAGCGTTTGAAGTTTGGATTGATCATAATATTTCATTCAAAATATAAAATTCACTTGCTTCAATATTTTGCTTTACCATGCTAATAACTACGCAAACCCTGTGATATCAATCAATTTATCAAATCTATTGAAGAGTTGCTAGAAGAAAAAAATAATATATTGAGGAGTGCAAAAGGTTAATATCATATACACTAAAAAATGTTTTTTTTTCTTTTCTATTGAAATCAGTTGTCATGATACACTACCGTAAAGCAGGACTTTTATTTGTTTTGATCGATGGCTGATTATAGCGATTGTAGCTGCATGTCTCAGAGCATTGACACGACTTCTATTCAACTAATTAAAACAAATAGTCTGCCGTCATATATACATATATATATATGTATATTATAATGTATTATATAAAATATTCCATAAATTCTCCGCTGCCAAGTAATATTTAGCGTAATGTGTTATTCTTATATTTACTTATTAGATAAAAAAATCTTTTATCAATTCAAAACAACATTGATTTTTTTTATTTGATTTTATAAATAAATATTTTTTCGCATTCATTAGTGTTATTCGAGCACTTTAAAATTATTTAACATATAGTGGCATATTAACTACACAGTCACTGCAATGAAAATCTATTCAATTTTTTCTATGCATATTTAAATTTAGAACAAAATAATTTATAAACAACAACAAAACCATCTGAATCAGTCATTTTCAAAGTGGTATATATAGACCTCTGGGGGTCGGTTCCGACTTGCAGGGGGTCTGTGAGATGTAAATGGGGGTCCAATTTAGATTTAACGTTAAGTCTGACTAAATTGAAGCCAAATATTGAAATTTTGCGATCAAAGCATCCCTCCCATTACAAGCACTGTGTTTTTGTGTATTCATATAAGGTCAAAATATTATTACATTTTCATTTTGTGTAGTTTTAATGAATAAACGTAAAACTGTAAAACATTACATATTTTTTAATTTAAGAACATCCTACTCTACAGTAAATCCTATAAAAAGGAGTTAGCTATTTGTCAGTTTAAAAAACACATTTAAAGTTGCATGAATTTGCAAAAAAAAAATATTAGGGGGTCTACCGAAAACTGAAAAAATCGGCAAAGGATCTACGCGTCAAAAAAGTTTGGGGACCTCTGCTCTAAATAATACTTGAATATAATGTATCACTTAAATATTTTAATAGTTCAATCTTATTTATGCTCTCCTGAACATATTTGATATTGTCAGATGGGCCCTTCTATCATTTGAATATATTTTATTGGTTAACGATTTAATACTAACATACAGTTAGATTAATTAAAACATAAGTCAAGTTCTTGTGAACAACGAGAAATAAGCTGCCTTGTGTTTTCCTGTACACACTCTCACACACAGCAGCAATGTTTTCACCAGATATTGTATTTTGATGACGTACAGGTAGGTGTTGGCCGATTATTTACCAAACTGGTTGACTCAAATTTGGCCACTAAACAATGAATAATCTACTCAGCAGAACAAAGTAACATATTTTGAGCGTCCCTATTGAAATACCCTTTATATATGTAGATATAAATTATATTACTCAATTATTTATAAGTTCAGTTGTGTTGCTAGACTAAAAAATCTGTTCCTAATCAATAGGTCACCCAGGTCAGGACATCAAATAATCAAAGGAAAACAAATACATACATTTCTTTTATTATCATTAAGAAAACATAGACAATCGGACGGAAATCATCCATTGACTGTATTGTTTACACCTTTTATAGACCTTGTTTGAACCATCACCATCTGGTATAGTTACAGCCGCTAATGTCCCAATCCCATAACCATTTCCAATCTAGAGTACAGTTATAGAATTGTTCTGTATGTTTTGACACCGCCTTAAGTGGTAGGTCATCAGAACTCTCTCGAACGATCTATTGTTCACCTCAGTCAATGAGTCAGTCGATATCAGAAAATAAATTCATTCTTATAATAATCTATATTGCAATCTATAGCGGTGCAATGTAGAGTTATTTCAATTTCTCTTATCTCTTGACGCCCGACAATGCATGTGCTTCATAAAAAGTTCATAAGGCGATAAATCATCCCTTATCAGCGGGCGCATGTGTTAACGATTTTTGAAACGGCCATTGTTTTTTCTTTCTAAAGTAACCGTTTGTTTTCATACAGCAGTGAGAGATTGGACTGCATTGAGAATGCACGCGCCTAATCCTCTCCATTAGAATTAAATTCGCGTCAAATTCCTGATATCTTCTTCGCTATCGTAATATTTGTGTGTTGTATAACGTCTGTGTAAACCATAAACAATTAAATAATGGGTGCTAACGCACCCACATAACGCTTTGAGATCGTGTTTTGTTTTAAAGAGTTCCATGTTTCTCCTACTCCGTCCCCAAAATCCCTCTTCCTGAGTGTCGGATAGGAGGCTCCTTCTCGATTACGAGGGAGCCGGAATAAAGGTAGTCTCAGTATGTACTTAAAAATTTGGTATATGTGTCTGGATAAACATTGTACTTGCTGATACCGAAGAAAAATATATCTAATACACATATCGGCTACAAGCAAATAACATGACTCCACTAGAACCTTGTATACGTTTTATGGTATTGTATAATATACAATAACGACCCGAGTTTCGCCTTACGGCATCTTCAGGTATTTGAAGTGCACGGATGTACTTGAACTGGCACGCGTATTAAAGTATTATTATTTAATTGATTGAATTCAAGTGTTTGAATTAATAATTAATGATAATAATTGTTTGACTTATATTTAAAGGAACTTAACAGTGGCGAGTTTGGAAGATTAAGTTGTTCGCTTAAAATTGGGAAACTATTAAGCTAAGCGCTGAGCTGACTGTTTACTACGCGTCAGTTCAAGTACATACATGCAATGCCTTAAGATGCCGATAGACGAAACCCGGGTCGTTAGCGACAAAACTTATGGAAAGGTACAACATTAAAACGATTCAAATTTAAAAACTATATACAGTGAAAACCGTTTTAAACGAAAGATCGATCGGTTGTTATGTCGACATCTATGGTCGAAGCTATATTTTATTTAAAAACTAGTTTCTTAAATTTAATATTTGCTATCTGTGGCATGTCATGTGTGTGTATGATATTTTTTCATCTCGAGTTGATCTGAAGTGACAATTCTAATTTCAAAATATGTTGTGACCTTACTTATCTTTTTTATACATAATTTTTTCAAAATATTTCTCATCTCTACCAATAAATATACCTGAAGCGGCTTCGACACGAACGTGTTGATAAAAAGCATTGCAAGTCAACTTTGTATAGCTATTCCATCGAAGCAACATATATCCAATAATATGACTTTTTTAATTTTAACCATTTGTATATATTTTAGGTCTTATGTTAATTTGAAAGAAAAAAAATATATTTGCTAACCAACCTACTTGTACTATCCCAAAAAAATACTTCAAAACATATTTTCAGTGCAGTTATCTTAGAATGCATTTAAAATTATTATTGAAATGCATTTACTGACTACCCTGTCCAAAAATGATAGGCACGCTTATGTGGTGCTCTCTGTACTACAATGGCGCCAGAGACACACATATCACCATCCATAATATTTATCAATTTTATCACCTCAGGAATGTTAGTGCGTATGTCCTAGAGGCCTGCAAGAGCCCAAGCTTGTCCCGCGGACAGAATAACAACAAAGTAACAGTGGGCCCGTCTCTCAGCCTATACGCGAAATATATTTGTATTTCATTTAATCATGGTAATTAGGGTTTCAAATCCCGGGACATAATTTTGATCCCGGGATTTCGGGATCGCAATTAGTCAATACCGGGATCCCGGGATTTGGGATATTTTCTAACTGTCAATATTTTTCATATTTATTATGTATTAGGCATGTGAATTTATCATTCATAATAGTTACTATCCATACCCATTCAGGGATGTAAGGATCAATTTTAGAATTTTATCTATTTGGCACTCATTATAACTTTATTTTTAACATAAATGAACTGTAGTTTTGTGACATGATGTAGTTTTATTTCGATACAATAATTTGGTTTTTTGATGCTGTCATCAATGCATAACGTATCAAATAATTTATTTTCCACGAGCATCCGGTGTTCCAAATATAACACGTGCAAGGACACGAAATGAATGATTTTTTTCATAATAATTCGTTTGTGTTTGATAAATAATTCAATTCCGAAATATTCGGAATTTTATTTCTAATCGGTCCCGGGATTGGAAACCCTAATAGTAATACAAATGCAGACTTCGGGACAGGTTCCGTGCAGAACTCAAGTATGTCCGCTATTTGTACTAGTTTTTATCAATTATATTGTTAACATTTAATTTTCGATTATTGTAATATTATTATTTTAAGTGATATTAGTCGGCGTGCCTGGCTCACAAACAGTATCAAAATTTGACCCAGATATATTATGTAATATTGTAGGTCATCTTCGTCAAGAGGACATTTTAATAATCAATGTTGAATTTCTATTTATTGTGTTAGTAAGAATACACGAAGAATATAACTGAATTGGCGTGAACTTTATACATCTGTGTGATAAGAGATACAACGTTGATTCTCGCAAATTAATGCTTGATAATTACAGGCTTAACCTTTTGCACTCCTTAATGTGCTATTTTTTCCTTACAGCAACTTCTCAATAGGTTTTGAGAATTTTTTTGATTAAAATAATAAAACATTTTTAGTACTGATTCCACATACAATATATTGGATCAGGACCGGATTCGCTCATGGCGAGCATTATCAACTGACATAATACTATAATTAAGAGGTCTTCAACATTTATGACAAACAATGTAATTCTTGCTTAACCTTTATATAGATATCACTGTTTTGTTGTATGTCTTATCAGTTGATAATGCTCGCCATGAGCGAAACCGGTCCTGATCCAATAAATTGTATGTGGAATAAGTACTAAAAATATTTTATTATTTTTATTATAATGCCATTCCACCAAGTATTGACAGTGAACAAATGTTCACTTACAAGTGATAAATTGATTGTTATTTACAGTGTTTGCGTATTTATTAGAATGGTAAAACAAGATACCGAAAAATATACCACACAATGACATGTTACAAACTTTAACTAATGAACAAAATGCAATATAAACGGTTTTTGAAATAAGGAAATTTTAAAATTAGTAAAAAAAAAATTCCAACCAAGTACAATGTCGAGGAGGACTTGACATAGGAGTTGCGCGTTGCCTATACGATGTCAAGCAAGACTCGACATAGGAGTTTAAGTAGTTTATCATCAATATTGGGATCTAAAAAATTATCAGATGTAACCTAAGGTCAGTACCTAAATAATTGCACCGACGGATATTGTTTTTACTTAATTCAGATAGATTTCATTTAAATCCAGTACTTTCTGTAACACACATTTTTCATTGTAAAAAACTAAACGCTTTATGTAGATTTTCATATTTTATGTAAATGGTATAATATAATACAATTGTGTATTATGAATAAATGCCAGGTCTGTGGCCATCGTCGTTGGCTTCCGTGATAGATCAAACGGGCTCGATTCCCAGTAAGAGTAGAATTTTTTCAGTCGATTTATCGATTCTGTTTGAAGGCATGGGTGTTTGTGTGATGTGTAAAAATTCCTTCAAACCCATCCAATCCTTGTTAGCGGGACGTATCGAGAGCGACTAACTTAAACACTAGTCCTGTCCTAGACTTATCCTTTCTATCCCTATCATCAAATTAAAGAGAGATTGAGCGACTGAGTAATAAACGCATTGGGAGCGGATATAGTAAAAATATTTGTAATATTTATATATTCACTCCGATTTAACTGCATACATTTTATTTCAAAAATAAAGCTGAACTTTTGTGTATGCTGATTTACATTATATACCTTTCGATGTCATATTATATCTAGGTTTAGCATGACCAAAAGTAAGGTGAATCCAATTTAATGTGTTTGCGGATTGATCAAACAAATCGAAATGGACTTTCGTTGCTATGGTTCTTTTACGTCCGAATAATGCCAAATTCAGGGCTGAGACACACGCTGTTTGCCACGCAAATTACTCAACTGCACTTACATCAATTTAACAAAAATAGTTAAATTAGAAAGAATAAAACATAAAATCTTAC
Organism: Himalopsyche kuldschensis; assembly: GCA_028554975.1. Taxonomy (NCBI): domain Eukaryota; kingdom Metazoa; phylum Arthropoda; class Insecta; order Trichoptera; family Rhyacophilidae; genus Himalopsyche; species Himalopsyche kuldschensis. The sequence goes on from JAHFWI010000092.1 coordinate 1,521,363, forward strand.
TAGTGCTTTGTCACAATAAAGATTATAAGCAATTTAAAATTTTATTCTCGATCCATGTAAAATCCATCCACTTAAAAATACTCCATATTGGTTATCTTGAAACAAACTATGCATTTGTCAACCAGTACCCTTAAGAATAGCGATGGAAAGCTGTTTTTGAAACCTTTACGCCTTAACAGCAAACACATTGCATATTAAGTGATTTCCTCGCGTCTGTTTTTTTATCAATCAAAAGAGAATTATATTTCCAAACAACAACGGAAAGACATTATTTTGTTTGAGTATTCAGCGATTTTTCATGTTTGATGTTTTCCTTGTAGCTTCATATTATTATTTGATTAATAATAAGTTTTAATTACTATATACAATTCGTTTTGTTTTTATGTTTTCCTACCCCTACGCACTGCTTGTCATACAAAAATGGATTATTTGTTGAAAATCATGAAGCTAGCAAGAAGGTAGACGGCAGTAGAGGTGTCACAATACATTATTATTCAATAACTGATGAATTTGCTATTATTTAAATAATTACTCGAGTAGTTTGAAAAAATATTGCATTCTAACACGACTGGCGTGACTGGATAGTAACCTTATTCTTTTATTGCACGGGGGATTCTTTACACCAACCACTCTGTAATGAGAGGTATTGAGAAGAGTCTGTTAAAATATCACATATATAGAGTCTTTCAATAAGGACGATCGCTCATGTAGAATGTCCATCGTTTAATGTGCTGTGTGGCCTGAGCGCCGTCCCTTTGCAGCCACATGTTATCGGTATTCATATCATCCAGTTTAGGCCATAGGATGTATCTGTAGCGCTCGCTATGGAAATGCCAGATAGTTTTGGAAGAAGTACGGACCGATGATTCCGTCAGACCAAAATCCGCACCAAGCAGTGACATTCCCGGGATGCATTTGGTGCTGATGTATCTCGTATGGATTGGAATAGCCCCAAATCCGACAATTTTTCTTGTTCACATATCCATTCATTCAAAAAATGGGGCTTGTTTCTCGAACGGAGCCTTTGTGAATTTGATAATAAAATTAAATGATTTGCACAAGTTGTTCAATGCATTAACCTTCCATGGTAATTTGCCGTACACCACAAAACAGTTAAAAACAAATTTGACAGATTTTTTAACAACCTGGCTGCTCTAACCTAACAAATTTCGAGCGTTCCTTTTGAACGACCTGTGTACCAAAAAGTAATATATGATACTCGATTACTGAAACTTAGTATCGGTGTACTCGTTAATAGTGAGGCTCTTGTGGACATCCCTACATGGCACGTGCAAAGCGTAGTATTCAATAAACGGCCGAAGGATTTGTCACGCGATCTACGTATAAGATTTCCAGGCCTTTCATTGGACTTTTCGACTTATTAGGTATTATCTGTCATAAATAATGCCTACGAAATACCTACTACTAAATTTTGAAATTGGGTAAATGCTTTCAACCCCTATAATATGTAAATACAATAATCAATGTAGGTACATAAGGTAATGTCGATTTCCGAATAGAAATTTATCAAGATTAAAAACAAAATACTTCTGCTTTTACGACGCTATTAATAATACAATATAAAACATTTTAAAATGCGAAACAGTAAAATATATTCGTTTGGGTATTTTTAAATTTGTTAAAATATAAAGAACAGCCAATAATTAATCAGAGACTTCAAAATACTTATTTATGCATAGTTTTTTAGAATAAAAAGAGAATATATATGAACCTTTTTTGTACGAAAAAAGATATTTCGATTATACTGTCATAACTACGAATATGTCATTTAATATGAGAACTATTCAAAGTATTCTGTACCACTGCTTTCCATGGATCCGGCGGTAACTTAGTTTAAGTTCATTTAAATATAAATTTAAATTAACGTTGATTATTTCACGTACTGTGACACGTGTTTCGCCTTTTTCAAAGGCATCATAGTAAGACGGTATGTAGATGCCTCAGAAAGAAAAGAAAAAGAGGCGAAACACGTGTCACGAATAGTAACACAATACGTGGAATAATCAAATATATTAAAAAAAAAAATGATGTTAAAATAATCTATGTTGAGAACTGTTCTTTTTTAAAATATTTGAAATAGTCCCAGACACTATACTTTATGAAAATCATTACAAATTGAACTTTTTCGTAGCATATTCTACTACGACGCAAGTAACATAGTTCTACGATGTAAATTCCAAAGTTTGCTATCCGCTACGCATGCTATTTGGTTATCATTTCTCTTTCATGATAAAATTAATCTTTCTTTATCGAATTTTAGAAATTCAACCTTCAATTGGCGTATTTATTTATATTCAGATACGCCACTCAAATGATAATGAGTTTTTTTAACAACATTTATCATTAATTTTATATTATTTGGTCTACGAAATATCACACATAAGCAACATGTCTTTGATATATTTTATTGAATATCTAGCAAACTCATCGCTGGATCATCAAATAACCTCGATCACCGATTGGAAAAATGATTCACTATTACTATTTTTATTTACAGTTATCTCATAAATAACTGGATCATTCTTGGCATAATAAAAAATAAATAATTTTTACACAAATTTGGACCAGATTTTCTCAGAAAGTCGGAATTTTCAATCGAAGAGAAATACATATATTTTAACGGTTATATGTATTGAATTCTATTATAAATAATCAAGCGGTGTGACATATTTTGTATGTAGTATTCATAATTCAAAATTGGCAAAAATCGAGATACTAGGCGGCCTAATTTTTAATCAAACATTTTTTTAAGTTACCATCGCTCTTAAGATAGTTAAGTCCCCTTAAATCGCATCCATATAAGCAAAACTTTTTAGTAATTATGTAAATACTTACATATAATATTACATAAACGGTGAAAAAACGTATTTTAACTCTACAGAAATCTATATATATATAAATGAATGTCTGTATGTATGTCCGCTATGGACTACTAAACCGCTCGACTGATCGATGTGAAACTTTACAAATTTATAGTTACACTCCCGCAATGGTTTCTGGCCTACCAACCCCTCCCCCCAACCACCCCCCAACCTCCACCCCCAATTTATTTTTTAAACTTTACGAATTTTTCAAGTTCACTCCTTTGAAGGTTTCAGGCATACCCCCCCCCCATACGCCCCCCAAACCCCACCCCGCCAAACAACCCCCTACCCCCAAAAAATGATATCGATTTTTTACAAATTTCTCGAGTACAATTCCGCGAAACTTTCTGGCGTACACCCTCTCCCTCACCCCACCCCCCCAATCCCCCCTAAAAATGCTGGCGTAGCAACGAGCGCAGGGTACAGCTAGTTATTTTATATATATATTTGTTGGTAGCTATTTCGGCTTACGTCATCGTTAAAAAAAGCATTGTGATTTTTTTTCCACCGTATTATAATGGAGTTCTACCAAGTAAAAGCAAATTCAATCAACACATAATATTGTTTATGAAGTTGGCTGATGCAATTGATATCTTTTATCTTGCGACTTAATCTTCCTACTACATATGTAGGTTTACAAATATACACATTTACTTAGTGCACTTATAATTTCAATAATGCATAGTACCTCAGGCCGAATGATGCGACTTGCTCATTTCATTAAGTGAACTTGAATATTAGAATGCGTATTTCATACGGATATTTTGTTGAGTACCAACTGCAGAAATATTTACGCCTCAATGATTTCATAACACTGAAAAGTATTGATCTAAACTCTTATTGGAGATTGAAATAGTTATTCTGGCATTCTAACATCACGTACGCCCATGTCCTTGAAAGCAAATTCATACTATCTAAACATATTCAAATTTTAAATCCGCATAGCAAAATGGCAGCGGAATTTGAATTTTTAATCGCTTGAATTTTGTACTTTTATATGAGTTTTGTCAATAGCGGACCCGGGTTTCGTCTTTCATTTTAGCGTATTATTATTTATTATATAAACGATATGAATTATTTACTCTACGTCAAGTTCATTTTAAATGCCTCGAGGCGAAAACGTGAAACCCGAGTCAAAAATCACCTTCAGTTGAAATCCTTAATCTTTTCATCCGTTGATTTAATACGGCGACAACAATCGTTTGTCTGGTCCGTGGTCGAGTGATCAACGTTGTTTGCCCCGGCTGTGGTGCACAGAGACTCAAATCCCTCAATGGGCATTTTCATCAAATTTAATTTTAAATCGATGTATCTATTGATATAATAAATGGCGTATATGTCTAATATTTAAAATTCCGTTCCACCCACTTGATCTTAAAAAAAGGCGTAAAATAAAGCAATTAGCTAACCTCCAGTCCTGTCTTAACCCTATCCAAATATTACTAATCAAGCAGAAAATTCTCTTGAAATATACACCGTATAATAAACATAGCTAAAAAGACAAGAAAAAAGCTTTATCTACAGTTTTCTTTGTATGCTTGTACCCGGGAGAGTCTCATGAGCAATTGTTGAAGATTTAATCGGTTGCACTCAATTTTGTTATCAATCAATATTCCTCTAGTTGAGGGAAAAGCTTGTGAGAAGAAATCTTCGCGCTCTAAGTCTCATTTGATTACTAAATAATAACGGTTAGATATGAAGCCATAAGGTTTTTCTTGGAAATCTTTTAAAGTTACCATGTATCATGTACAAATTATAGTCGTTTACCATCCGCTGCGGTCAACCATTTTTCCATTTTCACGTGCCGTTGAAACATGTCCACCCAAACGGTAACGCAAGGTGCTTGCATCTAATTTGAAAATTACCGTGCGTTTTGATGGGATTCGAGTCCAGGACCCTTTATCCGCTTGACTGGTCCTCCAGGTGCCGTCGTGGATCACTGGTTTCGGTAGCAGAGCTTATACTGCGGCGTCATCGGTTCGATTTGTATTGTTTAGCATGCATTAATAATGCATAGAATGCAATATACTAATTTTGTGTTTTTCGCTTCAGGGTTGAATTTTTATTTGTTCTGGCAGTTGCTTAAATATTCAAAGTGAACAAAACTAAACCACGCTTAAAAATAAGTCAATGCAAAGCCGAATAAAAAAATATTAAATAATATAGCATACTGCTTTTCCAGGCAACAAGGTAGTAAGTGACTGACTTTCTTTTGAGAAGAAATACATAATGTGTTTTTTGATGTTTTAGTATTTATAATTTATAAAAAGCGATTACTACGAAAATTATTTTTAAACATGCAGTTAGTGGTATTGACTGCATCTTTGCCAATAAAACATAAGTTTTTGATTTTTTGCTAAAAAAATCTTATACTTTAACAGGATGTTCATTTTTTCACAACAGATTCTAAGTGAGAGTATTTCAGTTAGTATACTGCTTTAAAAGTGAGCACCATATATAGGTTTCATAAATGTTTAGCAAATGGCATTCAGTACTCAATTTCAGAAATTTTGCGAGCATAGTGTAGCATCTTAAATTATGGTATTGTATAGTACGCTACGATACAGTTCGATATAATCAGTCATCAATGTAGTCCAATGATATTTATTTTGTTCTAGCGATCAGGTGGGTCTGGGTTCAAGTCCCGGCAAGGTCAGATTAATTCAATTTAAAAGAAGAGATCTTTTTTTCGTACATTCAAAACTCGCTAACATTTTCAGGGAGGAGGGCCTGTAATTGTAATTGATTGGAATTTACCAACTTACTATGGCTATTGCATACATAAGCATGTGTTAAAAATAGTGCTTGGTTTACATTGCACTAACAAAGTCTTAAAAAATGTATTTTTTGAAGACAGTGATCAATTTTTGTGTCAACCCTGCACAAAACAAAATAGTTGAAATTACTTGTCGATAGATAGGGCGTCCATATTTCACACAGTGGCGCGCACACACTCGGCTAATAGTTCCCCATTACCCATTGCAATTACGTTTTTGACTGATTGCTCGAACAATTTGTCAAATAGGGGGTGGAACGATTATTGTTTTCGTTTAACATTCGTACAAGAGGGTTGGTATTGCATTCAATACAGTTAATTTACATACAATGTATAGAGACTGTCTGCAGCGGCTATTAAAACATAGATATATATATATATATCATGAATTGAATTTTTAAATTAACTGTGACATGTTTCGTGTTTTTCAAATACACCTGCTGCTTTTTATTGTATTTGAAAATTATTTCAACTGAAGTATTGAATACACACCCGAACCTCTTTTTGCACGCTTTCGAAATAAGACGATTTTTAAAAAAAGGACTAAAGTTTATCAACAAGAAGCGACCCTGAATGTCATCTTCTTTATTTCATCTGTATACATATTAATTACTTTATAACTTTCAAAAATATTTTTATGACATTAAACAGATTCGATTTTGACTTGATTTTAACTAATGGAACTTTTTGTGTACCATATCATATTTAACACTGTGTTTTTTGCACGGTAGATAAAAGAGCATTTCGTCGCTGTACTTGCAAACCCCGCTATTTAATACGAACACAATTTTTCAGGAGAAGAAAGAATCTGATTTTCACAACAATGTCTCGCATTTGTTATAAAGCATATTATACACTCTGACTTCTTTAACAGTTCACTCGAGTGTGCGGCAGCCGTTGATACTAAGTAAATGTTCTACCCTCTGCCATAAGAATCCACCTACCGCACTTAGCCCACGCATTCAGTCTATATCAAATTAGGGAATTTAAAATTTTTGAACTCTGGCAATATTTTTTTTTTGTTGGCGTCATTCAAGACATTCTCACAACGCCGCTCATTCGATTTCATAAGTAGCATGGTCAGTCTGTACATTGCAAATTAGATAATTACGGCGGATTCAGCTATCTGTCGAGTCTTGTTTTATCACAATGTCTGAAATACCGATATTAGCAAAACAATTTTGGTCGGATGTTGTATGCGCAGCGACGATTTTAACATCCTTTCGGGCAACCTTTCTTTTTAGAGATTGAAGATAGAAGGAGTGCTTTCAATGAATCCACTGTCGCTTCTTGGTGCAGTGACATTATTTAAATAAATAAAACAAATTATAAAGTACTGCTTACACGCTTATTATGATAAAGCTCATCGCAAGCATTGTCAACTGTTAAACAGAAAATATATTGTTTAGACATCTCAAATCACCTTCTTTGAATGTATAAACAATTTTTGTTGGATGTGAAATTGTTTTTTTTATATGTAAAAAGTAGTCTCAATATCGTCAAATGGCGGCATCCAAATACAGTCAGCCCTGCTAAAGCGGGAGGATAGGGAGTACGCTATAACATATAAACGCTATATAAACTTAGGCACCCATACAACATTTGGGTTTTGTTTTTTCAATTGGATTTTGTGATTTGAAGCAAATCAAACATTTTTCCAATTTGTATGTTTTAAATAAAATTATAGTTGTTTAGTCTGTATGCAAGTGACATTTTCGTTCTAGAGAAGTGTCCGCTATAGCAGGGTTGATTGTAATTGTCAATGATTGACTTGCTCAAACTTGAATATACAAAACAAGGGTAATATAGTGTCCAAAAGTAAAGTAATAATAAAATAAATCAATTATTGATATGATTCATAATAATTTAGGGCATGACCTACTCTTAAAGTTTTAAGGTTCTGACAAGAGATCTCAAAATATACTTTGTCTTCAAACGAGCTCTGTATGCATTTAAGGGTTTTGTCAATTTTTTATTTTGACAAGTACCGATACTTGAATCACTCGAAATTCATAGATATAATGTTAAAATACTTGAATTACTGGAGTTTGTATTGTAAATGTTTTATATTTAAATTTATTTAAAACAATACATCACCACTTTAATAGCCAACCATTCACCCCTAATGAATACAAATGTATTGGTATTATATATTGTTCCAATACCCGCGTCAACTTGTTTTTAATAGTATTCATTTGTTTATTTTTTTATACATGTGTATTTTACTGAAAGCAAACGTATTTTGAAAAGCAACCGACCGTAAAAACGTCATCAGATATAATCATCAATGTCATCGCATTTATAAGAAAATATAAAAAAAAATACAGAGCTTTTTAATCAACATGACATGTTTGTAGTATTCACATAATATGACGGATATTTCGGCATAACAAATTAGTTCTGAAGATGGCTTGATGTCGAAATAGTTGTCAGTCCTTTTAAATAATTATTGTGCTTACTTGCCCTTCTCCACCTTACACTGCTTTCCCATACGTAAATCTTTAATGGTTAAATAATATATGTACATATATATATATATATATAAAAATGAATGTCTGTGTGTATGTCCGCTATGGACTACTTAACCGCTCGACCGATCGATGTGAAACTTTACAAATTTATTGAGTGCACTCCCGCAATGGTTTCTGGCTTACCAACCCCTCCCCCAACCACCCCCCAACCTCCACCCCCAAATTTTTTTTTTAAACTTTACGAATTTTTCGAGTTCACTTCTTCGAAGGTTTCTGGCCTACCCTCCCATACGCCCTCCAACCCCCACCACGCCAAACAACCCCCCTTCCCCCAAAAATTGATATTCAATTTTAGCAAATTTCTCGAGTATTGAATACATGCAAATTGAATTTTTATGTAATGTCTTTCCTTCAAATTTATTTTAGTTGCTGGCGTAGCAACGCGCGCAGGGTACAGCTAGTATGTATATAAAACAAAGTCGTGTTAGTTACACCACTTATAAGTCGAGAACGGTTGGACCGATTTTGATGATCTTTGATTTTTGACTTTGTCACCGTCTCGAATAGCAAAATAGGAGGATCCAATAGTCAAACAGAAAGTAGTGCAAGAATGCTACGTGAATAATTTCGATTAGTTTCCATAAAGTAAATGCTTTGCTGCCACGTGAATTACATTCATTTCATTTTATTTCATTTCATTAAACGTGTTGATTTGTTATATACTAACAGGGGCGAATTTAAATTATTTTACCAAGAAATTCTGGAAATTAATCGAGCTCAACTTAACGGTTTGCCAATTTTAAACGAGCAACTTCACTTACCATGTTCACCATTGTTGTACCCTTTTAAATAATTTTCATGTGTTCATAATTCAAGCACTTTTTATCATTAAATATTAATTCAAAGACTTGAAATCAATCAACTCATTAATAAAAGGTCGGATGAAACCCTAGATTTATTTTAGATATGTTATTATCTGTCATTAGTATTTTCGAAAATCCCCATAATTATAGCAAACCCACTTAATTCATTGAAACTTGTTTGCATTCGATTTTCGCTAATTTGCATTTTAATAGCAATTTAGCTTAGTGATCTACTTCTATTTTTGTATATAAACGATACACACTGTTTACTACGCGTCAGTTCAAGTACATCCGTGCACTTGAAATGCCTGAAGTTGCCGAAAGACAAAACCCGGTCCTTTAGCGACAAACTCATGGAAAAGTACAAAATTCAAATAATTCGAATTTGAACTTATATTAAAAAACTGAATTTAATTCAGCTAATAAGTTAACACAGCATCTATTGATTCTGAGGCGGTAAAAATATTGCCTGGTCAGCTAGTTATGTAATAATATGAAAGCTACCCACGATTATTTTTTTACATTATTTGATTGATTTCATTGGCCCAACTGAATACCAATACCGGGTGGCTATTTAATGTCATAAAACTAAGGTTGTTGTCATACGATAGTTACGCTACTACTAACAAGCACATCGAAAACACAGTAATGTAAATAATGTACTTTCACCGAAAAAAGAAGCAGCTCGTTTTATGGAAATAAGTGTTGTTAAAAACCTATCAAAGCTGTATGAAAGAGTATACATTTTTTCATCACGTTTTTTTTCGTCTAACTTAAGCGATCTTGATTGATTTGATGTATACCTAACTTCGGTCATGACTTTACTTTGATTTTTAAGTTCTCGAAAAATAGAAATCTACGAATATTTTTATCGACCAAACAACCTCGCCAACCTATTAACACCGTAGTATACGTATGCCTAGTCTGTATGAAAAATACCTCGATATAAGTTGAAACGTTGGTCTTTCATTATGATATTCTTGAGTTCGACTAATCTAAGTTATACTTTTATTTTTACATATTAACCAACCTTCTCAGCATAAGTTTTTTAAAGAGAATTCCTTGTTAATTTACTGGCTCAACTTCTCGTTTTCGGAGAAAAATGATACTAAGAAAAGACTAGTTACTAAGTAGAAATCTATTAAAAAGTATTTACTTTTAAAACAATTATAAGATACGATTGATGGCAATTCGGCCCCTTAGAGGCAGGGACCCCTAACTCATTTTTCTCTAATTTAGGATATTGACTAAAGGTGTTTGATTGAATTTTAATATAAAATTTGAATAGCTTGACTTCATTTTTCCGTGAATTTTGTCGCTAATGACCCGGGTTGGTGGAACAGTAGAAAATTCAAACCATTCAGTTTTCATTTCTCACTACCAGGGCTGTGGAGTCGGAGTCGGAATCGTCGCGGCGATTTGGCCGGAGTCATTTTATATGTCAAATTTGGCTTTTGGTCGCATTGATAGGGTTGATATTTAATTGAATACACATAAATAGGAAACTTAGGAGAAAAAAGGGACGATATTAACCTTTTTGTTGGTCGGAGTCGGAGTCGTGTTTTTGGTTAATGTTGGAGTCGGAGTCGTGGTTTTGGTAAATGCTGGAGTCGGAGTCGGAATTTTTTTCACAGACTCCACAGCCCTGCTCACTACTTTTCAAGTGAGCAAAAAAAAGGTCTCGGCAATAATAAATGTTTCTTATTTTTAACAGATACAAAATTGCTTTAAAAACGATTTTTTTCCTTTCTAATTTATTAGTTACATATAAAAAAGTAATGTAGTCTTATGTGTTGTCTGAAGGTTTGTTAGAGATATGAACAACAACGTGATTTTAATAAGTATTGAACTATCTTCGTATTCACTTCTCCTATCGATGTCTCTTTGACACATAACGTAACATATAATATTATTTAGTATCTAATGGCATTCATTACTCAAAATTGAGTAACGTTTCTTTTACCCTTAAGGGCTGATATTGCAGCCTCTCACTGTAACTATCTGCTAGTTCTGACGATGGCGTGGGGCCGAAATGATTACTTAATTTATCTTATATGATCCAAATTGCTTGATATTTTAATCTCACTCAGGACTTTGGGATGGATTTTGATTAACGTCGTTGGTAGTGCATGCAGCTTAAATTGACTTATGGACTTTCGTTTATGAGATAACTAGATCTCGCTATGTTGCTTTTTATAATCAGATGGATGTGATGGAATTACAATACAACATAACACATTCTTAAATTTGTATAACAACCCTTGAATCGATCGAAAAATCAATTGTTGCAATTTCTCGTGTGGTGATTTGAAACATTGAATAATTTTGGCAAACCATTCACAAAAAATATTTTAATTATAGTACCAATATTTGTTAGTTGTAATACCAATTGTTTGTCATACCTTGCAATTCTTCCTTAACTTTAATTTAAATAATATTTATATATTTTATATTTATACTAAAGCTACGTACATTTATGCTCTTCTCTGTTCCAACATCTTAGTTTTATATGGTAATAATAAGTAAATAAATGTGACAAATTGATTTGATGTATTGTCGAAGTTAAAGTGGGAATAAACCTAAAATTAGTGTTGTATCAAGTTGACAGAGAAGAAGATATATAGTGTATACCAGTGGTTCTCATGTGCGGCCACCAGAGGATTTTGCTGCGGCCACCAGAAGCTTCATAGTTAATATTTATATTTAATAAAAATGGGTTTTTACAACTTAATTTGTCAACAAAGACACTGAAAATTAAATAGTTTGTATGCATTGCATTGTGCATCAACAATTGCTAGTAAGAAATAGCTTAACACATACACGATTAGGTCTTTTTGGCAAAAGACTCATCACATAAATTTGGTGCGGCCACCAGACATTTTAGTATCGTGATGTTCTAATGTTGACAGCCAAATTTTAGAAGATACCACTGTATACTGTCTTCAACTGTATATATATTATACATGATTTAATGCAGGTTTAAATCATAGTTCTGACGTGGGCGTAAGCTGAAATAGCTATCAACAAATATATAAAATAATTTCTGTAGAATTAAAATACATTGTTATTTTTTTCACCGTATTATAATGGAGTTCAACCAAGTAAATTTCAACTCAATCAATTCAATACAAATAATTATTAGATAAATTCTTCTCTCTCATACAACACAAAACTGAGATTATTTGTAAATTGGATCTCGATCTCTAAATGTGAACGTTTTTCGATCGCATTTTATTTGTCGTGGGAAATGTTGAAGAGTTTTCAGCCTCGGCGAAGCCTTAAGTCGAATTCAGTTTTCATATCGACCAAACAGCAAATATGTATAGCAACGCGATATACTTACACTTAAAGTAGGTATTCTTTCCAAACATGCAACGGTGAAGCGTATGATGAAGTATTTGCGTGAGGAAACCTATGACTTTAAATAAGTGTTTTTAATTTTCAACCTTAATATATTCGCACACAGTGAAAATTAAAATCAGCGCATTTTGAATTTGTATTATTTGAATTTTCTCTTAATTAAAAACATGCATCCGCTTTTGTCCTGATCCCTCGATGACGGTCAAAGCTTCAATATTTAGTGCTGCAGAATTTTGTCTTTTTTTCAATTTGTTTATACTACCGTACATTTAAATGCATAACACCTTATTCAATAGAAAGATTTTTAGCTAAAACGTGAGTCAAAATGAATTTGAATTAAGGATTCTTATCTTAAATCTTTAAGTTTCTTCAATTGCATGATTTTTCGGATAAAACGTTGTATGGTGAATCAATTGAAAACAACAGAGAAAAATGTGGCGTATATTTTGAACTTTTTAAAGAGAATGGATGCCATTACAACTTTTAGAATCTAGATGTCCACACGTTGCCAAACTCTTAACCCGCTACCACTTGCTAGGGATTTACAGTCATTAATTGGTGCTTACCGTGACACTCGCGTTTTCAATTAGGGCTTCGAGAAATAAAGCTTCGCTTTTAGTTGTTTTTAACTCAATTTTGCTAGAAGGATGTTTTCGGCATCATGCTGTTGCATTATCAATATTCCATGTCATTCGACTGGACAAACTGTGAGATTATTTGAATTCAGAAATTCTTAAGATAAAATTGTTTACTCTTTTTGCATTTCTTGGTTGCACGTCACCTCTCATAATCGGCGCTGTGGTTGGACGAACAACATGGACTAGCCCAGAAACCGCTCTGTCGATATCAAAACAAAGAAAGGGAACAAAATGTAGACTAAGTAATTTAATTCATTGATTAAGAAGCGCAAACAAAATCAAAACGGGGGTGGCAACCATGCACCCTAAATGACAAATATTTGAACGCTTTTCAAATGATTTAGGATTTCGACTAAAGATGCTTGATGGAGTTTCATTATCAAATTGCAATTATAATTTACCCACACCAATCATTAAAACCAGGGCTGTAGAGTCGTTAAAAAATTTACGACTACAGAATTTACCAAAAACACGACAAACTTCAACTTCGACAAAAAAAGTTTAATTTCGTCACTTTTTGCCCTCATTTTCCTATTTTAGTTTATTCAATTTAATATCAACCAACCAATCCGGCTAATGGCCAAATTTGACATATTCTATGCAAAAATAAAAAGTACAAACTTGTCAAAATTTTCGCCTCCGAGTACTCTGTCCAAAACGCCGCGACGACTCCGACTTTGGCCCAAAAAACCCCGACTCCACGACTCCGACTCCGACTCTACTGCCCTGGTTAAAACACATTAACACAAACATCAAAACTTTCACTAATTCATCTAGATTGCGTTAGTAACAATTACACTTAGTAATCTACTTTTATTTTTATGTATGAGCGATACAAACTATTTTATATACTACGAGTCAGTTCAAGTTCATTCGTGTACTTAAAATTCCTCAAGATGCTGAAAGGCGAAACTCGGGTCGGTGAGACCCTTGCAATTAAAAAACGCTATTTTTGCGCATAAATTTTAATTGCCCAAATCACGGTAATATTAGTTGGAACGTTAGATTAGCGTTTCATATAGCAAGATATACTGACAATAAACAAAGTGCGCATACAAACAGTACCGAGTTTGCTCATTGTCAATATAATATTTTGAGATGTAATTCCAGCAATAAGAAGTTTATAAAAAATCATTATCTTTGAAACAAAACTTTTAACGACGAAATGATCATTTTTTTAAATCTATAATGCTTTCTGTTGAAATTCTCTACTAAAAATTCATATGCTACACATAGGCAGCAAATGTGACTTAATAACTGTAAGAAAGTACTAAAATGTTTCATTTAAGATGGATACAAGTTTTACAACTCCTTCTTAGGATAGAAGAAACGTATCTCGATTTTTGCTGGGTTTGAATTATTAATGACACAAGATACAAAATAATATGTTACATTATGTGGTAAAGATTCATATCAATAGGTAAAGCGAATACGAGGATATTTCAATACATATTAAATTCACTTTGATGTTGATAGTTCCACCTAACCTTAAAACAACACATTAGAATAAATTGCTATTTTATATTTAACACATAAATCAGAAACCTAAAGCATCGCATTTAAAGACACTGAAAAGAAAATTTGTATCGGTTAAAAATAGGATACATTGATTATTGGTGAAACCTGGTTTTTAGCTTTTCAAAGCAGCGTGAAATAAAAATTGAATCGTTTGAATTTTGTACTTTTCCACCAACCTGGGTCGTTATCGACAATCCTCATGGAAAATTCAAGCGATTCAAATTTAATATTAAAATTCCATGAAATACCGCTAAATTGATAGATATTGAAAAATAAATCTGTTAAAAATTTATTATTGATGAAACCTGTTTTAAGCTATCTTTAAAAGTACACAAAAATGAGTTAGATTTATCTGCTTCTTAGGGTTCCGACAATAACATTAATATTTCGTGATAATTTGTAAAACAGTAAATTTTGCAATATTTTTACTTTGAAATTAGTTTCCTATAATTTTCTTTCATTGTCATAGAAAAATTTTCTTTGTAGAATCTGCATTAGTAATTTTGACAGTCTACTTAGGTTTTTCATGGCTACGCCAAATTTCACCCGTGGACGCCGTCGCTGCGTACAAGTCGAAGCTCGTAGGCGTGTCCTGGAAAACCGACGCCTGTTCGTAGAACGGCTCTAGCCAATCACAGGTTTACATAATTTTAAGCTACGAATTCCTCCACATTTTTACTGCTAACTATTTTTGTTACTTATTCAAATGAAAACAAAAGCACTATTGTAGTAAGAAAGTTGATTGTCTCACCGCCAAAAATTGTGCGTATACTTTCACGGTCGTTTCGATCAGCGTGACCGTGATCTTTCTTTCATTCGTAAAAGTGGATCTTCGCTTTGGTTATATGACACGCTAGTTGCAAGAGCTATCAATGAATTGCCAAAAAGGTCGACATAATACGCAATGAGCATGACTTTTTTGGATTTAATTTTGAAAAAAAAAATACAGTGCGTGACTCAGTGACATCAGTTCTAACGTTTGGTTGTTCGTTGTACAGCTGCACATGCCGTTCCTAGCCCAGGGGTGGCCAAAGCGTCGATCGCGTTGCTCTTCCAAGTCGCCCGCCTGTCCTGTGTACTAATGTACACATCTCTGATTCCTGTATTTTTTCAATGATAATAAATTCAATTTATTTTGTCGAGTCGATCGCACCCAAAAATTTCAAATAAAAGTCTCCCGTAGTGGTAAAAGTTAAGCCACCACTGAAACCTAGAAACAAAACAGAAGATGGTTTATTATCAAAATGAATGTTCCCAACTTTGTATGTATGGTAAGCATATTGAGTGATAACTTTTATCAATAATTGAAAGTACTTTTTGTGTCATTTATTGTCACTGATATCTCCAAGCGTGGCAAAGAACACTTTGATAATACATACATATAAGAAACTAGAGTCGATCTGTTGTATCTTCTTCTAAAGCACTCCTTGGCATATGCATAATATACTTACCAATAATACCAATCGATGGTTGCGCAAAAATGATGTTAAAAATGTATTTCTGTATAAAACAGGGTTATTGTTTTTATTTTTCTACCATTTTTTAGTCAATACCGGTCGAATAATTCATGACATACTAAATCTTAAATCATGTTCTGTTTTTTTCCTCTCCGCCTTTTACGTGATTCAAATAACGCACAATCATTAATGATCCATTTTCGATCTTACACGTACAACAAGCTACATATAAGTAATGATTTCATTTTTTACTTTTCTCCTTCGCCGTAAATAAAATTAGCACATGTACAAAGCAAACTTTCTATGTATATGTAAAACAGTCAACCGCTTTGCGCATATTTAGTACTTTATCTCGGTTTTCAAATCTAATAAAACTGATCAATTATCAGTTTTACGATGGTGAGTTTTTTTCTCTTTCTGCGGCCATCAGCCATGTTACAGTTTCAGCGAATAGAAAAACGATAATTTCTGTTTCTTTTCACTCTCTCGCTCTTCTTTATTTCTCTCCGTTGTATTATTATCATCCCGTCTCGCTCGTTGCATTCTATATAGATGACGATGATATATATAAATTATTAATGTTTGCATCTCTTTTTTACATGTCTCCTTTCGTTTTTTTGTGCGCCCGCAGTACACCTGTATGGTGATACACTTGCTGATTATAGGTGTTGTTAACCGAGGGTCGCGTCCCGTATTTTATAGATATCTATGGAATCAGACGACTTCCAATATCGCATTAAAAAGTGTGATTAAAAAATTTTTTTAGTCAAAGGAGCGCGTTAAGAAACGACCAGTAGTTAACAAGTCGCTCGTTATATGACTCGTTTTTAGTAATAGTAAATAAAGTAAATAAAGTAATGCGTCTATCGAAGACGCATGGCAAGACAAATTTATAAATCAATTGGCAAATCGTTAAATGAAAATGTTCGATTGGTCCTCGAACATGCTACTCAACAATTGGATAGAATCAACACTCCATAGCGTTGACCAATCGACTACACGTTTTTGTGGGAATTATATTCTAAAAAAAAAACTTGGCCTTGCATCTCATATATAGAAACATTGCAGTAGTTTGGTAGCCATTTACCGGTATTTTAAATAAAATCCGTTATCATTCGAAATTATTTTTACATAGTTAGCTGAAAGTATACTTGTTTTCCGTTCCCTATTCGAAGCATATGACCACCTCCAAGATTGTTTTGCCCCTCGCCAACCTCTTTACTTACTAGAGTACATCCTATCAATAATCAGCGACTTTCCGAGGTGACGAAATAAATCCGGTCAGTATATAGCGGACACGAAGAATTCAATCTCTCCTGGGGCATCTGCAGCACTTTTACACGACTAAGTACAAGTCCCTCGACGCACTGAAAGTGGAGAGCAAAAAAATCTTATTTATCACAATTTTTTCTATAATAGCGTGAATTCATATTAGTTGAGTCGCGCTAATATTTGGTCGCTACAATATCTAATGGATTGCGACACTGCGCTTCATCGCACCTGTCTACCGATAGCAGGCCAAAAAATCGTTTTCTACACATTTCCAATGGCTGTGTTATTACTACGTATACCATCGCGCGGTAAACATCACCCTACCACTTCATAAACAACAAAAAATAAACATAATTCAGTAAAAACCATTAAATAATCAAAATATAACCCAAAAACCTAAATAGTGCAAATAGTCAAATAATAGTGTGTGCTAAGAAACTATAGTTTTTTTACTTTATATTACATAATATCTTCTACGTGACGGTAAAGATAATTCCACTTTTTAAAAATGCAAATTTTATTTTTGCTATTTACTCAAATATACTAAAGTGACATCAACGCGTGAATTTGAAACTTGAAATTATGTGTGCCCGCTGGTTTTATTTAATTGCATTTTTTCTGAACTTTCAAATCGATTACTGATAAGTTTTTCAACGTGCATAAAAGTTATAAGATCCTCAAATGTATGCATGATTGTTGATCTTGAATCTTAATAGAAATAAAGCAAATAAATTAAATAATATTTACGTTTTTTATAACAAGGAAAATTGGATAATATTAATTCGTGAACTTTATAAAATATTGTTTGTGAAGTTCTTATAATCTACGTCAATTAAAAACATCATCGATATTTGATAAAGCCCCAAATCTACGCTCGAAAATTTAATACACTCAAAGGTATTCTACTTTTAAAAAATAAAGTCATTTTTAAATAGTGACCTTTTGCATTTGTTTTATATGTAACTAAGTATAGTATGCGTTTTACTACAATTCAGATCATCCTGAATCAAAGATTGAAAAAAAAATATCTGCATCGTAGTTATTGATTCGAATCCTAAAGTGATTATTGAACGTTTTAGAATTTATTTATATTCAACGAAAAAATATGATTGCTCTCTTCGGATGAAAATTGCCATTTTTGATTTAGAATTCATCAAATGATTGAACTTAACACTTTTTTTATGAAAAAAATAATCCCACTAATTTTATACGGTTTTTTTAAATTCAATTCTTTTAATCCAAGTAAAACTATGATAACACCATAAGACAAAGCAAACTATAATATCCAAATTTCTCACACATACATATACACAAGAAACAAATATATGTATAGTCGTCTCTGAAAAATACACGTATGTTCACACACAATAAAAAATGCATAAATAGTAATTGATGTATATTTTACAAGTTATTCGATTAAACTTCTGCGTCTTCTTCTTGTAAGATTCGTGTTTTGAAAGATTATTTTTTATTTATACTAACAATTTTCTATTTAACAATCTTTGTCAAAACGGGAACGAAATATTTTATCCAATAGTAGTTTAGTTACTGATTTGTGGACTCTCTGTTTGATCTGTTTGAGTAACCTATGAATTTTATATTTGCGGCTACCCCATGTGAAATGCGTACATTACAAGCATCAACGTTTATATAAGTATATGAAAGTATTCGATTTATATTTGCCTGTTTGAAAATTCGATGAATCGTGACGTTGACTAAAATGCGAAAATTATGGTGGCCACGCTGCATAATTGCGTTTGTTATTACGTAAGTAGCACAAAACCAACCTAAAAAGCCATGACATTGTCCCGTGAGCCTCAGTTATTTTGATATAATACGAAAAAATTGACAGCCAGTCAAATCAAATGGACCGATGTTTTCGACCAATTTGCCATATAATTGAAAACATACGTTATCTTCTCGTTTTGTTTGTTCTGTCAATTTTCAAATTCAGAACGCGCGCGTTTCCAAATAATTAAACTTTCATGTAAACATTAAGTTGATATATTATACATGCTTTTTTTACCTAAAAAAATACGATTTAAAACATTGAAAGACAATTTAATTTTCATAAATATTGCTACTTCATATAAACACTATTTTTTCTTGGATGACTTCACAAAACGTATTGTGACTTTCAAAATAAAATTCAAGTATCCCCAATATGAACAAAATAAGCATTTTTTTTTTCATTTTAAAATTGTCTACGGTCAAGTAAGTGGCTCACATTTTTGCCAATGCGACATATTTTTTAATTGATCTAATTTCGATATCATAAAAACTAACTGTTAATAGTTTGCGATTCAAACAAGGTTGTTGTTGGTTTCGTGCTATTTAAATTGATTGTTTTTAAAAAGAAGAATTATATACAATCAAAGACAACGGAATCGCAGATCAAATCAAATTACATGCACTTTTTAAATCGCTAAAATATCACTATACAGTTTCTGTGTACAATATTAAATTTAAATTGTCTTGTTGAAAGACCTGTACATTATCTGATATTTACATAATTTAAGGTATTCACTGTCAATATTTGGTGGAAGGCATAATATTAAAAGATAATTAAATAATCAAAAAAAAAAATCGTACTTATTTCGTTAATCGCGATTATTTTCAACTGAGCTGAATACGCGATTAGCGAAACCGGTCCTGATCAAATATATTCTGGAATAAGAACGATTTTTTTTAATACAATGCCTTTACAATCCCAAGTACTGACAGTGGACAACTTAAAAGTGATCTTTGAAATAAATGAAATAATGTCGTCGAACACTACTATTACTACTGTTTATTCTCAAACATAATTGTTTTATTTAAAGGCTTCGTCGAATATAAATTTCAAAGTGATAAATAAATCAGTTTAACCATAATACTGTGAATATATAAATTAATTACAATCTCGCATTTCGAAAGACTAATAAAGTGTGGGGAAGCAGATACAATTTTAATAATTGAAAAAAACAACCCGTCTAAAATAATCTTTACTCAATCGGTCAGATAAATATACAAATCGTAATGTTAAATCCGTAAAACACCGACAAAAATGTATTTGATAAATTGTGGTGTGACCATAAACAATCGCTGCTGGTTCTTGGTGCCCAAGTCGGCTGAAGTGTAAAGAATCATATCGGCTAGATGTACCCTAGTGGAGTGTCACAAATGGAGTATTCCTGGCAGTTAGCTGACGCAGGGGCACAGCCGCCCCTTGGGCCCCGAGCCCAGGGCCGGGGAAATATGCAAGGTAAACAATCTACACTTGTTTTGTTATCAGTGATTTTTATGTTGTTATTTTACAAAGCAAACATCTTCCAGTTTGGAAATGAACGGCTTAGCAAATAATTGATTTGAATCGTAATGATTAAATAAACTGGATTATTAGATGTGAAAAATCTGTTTCTAGCCATGTATGTAGAAAGTATTTTTAAAGTGTAAAGCATATCTTTCAGAAAGTTTCATAACTCTGTTTCGATGAAATCTACTTAGAAAAAGGTATTCGCTATTTATAACTGGACATGGCAAGTTCAACGGCAAACTATTTGGGCTGGGAAAGTTGGTCGAAAGACCAGATTGCACTTTCATGTACAGTGTGAATGTCCCAAGATGAATGCCGGCAAGAAGATGCTCGACCAAGGCTAACTTTGAGGCTTTCGATAAATTTGCAACAGAATATGGGGAACAGAATCCTTTTGATTCTTCTTTAGATTTAACGCGAAGTAGATTAATCTTAACACTGTGGATTCTCAGTATACGGATACACAGGGAACTTAATATCACTTCAAATAAGTGGCTGAAAAACTCAAATTTAATTATTTTTCCTTTCTATTTTCTTTTCTTCAAGTACCATATTTCGTGGCTAAAATATCAGTCCCTTGCAGCTCTGTATCGGGCCAAGTAACTAAAGGATAAATTTGGTTCTTTTCTTGATCGCATAGCGTTATAGAAGGCATAGCGGCCGTGAACAACGACTGCATACGCATAACGGACGGTGGTGGGATAACCAACTTGTATACCCAAATATATTCAGCTGAACTCACTCACGTCCATGCAAAGTATGGTAAAACCGAAGCAATATAAATAATCTGATGATCTAAGGCAGCACGTGCTATTTTATTAATAATGTCAGTTTTGATCATTTTTGTTTTCATATATTTGTGTCAAAATGGTTTCACGTCACCACCGACATGGATAAAAAAATACATTTACCGTTATTAGTGCTTATACTTTATTTATATTTATTAAAATGTATTCGATCTTTTGCCAAATAATAAATGACAACGTAATGGCTGCCCGGCCGTTTAAAAATGTCAATCTTCTGCCTAACACTGAGCTTGCCGCGTTTTTGTCGCATTTTTTCTTCTTATATCATTCCCGCATTTTTTGCAAAATCAATCAGAGCGTGTCTTGGCTCGCTAGCTCAATAGGGCCTTGTTTTACGTTGCTTTATTTTAATGGGTAGAAGTACAGATTGTAACCAAACAATTAACATCTTCATATCTCTTAAATACTTATCGTTGGCTTAATTCTAACATCGTCTAAGTCAGTTTACCCAAAGTGTTCAGGAGGCAGTTAAAACTGAAGATCTCAACTTACAGAAAAAAATCTTCTAGAACAGTGGTGCACAAGCTTTTTGAGAGAAGGGCCAATTTATCCATTTAAAATTTTTTGCGGGCCGCAAAGTGTAAAAGTGAAGAAAAATATTGATATATTATACCACATAGATGAGATATAAATTTTATTTTTAATTTAATAATAACATAATTTTATCAGCAACTTCGATCCTTCTCCGTTCCACATTACGTGCAGATTTGCACGATGGAACTTAGAGAGATTTCTTACACTGTATACTGGCAGCAAGCATTTTGATGTCGGGTTCAATGTTTGTGGTTGCTATCCTCAGTACAGCACTGAGATTATAATTGTTCAAGCGGTTTCTGTGTTGAGACTTATTTAGTTTTAATATGGAAAGTGCTTGCTCGCAAATGTAGGTGCTTCCAAAAAGACTTGCACAAAGCGCAGCCTTTTTACGCAGGGTAGGAAACTGCTCTTCGGGGAGATATTTGTAAAAACTCTGCAGATCGCCTTCCTGATATTTCGATCTCAATTGATCGTTGTTCTTCAAATCGATCAACTCTAGTTGCAATGATGAATCGGCCTCATTGGTGGATACTGAAAAGGGGTTGATTTTTTTTATATACCGTTACTACTGCATAATTTGTTCACATATCGAATACTATTTTTTATCATATTTAATGAAAAATTTGTATTTGTTATTTTGGGCCGCAAAAAAAAACATTTCGGGCCGCATTTGTGCATCACTGTTCTAGAATCTCCTACAACTTGAAATATTCAGTTTTAACTGACTTAGACGATGTTAGAATTAAGCCGACGATATTATTTCTGATAATAGTTGTTATTGATACAGTAAGTTAAGCACACCCAATGCAACCACATGGGTGGAAGAGAATTATAAGCACCTTATTAATCCATGCCTTTTAACAGAAATTATCAAATAAATTTATAAAAATATCCGTACTGATAATGGCGAGAAAGGGCCCTATATTTCTTCCTATAAACTCTTAGTTTAGCGACTGAATAACTAACAGCTCTCGGAGTAAAGCTAATATATTTGGGCGAGGAAGTTTTTTTTTTTTTTTTAATTTTTTTTTATAAAAAAATATTTGGCATTACAGCTTGCGCCAATGCGCCAAATATTCTGAGTTGTGAAAGTCACACGAGATTAACTCGATGGTAAATAATGTATCAGTTGTGCACAAAATCAACGATAAATAACATAACACCCAGCCCAAGATCTTTTTTTCAATTGAAAAAATCTAACCTTGCCGGGGATTGAACCCGGGCCCCCCGATTGCTAGGACAAAGCTCTTGCCACTAGACCACAGGGACCGACTTGACCGACGAAGTTGCTTGTCCCACCACCTCCCGTGCTGTGTGTGCAGCCGTTTTTCACAATGGCCTTCCATAACGCTATATGATAAAGAAAAGAAACGAATTTCATCCTTGGCACGAGACCGAGATGCACGGGACTGATCTTTTAACAATGCACTAAAGTGCTCAAAGAAAAGAAAAAGAATTGAGATGAGTTCCGCCAGGTGTCCAAATTTGAAGCGGATATTGTTAATATATATATGTATTATAAACCTTTCGCCAAGTTGCACAAGCAATAAAAATCTGCGACAGTACGTTATCGTATTTTATTAATAGTAATTGCAATTTTATTGCATTTTTTTTTAAAGATCGATGAATAAAATGCACCAATGCACCAAAATGCAACCTTACAGGTATTTAAGAACAGGCTGAATCTAAATATTTCATTTAATTGTCTTTAAATGCAGCCTTCCAATATTAAATAAAGTTTTCCCATCCCTGAATAGGACACTTGCATAATATTTAAAAAAAATCATAACGGTAAACATAAACATTGCGTTTTTTTATTAATGTTGATATCATTTGTTATTGTGCAAGAAAATGTGTCGATAAAACGTTATATTTCAAGTGTTAATGAATCACTTAAAAACTATAACCAAGGCTTTGACGTGTTATATTTCAAAGTAAAATAAAGTCAATTAATTATAATTCGTTATAATATAACTAACCCTCGAGTATAGGTAAAAATTTGACCGTCAATGACATTATTTAGTTCAGAAATTTAAATGGCAACATTCAAAAGACGTTTTCTAGCCACAGTGTCGATTCGATGCAGTCAATCAAAATTGCTGTATAAAATGTATTGAATAGCTTTGTAAAATTAATCGTTGTTGAATAACCTTTATAACAAGATCAAGGGCTCAATTGATTCGCGATTGAAAAAAAAGTATCATCCATCTTTTATGGCTAACTGTTTGTTTCGGTTCACCTGGTAATAATGCCAATATTTATGATTATATTTTAGCGAAGACATTCACGAAACAATTTAATTAATTAAATCATTTACCTCCGTACACATTCAAGGAAACTTTCGTCCCGACAATAATCGATGTTCTTTGATTTGAATTTGGCCACTGATAAAATGTCATAAATATAAAATAGTTTAATCCACGTATCGTGTTATCGTATGTCGTATTTGTATAGAAACACGTGTGAGATCGCTGTAATAAGAGAACACAATACGTGGAATAAAATTGATTATTTTCATACTTTCGATGGTTTCGGCAGCTCGTTGGAAGCTCATTTTTATATAAAATTTAAAATAACTTTGATTATTCCACGTATTGTGCTACTAACTGTGACACGTGTTTCGCCTCTTTCAGAGGCATCTTCGGGCTTACTATCGCAAAGTTTGCTTATCTGATGAAGCAAGATTGATTCTAATATTTTAAAATGATAGAATTACAAAATGGAGTTTGGGATTTTTCCCTTTACACGGGAATCAAGTTTGTATTGTTTATATACAAAAATAAAACTAGAACAAAGTTAAATCGCTATATAAATATGAATTAGTGAAAATTTGATGTAAACGAGTTTCAATGAATTAAGTGGGTTTGTTTATAATTATCGGGATTTTTGAATTATGTATCGCAAATTTACCAGATCATATGAATATCTAAAATAAGTTTTATCCTACTTACTACGCGTCAGTTCAAGTACATCCGTGCACTTGAAAGGCATGAAGTTGCCTAAATGCGAAACTCGGGTCTTTAGCGACAAAACTCATAGAAAAGTACAAAATTCAAACGATTCAAATTTGATATTAAAATTCCACCAAGCACCCTCAGTCTAAATCCTTAATTAATGTTAATTATTTATATGTACATTGCAAAAATCACAAATTATAGGGATGTCTGAACTCACTCACGTCCATGTAAAATTTGTCGACATCTGAAGCAATTCCATTAAAAATCACTAAAGCTTTTCCCAGTACTTCTTTTACTTAGCAATACAATATCATACATATTGATTCTAATGATTGAATTATTTATGTATAAAAGTTCCAGGTTTAACGGTGACAAAGGTGTCACCACTTACATTACCATTAAGAAATAAAAATGAAAACACACTACACAGATAATTTAAACTGTATAGCTAATATGTAAATTCTTGTCAATGACAAAACTTTGCTTGCCTTTGCTGAATAAACAAACAACCATGGTAATAAGGAAAAAAAATGTCATTGCTTGCGCAAAATATTGCATTCACTGGAAAATGTATGACCGTTTAATTCTGCTCGGAAAATTTACAACGAACATAACTCATCACAAATTTCACCATCTTTTGTTGGCGCAGTGGGTCAGATGGGTCGGCGGTGGCATGCATCGAAACTGGTTCGAAACCGGTTGGGCCACTGAGAAATAATAACAATTCTATCATCATCGCAAGTCCTACTTTACTGCATATTTCAATTGTCTATTCATTACAAAATGGCCGTTGCGTTTCTGAAGAAGAAAAAAACTTGATCCAATTGGGTAGACTATGCACATTGTATGCTTAGGTAGGTGAGCGAGAATTTAGGCGATCAATTGATATTCTTTTTAAGTGTTTTAACTCATTTTTAACCATAACATGTAATGTATGCGACGAAAAAATATTCTCAAACAATGTCGAATTATCCAAATTTATTCATTGCAATTAGTGCAGGCATGCCCAAACCATGCCCGCGAGCCAAATGTGGCCCAATTAAAGTTTTTTGTGGCCTTTCCGAGATTTTCAACTTTTTATATATTTATTCAAAAAAAAGTACAAATCATGGCATTACAGCTCACACCAATACGCCGTGCATTTGACAAATTTATTAACATAAACATACATACTTGTAAACACATAATAAAATTAGTATTTTGTTGTTTGTAAAATACATCAAAAAAAATAATATTTGTGATGACTTTCCGCCGCAAAACTTAATCAAAAATATATCTTTGATGATACATTTTCGAAATTAGGACATGAAGCAATGTGCAATGTAGCTGAATTTGGCACCACATATTGCTGTGAGTCATTTTTCTCAAAGCCAAAAATCGTAAAATCGAAGTTTCGAAAAAGGTTGAGTGATGAAAATTTAACTAATCTACTGTGCGACATCCAAATTACCTGGAAACCATTACACTAATAAAAATAAATATTGAAAGGATTTAAAAATACAGGAAAATTATTTTAATTGTGAGCTGTTTGTTGAAAAAATATATATTTATGTGTGGCCCATCACGCGATTTCTGATGAGTATTCTTAAATTAGTGTATGGCTTTTAAAAATATTCATATTATTATTTCAAATAAAGAACGATGGAAAAAAATACTTTTGACGAAACATTAAACTATCAATTTAAGTGCGACATACATATAAAACTACAAAACATTAAAAAGTAGACATATCGTTTATTGACTTAAGACGCCTGATTTGACTATTTAGTTTATTACAATTCAATTATTTAAGCTTTCATATCTTCGCTCTTTAGCGCTTAAAACAAAGAAAGTGTTTTCTTGTTATTAGAATTACTGGGGCATTAATTGTAACGTTTATCTTATATGCATGTTGATCAATGGATAAATGTATCTTTAAACAAAAGTGGTTGACCAAAGAATCAATGAATTTTTATCACGCGCGTGGTGGGAATCGAACCGCATCGTGTCCCTTCTCCGACGAATGGCAACCTCTGCATTGCAACACGCTCTTGCCATTGTGCTACTGTCAATATTCTACTAAATATGAGTAATTTTATTTTTATAATAATAACATACATACATATATACATACAAGCGGTGTGTTACATGGAATGATCTTTGAATTTATGAGATAAAACAAAATTGTTTAATATTCCGTATTTTTAAATCCTGATTGAAAAAATCGTTGCGTTTTTATTGCTTGTTTTTCTGAAATTTTTGAAACAGCTGTCAAAAAATATTTTCCCTTGACATTAAAAAAGACTTTTTGTTCTATTAAATTTCACTTTTAAGGTGTTAACTGTCTTCTTTTATCAGTTAACAATGCTCTCCATGAGCAAACCGGTCCTGATTATTTAAAAATAAATGTGGAAGTCGTTCTATATAATGTGTGTTTTTTTCAGCTTATAAATTTAATGCCTTTCCAACAAGATTCTACAGTCAAAAACTTTCAAGTAAATTTACAAACTATAACATTGGTGTTGTTTAGTAATAACCTTTTGCAAAAAAAGTGTAGTGGATAAATACTTTAAGATATATAAAATTAAAATAACTTTGATTATTCCACGTATTGTGCTATTAACTGTGACACGTGTTTTGCCTCTTCTCTTAAGGCATCTTCGGACTTACTATCGCAAAGTTTGCTTAAGTAATGAAGCAAGATTGATTCTAATATTTTAAAATTTATAATATTACAAAATGGAGTTTGTAATTTTTCCTTTATACGGGAAGCAAGGAGAGGGTTATATAGAATCGAAACAAAACAAACAAATAATTATACTACTAATGACGTTAGCATTTAAACCATCGAAAGTACTTTAAGATATATTTTTACTATTATTGTTTGAACTCCTTTTCGATGATTAGTGGAATAATCTAAATTCTGACGATGATTTCTTTGTTATCATACAATTATTTTCTTCTTAGCTAATTTTTTGTTTGGATACTCCTTCTGTAAATTCAATATTTTTCAGTTATCAGGTTGTGGCCAAACAACATCGATATATTTTTACTTGATTAGACTTCAGTCAAAATCTTTGTTATCCGTAGTCCGAATAAAATTTAAAATATCCATGCTTATAAAATGTCAGTATTATACAAGCGTATGTAGTTTTGGTATTATAATTAAAAACCTCGTTTCTGAAACATATGGCCGTGTGATTTATCGATATGGAAAGAAACGTACTTCTCACCTCCATTGTTAATTTAATTTGTGATCTGAGAGAAAAACTTGCACTTTCAATTCTAAAATCGCCAGCGCGTGAAATTTCAATGCATGCATGCGCTTCTATTACTTTACAATTATTATCAAAAAATAATTAAATATATGAAACCGTTTTGGAATTTACGTGAGCGATTCACTTGTCTATTATTGTTTGCATGGTCGTAAATTTCATCGTATTTCACAAAAGATGGAGCATTCTTTGTTAATCGCATTTTTTCTCTTGCAATTTGCACAATCAAGTTAACACAGTATTCTCGGCGCTTTAAATAAATTAATGACAATATTCCTGATTATCATAATTATATGCTTGCGACTTAAATGTATTATTTGTTTGTTTATCCCGAATGCATTCCCATGCCGTTCACCTGATTGCGATAAAATTTTGGTGATTTGTTGTGCGGATGCATACAAAGGTTTTTACTTCCATTTTACAATGAGAAATCTCGCTGAACAAAGCGATCTACGCGCCACGGCTTCACGGCAAATCATATGTCGTATATTGTGGAATTCAGATACGTTGATTGGTTATTTTCAGCATTTTATACGCACCAGACAGAAAAACAAAAAATATTTTGTCTCCAAAAGCACTTCAATAAACAGAATTAAAACAGAAACACATTTCTTTCAGTGGCATTGTATCGCATGCCAGATACTCGCTAGTATACAAAATATATATTTTAAGAAAAAGCTTTATCTAGATTGCTAGGGCATCATAATAATTGAAGTAAGAAACTGGAAAGATGAAAATGGTGATAAAAGTCTACGCAAGACATAATAAGTCTGTAATTTATCTGTAAATGCTATCATCACACTTATAAGCATTGAGTGTTTTATATTTAAGATAGAAATTGAACATCTTATTCTATTATTTGTTAATCATTACGGACTCCATGTTTTTTTTATACCAGTGTTGTCATGTGAGTCCACGTGTGCCGTAGAAAATAGGATTATAGAATAGTAAAACTTCCCTCTGAATATACATAGTTCGTTTATATATTATTGGCATATTTAATAAAATAAAAACCACCCTTCGTGAAAAGATATTATCTTTCCATATATAGATATATTTTAAAAAATCTCGTGATAGTGTGAAGCCAAACTAACCATCAGAATATTTTATATTTCTTGTACAACTAAAAAAAATGTTATATTACACTGAAGGTTTTAAGCGGTGTTAATGTGATAAGCAATTGACTCAGTTGAAAACACCTGCGATGCTTGAAACCTTTTCTGATCTTTATAATATTATACATGGAAGTAGTACAAACAATGTTATTATAGTTCTCTGTATATACCCTTTTATAGTTGTGTCGTGTCGCAAAAATCTATGGTAAACTTTGATATGCCGTAGGAGTTAATATGACCCATATTGGGAGCAGACATTGTTCTTGATATATTATATAAATATGTAAGTCATTTTAACGAATCTGATTTTTTCATAGGACCGGTTTAACTCATGGCCATACAGTTAATGCTCTCGTTTATCCGTGTATGGATGAGCGAAACCGGTCCTGATAAATACAGAAATACAGATACCGGAAAATAAATATTTTTTAATTCAAATTTAATTTGATTGATTTATTTAAGTCATTAACGAAGATTTTTAGTAACGCCGTGTATGGATCCTTGAATATGCGAAAATAAATATTTTTTAAAAAAATTTGATTGTTTTGAATTACGATTTAGACGATGTGTTTGATGTTTACGTGTTTGGGTTAGCGCAAAATTGGTCAAATGTAAGGCTCGTTCGATCATGGAGAAAGATTCTTCCTGACATAGAAACAGATTAAATGGATTCGGAAGAGAATGAAGAAAATTTTGTACCTGAAATGTGTGAATTATTGGAAGATTTAATTTTTTTGAAGACGTAGATAATGAAAACATAGAGCAGTGGTTCAACCATGATTTAAATGATCCGGGTTTTGAATGCATGGACGATTCTGATATCGTTTCTCTTGTTACCCAAGAGGAAGAAAATGACAGTAGTACTACAAGCGAAGACGACACCAGTGGTTACGTTAGTCATGAAACGGCATTGAATTGTATTGAATATAATAATTTAAAAGCTTTAAGAATATTTAGAAGTGAAATAAGGAATTCGTTAAAAAAATCTCGAAAACAGATTCTTTTAAATTTGTATACACATAAAACTATACTTTGTTATATTTTTATGTTCTTGTTTTTATATGATAAAATATTATATTTTTACTTATTTGTTTGTGTTTTCTTGATAAATAATAAATATATAAATAAAAATTTGATGATTCTGATTATCAGTGTTTTTCAATTATCCGTGACCATCCTCCCCAGCAATAGCCCGGATAATCGAGAGTTTACTGTATATTATTTTAAGTGTATCACCATCGATAACACCAGATGTAAATAGATCTGTTGTACTGCATGATGCTTATTCTCAGCTAATATTTTCTAGAATCTAGATTAATGTTGGGACAAAGTTTCCCTGTAGTACATGACGCTTCCCAGATTGTTTTGAGTCTGGTTTTCTGTCCGAATCTTATGACTCGAGCACAAATTATCCACGTTTTAATTTAGTATTTCCAAAATTCTCTGTATTAGATTGAGGCACTGTTTATTGTGCTGTATTTTAGAAATTGGCGTAGAAATATTTTTACGATCGATAACAAAAAATTTCGTTCTCATGATAGCTTATTTCAAAGCTAACTGACACATTTTTTTGCTAATCGTATACTGATTTATTACTTCAATGCAAAATTCCTCAATGATTGATTTAGATACGTTCGAATACTTTGTTAATTGACTGTTCATTATAATATCGTGTTTTATTTTTAGTATTATATAAAATATGTCGATGTATTTAATACTGAACCAGCTCATGTTAAAACGGCTGAATTCAACATACCGTAAGAGCATAATGATGGTAAATTACATGGCCATTGATCACATCATGAAAGTGGCGTGATAATGTTTTTTATTACTACCATCCCTCGTTGATCATGGTTGCCTCTAAGCATGCATACAAATTAGTTGCTGGCAGTGTTGCTACATTCAATAATAATTGAGACCTCCAATTTATTAATTTCACTTTTTTACGTGATTTATTATAAACATAACCGGCAAAGAAATGATGACACACCTGTTCAGAAAGATATCCATTATTGAATGCTGATTATTTGTAAAGGGTCTTTTTATAAGGACGCTTAGTTTTGAAATGTAAATAAAACAAGTTGTTTGTGAGATTTCGACTAAATTTTAATTTCATTTGTTAGTATATTTTACGGCATTAAATATGGAAGATAGCATCAAATGTCTGCCAATATCCATTCATTATAAAATGGGCCATGTCGCTAAAGTTGACTTTTTTGACAAATTTGGGTAAACTTCCAACTGCTCCAGAACCCAATCAGGCGTTGTCTGTGGTCGTTTACCTGAAGTTCCTTGGTTAGTTGGATTTTATACGGGTGCAGACATAAGGCCCGATTCAAAATTCGCCAAGTTGAAGTCGCAGAAAAGCCAAGTTCTTGTGAACAACGAGAAATAAGCTGCCTTGGGTTTTCCTGTACACTTTCACACACAGCAGCAATGTTTTCACCAGATATTGTATTTTGATGACGTACAGGTAGGTGTTGGTCGATTATTTACCAAACTGGTTGACTCAAATTCGGCCACTAAACAATGAATAATCTACTCAGCAGGACAAAGTAACATATTTTGAGCGTCCCTATTGAAATACCCTTTATTTAAAAAACACAACGATAGCTGGTCGGTTTTGTCTAAGTGGGACGAGCCCCATAAAGATGAAAAAATGTATGCATTCGCAGACATTCATAGACGCGTTTTTTTTCCTACAAACAAATAAAAACTTATTCCTCAGAATGTTGCCATTCGGCGGACTTTAATAATAAAGAAATTCCAATTTTTTTTAGGAACTTTTCGTCCATCAACGATCGTTATTCTATTCAACTAGATACATATATATATAACACAGCTTCATAATAATGAAGGGTTTCACTTAGCGTTCAAAGGGTACTAGAATCAATTCATGGCAAACATTCTTAGTACTACTTCCACGTATAATAAAGATCAGGACTGGCTCCAGTCATCGCGAGCATTATCAACTGATGAAGTAAACATTGTTTATTGTGATGCATTTTCTCCTCAAATGAATCTTGAATGATTTTATAGAAAGTGAATTCCAATCAAAAAATATCAAGAATACATACAATATTTTCGATGGTTTCGGCGGTAACTTTGTGGAAGTTCATTTTAATATAAAATTTTAAATAACTTTGATTATTCCACGTATTGTGTAACTAATTAAGAATAATGAAGCAAGATAAATTCTAACATTTTAACATTTTAAATTATGAAATTACAAAATGGATTACGGGTTTTTTTTCCTTCTAAAGGAAACAAGGAAGGGGTGATAGAATCAAAAATGCATTAACATAATGATACTAATAAGGTGCAATCACTCAATCAATTAGATTGGGATTTTTCCTTTTTAAGGGACGCAAGAGAGGGTTATAGAATCGAAACAAAGCAAACAAATATATTTCTAATGACGTTAAACATTACAAACTAATAAACTATAAACTAATGAGCTGCAATCAATCAGTTAGGTTGGGTGATCACTCTTTTTGAATTCAACCTGTCCTGTTAAGAATATTATTTAATAATATATCTTTTTTATTAAGAGTTTTATTTATTTCTAAAAATTCTAGACTATTCATCTTTAAACCTTTTTTATTTACTCGGTGGAGTATTTCTACATTACTAGTCTGATTAAAATTATGGTCATTTTCTATTAAATGATTGGCAAACTCAGAAAAATTATGTTCTTTAATTCTAATATTAAAGTTTCTACCTGTCTGTCCAACATAAGACGCTGGACAGTCTCCACAAGAGAGTCGATAGATACCACTCTGTGACGATGAATCTACGCGATCTTTACTGTTCAATAAAAAATTTCCTAAATTATTTACTGTGTAAAACGCGGGTTCTATATTGTCTGGCAAAAACTTAACTATCTTTGACGAAATGTCTCCTAAATAAATGATTCTACGCCAGTGTTTAATATTTTCGTTTGCTTTCTTCTCTCCTGAAAAAATATTACCACTTTTCCGAGAGGATTGCTTTGTATAAAACGCTTCTACGGCGTAGCAGCTACGATATGATCTTTTAACACAGATTTATATTTATTTTTTCTCTATATACATTTTAAATTTCTTTCTTAGCTCTTCATAAATAAAAATAATAATACATTTTTAGTACTTTTTCCACATAAAATGTATTTGATCAGGACCGGTTTCGCTCATGGCGAGCATTTTCAACTGAAGACAATGCTAAGACAAATTGTCATCAGTTGACAATACTCGCCATGAGCGAAACCGGTCCTGATCAAATAAATTTTATGTGGGAAAAGTATTAAAAATGTATTATTATTTTTATTATAATGCCTTTCCACCAAGTTTTGACAGTGAACACCTTAAAAGTGATCTTCATAAATGGTTAAGCCTCTTATTGAACTTTTGTTAAAACTTAGTCACTGAACCATCCTTTTCTGAGAGGGTAAATAGAAGACGTCTGCAAATCTCTTGTATTCTTTGAAGATTTTCTGTGATGGGAAGAAATCAAATATCAACTGTGATATGACTATTTCAACCTGCTATCGTATATTAATTCATAACACAAGGCGAAAACAAATATTATCAACTGATAAATGCTCGAAAAAAAATTTAAATTAATTAAATTCTTTAAAATTACTTTTATACAATACTTACGAAGTGCACAAATTTATGCGCTTGCTAATTGGCCGTTAAATACGAAGTAACATGATAATTATCAAAGTAACAGTTAAATACCATTTTGTCGTTGTTTCTTCATTTGCCAATATATTATCTATGGTTATATTTATTGTTTGTAAAATTTTGACCACAATACAAGGCATTTTATCGTTCAAATTGGCATTCATTGGTAGAACTCCATTATAATTATTGTTGCCACCGTATAACCACCGTGTTACAATACAAGGCATTAAAACTCAAAAAATATTTGTAATTTAAAACTATCTTCAAGTGAAATATATTCTTTTTTTAATATACAATATTATGTAAACCAGTTAAACTCCGGCACTCGTTATGCACGTTATATTGAAATTCTTAGTTTCATGTTTCAACGACTAGTTAATTTAATGGTCTGGCAGTTGAATTGTTGATTCATGGGGTCTAAAGTTTGTTCAATAAACCGAAAGCTAATTTGAATACGTTTACCCTTGCGTTTAACAATATACATATTGTTAAATAGATACCAGTCGTTTAATTTTTATGTAAACTACTTAAACATTCTTTCTTTACTGATCACGCACACGCTTTTCAAATTCAGATATATTAGACTTTTTATTTTGACATAAAAGGTATAGGGACTTTTTCGTATATTTATGATTAAATTCTCGTCGTTTTTTTTAACCCGTTCAAAGACATACTAAAAATCACTTATATTACAGTCACCATGAATGTTGTGAGTTGTGATTTGACATTGAAACCTATTTTAGAGTAAACAACGCTAGTATGCGTGAACACATATAAATGACTACATTTTCACCGTTTTTTATTCATCCCAATAGTAAACTAGATATGGTTACTGCATACCTAAAGTGTTCCATTGATTATATATAAAGTATATCGTATTTTATTTTATTTTAACAATAAGACCCAGTGGAGTTTATCTCAACATAAGTTTTTCTACGAGCATTGCTGTTTACTCAGCTGCTCAATCTCTCTTTTTCGTAGTGAGTAGAGATAGAAAAGACAAGACAAGCTCTCATATTTAAAATCAGATTGAGGTCGGAGCACGCAACACTCGACCACGGACATATTACGGAGTCCATTATACTTAGTTCAACCGAAAGCAGTAAATAAACAAAAGCGGATAAAATTAATATTGGAAGCTTATCTAGAAGCTCGATCAGGGCTGTGAAGTCGAAGTCGTGGAGACCCAGTGTTTTGGCCGGAGTCGTTGCAGTTGGGGTCTTGAAAAACTTTTCACAAAGCTTAAACTTGTTTTATCCATGCCTATAATATGTATAATATGAAAAATTTTGCTATTGGCCGAATTGGTTGATTGACCTTTGATTTAATACCCATAAATATTAAAGGTAATAAAAAAAAAACCTAAACCGTTTTTAGTCGGAGTCGTATTTTTTAAAGACTTCACAGACCTGATTGAAACATTGCAAACATCAAAACCTGTCGATTCGGGCTTAAAGCAGCTTTTCATTAAAAAAATATATCTCGCTATTTTGTTCGGATTATAAAGTTTTTGTATAATGACTGCTTCGTATGGGGTCGCATAAGATGTTTTAAGTTATATGACATGCACATACGACCGTGGTTTACCCCTCTTAGGATTATATAAAAAAAATGAATCTTCTGTTATGGAGTCAGACTGAAGCTTGACCTACATATCGCCATTGGCCAAGAAACAAATCCGCAATGCGGGCGTTGCTAAAACTCTGCTTACAATAATAGGGGTCTGCAACTATTGTAGTTTTCATAATTAACATATCGACTTTACAAGGCAAAAGACGTAACCCTCCGTTTCAATGTACAATTTTTTTATATAGCCACCATGTACACTTTCTATCCAAAGTATTCTAACTGATAAGACCGAATAAGTATCTACATTAGAAAGAGGGCCAGTGAAATTTTCGCCAAGGAAAAGGGACTTACGCCACACACATATTTTTCTGTGTGTCTTATGTCCTTTTTGCATTTTATACAGCCTATGTCGATACAGTATTTTCTAACCGTCTCCGCTCCCTGTGTGGAACATATCGACTCCTAATTTTGTTTTTCTGAAAGAATCTCACAAGAACCCCATTTTTAGAATTGGATAGGTGGAAAAGATTTTATACATCATATAAATATATACATATATATTCAAACATAAATCCACAAATCATCTAAAAAAATTGCGTTGACCACTCAACCATGGATTCAGAATAATGGTAAATAATCAGAACGAACTTATTGCAAAAAACATCAAAAATATTTATACAATGATTCTTTCATAAATAAGCTGTAATCTCGAATCATTAAAATTTTGTAAAATAAAGCACCTAATATTTTATTGTACAAAATTAATAAGTAAATGCAACACTCTTAACGTGGTCATTTGCCCTTTGCGGTATTATAGACCATATAATTTATAGTGATAATGAAAAATCAAGACTTTTTAGTTTCACAATATATATTTTTCAACTTTTTAACTTAAGACCATTTAAAGTATTTTGAATTTTTAAAAAGGTGATGCTTACCATTCAGGTCTAGGAATGTCCTCAAAGTAAATCAAGTAATATATCATCATCGGATAAAATTTTAGAGTTTTCCGTGGTGAAAATGTTTCGTACCCCTGAAAACATTTCGATAAGGGTGCGTCAAGCGAAAACAGTTAGTCAATCACGCGATGCCGTCGAAATATTTTGAATTCGCTTCTAATACAGCGCTGCTTTTATTTATCGTAATATAATATTCATAGTCTTAAAATTGTTATTCGTAATTTAATATTGCTAAACTCATCGTCTCTCAACATTTTTTAAAACTCTTTAATTTAATTAAACTCAAAGTACTTTTGAATAGCACTTATCATATTATCATGTAAGACTATCGACACAAAGAGGAGCTTTTTGCAATTGTTATTTAACATTTCTGATATTCCTGTCACAAAATTGTCCATTAACTAACTATCCTTCAGAGAATGGAATCATTCAAAACCACGCTTTGTTATTCCACTTGCGTTTAACTAGTAGTGACACGTGTTTCGTTTATATGAGAAAAAATATCGTACTGTAGAATTTTAGTGATTCGAATATACATATTATCAATTAATGGGAGGTTTTACAGTTGGTCAGCTAGTAGGGGGGGGGGATATGTTGAAATGTAAGTCAGCCTGTCATATTGAAAACGCTTTTAAAAAAGTACACATTTACTGCTTTTAAGTCTGTTATTCATTTATTTATCCAATCCAATCTGTATTTATTTATTGAAGAAAATACAAATCATGGCATTACAGCTGACGTCAATGCCTCATGAATTTGACAAATATACATTAATTTATTTATACATAACAAAAATCACAAATTATATATGGTTAATTGCTTTTGCAGTGCAAAAAAAGATGAAAATCTAGTTACACAACAAGTATAACAAGGCACTAAGGCATCGTTTTTTACTGACAATAAATTTACCGCCGAATCCAAATATTCGTCCAGTGGCGTCGTTAACTTTCGAGCATGCGGCCCATGTTCGGGGGACCCGCTCGATTTTATAATATTACCGATTGAAAAAAAAAATAGATGGGTCACACAGAGGGTCAAAAGTTTCGATAAGTTGCCAGGTCAACGTTACGATGGCGCCGCGCCGCACATAGTATCA
The DNA here is from genome assembly GCA_028554975.1 of Himalopsyche kuldschensis. Taxonomy (NCBI): domain Eukaryota; kingdom Metazoa; phylum Arthropoda; class Insecta; order Trichoptera; family Rhyacophilidae; genus Himalopsyche; species Himalopsyche kuldschensis. The sequence continues at coordinate 1,558,855 of JAHFWI010000092.1, forward strand.
ATGACGCTTAAGATAAGACCAAAAAAATCACTATCATTATAAAACACGTCGCATTATCGCAACAACAGTTTTAGCGTCATATTATTTCGATAATTCTGATTCATATACTATCAAGGCTGGAATTGCAATCTGCTCGCTCTCCGTATGACGTTTTTTTAATGTGCTATAAGCCACTAAGCCTGTGTGGCCGATCGGTCCAATGTGTGTTTGAATCTAATTTTTTTTAAATTATTCTTTCCCAATTGAAAACATCATATAATCTCGCAATGTAGCATTTCAATGAAATTAATTTCACGAAAACTGAGTAGGTCAGTCACCCATCCGCCCAATTCGTAAAGCACTAATCGTGCATTGTGCACTGATATGAAGATTTTATAGAGTAAATTAAGAAAAAAAAAACGCTTCGATATCGTATCGTCATCATTTACGGTCCGTGGTGCAGTGGTCAACGTCGTTGGTTTCCGTGACGGACCGCCCGGGCTCAATTCCCGGTACGAGTAGATTTTTTCAGTCGATAAATCGATTCTGCTCGAAGGTAACGGGTGTTTGTGTTGTTAAAGTCCGTTCCTACCTTTCCGATCCCAAAAAGCAACACATAGCGAGAGTGATTAGCAAACCACTACTCCTTTTTTTTTCCTATCCGTTTTCGTATCCTTTCAATCCCTACTCTCTTCGAAAAAGAGACGTTGAGCAACTGAGTAACGAGCAGTTATCGTAGACAAATATATGTATAGAAAAAAAGTCCTTATGCTCCAAGTTAGGAGCGTGCATGGTCAAAAAAAAGTCTATTTAATTCGCACAGTGTCAAAAGCTGTTATCTGCATATTTACCTTTTACAATACTGACAGCTTGTTTGAAAACTTGTTAAGACAGTATGAAAAATTGTCGACCCAAATTTCCTGCTTCTATTATTGCATTTAAATTTACCAACATAAAGTTGATATTTCTTATAAGATGTTTGAGAACATCTGTAAAGGTAAAAATTCGGAGCCGCTTGCTGTATAAATTTATTACCGCTAATTCTGTGACATCGCTTTATAATTTATTACGTTTCGGTTTTCCCTTTATATATATTTTATTTTTATTACAATCTAGCATCTAACCTTTCAAACAATTACGCCGTAAATTATTTTTGGATATTTTTTTATAGATTTGCGGTTTATTGAAAACATTATGTAAATTTTAATGGACACCATCTTCTTCTTTCCCGGCCATTAAGTCTCGGGAATGTGACTGTGACCTATTCATATTTTTGTCTGGGTTTTTTGGTCCTTACCTATATTTTAATTGTTAATGTAGATTAGTGATGCACAACCTGCGGCCCAATATGGTAATACATAATTAAGTACTTATGAAATGATATTGGTAATATAGGTTCGTATAATCAAAATATTAAATTTGTATCTATTTTATTCTTCCAGGGCGTTCAGACTTTGTGGGCGGCATCGACAATGAAGCTCTCGACTTCAGCCAGCTGGAGGCCTTCATTGCAGGCGCAGTTCCAGGAGCATACTTTGCAGCCACCCTAGCTGCATCAGATGATCAGCAAGCGATTGCTACACCTGGGTGAATAATCTTACTATAATCATTTTAATCAGTGATGCAAAACCTTTTTGGGAGAATGTCCAGATAATCAATTCTCAAATAGTTCGAGGGCCGCATGGGTAAAAATGATTAAATTATCGATTTTTGTAGTGTATATGTTACAGTGAAATTTTGGTTTTCTTTAATGAAACAAAATCAGCAAGTATATATGAGGGGTTTAAATGCTTAACCGCCTCTCTCCACAAAGTCAAATTGTTCAGCAATCGAAAAAATCGATTTTAATCTTCAAGTATAATATTAGAATAATTTGCAAAGGGAACACAAAACTTTTGTATGGTGACAGGGCGGTAGGTCAGTGTTCCCTGGCTCGTGATTGGTGCATTTAGATTGTGGCGGTTTTGAACTTCACATATGGTGGAGAGAGGCGGTTATGCATTTGATCGCCATTTTCGATGTCGATTTTAAATGGCTTAGAGGTAATTTTTCGTTTGAAGATTGCAGGGCATAGAACTTAAGAACCGGATCATTAATCAATCATTATCTCAAAAATGATAATATTTGGATAGAGGCGGTTATGCTTTTACACCCCTCATATGTAGTCCCTTTCATAAAAATAGAACCGAAGAAAAACACAGACAAACATAGGGCTGAAAATAGGGCAGTCAAATTTAATTTCAATTACAGCTCGGAGAGTAATTTATTTTCACTGAGAATACAGTTTCACTGTAACATATACAAAATTGAAAATTTTATATTTTTATATTTTTCTTCCGTCGTCTGTAAAAATTTCTGAAGAAAAAAGGTGATTGATATATGCCATATTGGGCCCCATGAAACGCAGGTTGTGCATCACTGATTTAAATGCTAAACAAATAATGTTTACAGCATCGTATCTTGGGAAGCTCATTTGACATTGTTTTTTCATATTATTTTCAGTCATCACCTCCCGGAAAGCCCGCCAGACTCAGGCTCAGAGCACCCTTACAGCCCCGCCGAGTCCCAAGCGAACTTACACCAGTCCATCATGGCGCCCCCACCCATATCTCCGTCCCACAACAGTAACAACACCAATAACAACAATAATTCACAGATTGGTATGACCCCCCCGACAATCGTTATGAACACGCCCCAACAGCAAGTATACGCTGAATTAAAAACCTCCCCCATGCCCCAGCACCTGATGCCGCAGCACATGATGCCGCTGCTCAATGATGGATTCGTACAGCTGCACCATCACGAGCATTTGGGTCACCAGCATAGTCTGGACGCGGAGAGCAGACAAAATTTGATGGAGATCGGTGCTATGGGGGGACAGGACATGATCCGTGTGGAGATGGGAAGTGATGGAATTGTCGGTGGAAATGTGGGATACCCTGGAAGTATTATCGGTAATGGAGTACCACAGCAGTCGAAGAAGAGAAAGCTTTCTGTTGACGGAAGTGTTTCACAGGGAGTTAAATGTGAGCCAGGTACGCGATTTTTTACTAATTATTTTTTTTACTTAAAAGGTAATTCAATTTAAAATACTCTGAATTGGAGAGATTTTTTTGAAAAAAAAAAAATTAAAACCCCTTACGAACACTGTAAATAAATTTTTGATAAATTATTGTAAATCATTCATGTTGTTCTCATTGTGAGTTGAATGAGAAAGCGAAATAAAAATCATTCTCTTTATGGAACCACCATACTAATAATATTAATCTGTCATCTGATTTTCTTTCAGCCATTCCTGAAGAGTCAGCTCCTCGCAGCCATCAACCTGCTCCCCACGTGCTAGTCACGCTCGGAGGAGCATTGCCTGCCGGTGATCCCCAAGATCAGAACGGTGACCCGGCATACCAGTGCATCCGGTTTCAACCGTTCCAGCAGACAGCTTGGCACACCCTCTGTGATCAGTCGCTCAAGCACTTGTGAGATTATTTACCTATTATATTTTCATCTCGTTATCATATAAATCATTCACCCTGTCTCTCTGTCTATATTCTAAATCAATTTCTTGAGTATATTTTTAAAAACAGTCATTTGTCAAAGCTGAAAATAGATTATTGATTGAGTAGGCATTTACTTGGTAGAACTCCATTATAATAGTTCTGACGAAGGTGTAAGCCGAAATAGCTATCAACAACTATATAAAATAATTTATGTAGAACTAAAATACATTGTTATTTTTCTTACCGTACTGAAAATAGATATTTAAATAAATAAATAAAACACATTACACGTATTTCCTGATATAAATATTATAGTCAACAGTTGACAATGCTCATCTTGAGTGAAATTGGTCCTCATCTTAATTAGAATATGTATTATGTGGAATTAGTACTATATAATGTGTTTTAAATAATGCCTTTCCACCAATAACCTTAAAAGTAATTGAAAGAAGATATTGTGTGATTAAAATCTCACAAATTTGAGTGATTGGTTGACCACAGCATAACAGAGTGCAAATTTATAAAGCGTTTACTCTACCATTGGTTAACTAGATGGGTGTCTGCAAAGCTTATTAAAGTGCTTACCACTTTCAGAAACTTATCTAAATAAGTGTGTTTTGATTCATTTAGCAAAATTTTACTACAATAACCAATCCAGCAAACAAAGAAGTCATTGTCAGCTGATATTTCTTTGATATCTTTAGTCTTTTAGATATTTTGACAAAATAACAGATTTTTCACACATCCTTGAAAGCAATGTAGCAGTTACTTTTACTATTGGTTAGTAAGCTATGAACCATTTGAATTGACTTTTTATAAACAATATTGACCCTCACATTAAATAACTTCCAGGCCTGCTCCTCATTACCGTGTGGATGCCGATAAAGGATTCAACTTCTCAAACTCGGATGAGGCATTTGTCTGTCAGAAGAAGAATCATTTCCAAGTTACGTGTCACGCACAATTAAGAGGTGATGCACAATTTGTCAAAACACCTGAAGGATTCAAGAAGATCACAAGCTTCCATTTGCACTTCTATGGAGTCAAGGTAAAGAAATTCTTTTAAAAACAAATTGAAGAATTTGCCTAAATCAATCACACATAAACTGCCGTTATTTTGTTTCAATTGTTTCAATGTAATTCTACGAAATTAATTATAATAAATTAATGCATCATTTATTTTTCTTCAGGTCGAAGCTCCAAATCAAACCATCAAAGTGGAACAAAGTCAGTCAGACAGATCCAAAAAACCTTTCCATCCTGTTCTGTGAGTTTATTATGAATTATTAATTAAGTGAATAAGTTTTAAAAAGTACCTAAAAGGAAAGGGTGTAATCCACCTTCAAATTGTAAGATTGTCTATTGAAATTATTATCAAAAAAACGATTATTTTTATGATGATTATATACACCATTATTTTATCTAACAGTATATATTCAAAGGGATAATGGGTATTTAGGTATACCATATTGCAATTTTTTCTGTTAACTAATCATTCTGTTGAAAGGCATCTGAGTTTGTCTTGTCTAAAAATGACTAACTAACCATTTGTCCTGTCCTAGCCTCATCCTTTCTATCCCTACTCTCATTATACTAAAGAGAGGTAAAGCGACACGTAGAAAAAAGTATATTCATATACCTCCATTGGAGGCCATATGCTCCACAATTGGGAGCAGACATGGATTTTTTTTTTAAAACCTCTAAATTAAAACTACCTCATTAAATTACATAAACATAATATATGTTCAATATCTGTTATGTCAAAGATGTCAATTTAATAAAAATTCAAAGTATTAGTTTTTTAGATCCAAAATGCAATACTTAAATTATTTTGTGTGCAATTATGGTGGACAATGAGAAACTATGTTTCAAATTGTATCAATGATTCTCCAAGCTTAAAATTTACATGTTAAACTTCCTATACATGTAACCTAAATAACCGTTAAACGATTATTAGTTAGGAATTTATTTTATAAATCGCAGCTTTAATTCCAGGGTCGACCTTCAAAACGGCCAGGTGACCAAAGTGACAGTGGGCCGGCTACATTTCTCCGAGACGACTTGCAATAATATGAGAAAGAAAGGAAAACCAAATCCTGATCAGAGACACTTCCAGTTGGTTGTTGGACTCCATGCGCATACACATGATCAGCATTACCCGGTCGCCAGTCAGGCCAGTGAAAGGATTATTGTTAGGGTAAGTTTATTGCGTCACTACATTTCCTTCTTTTTCTTTCTAAGTATCTTAAGTGTCAGAAATTTACCATGCCAGTGTCATCTTTGTTAGATATTCATTTTTATCTGAGATTCTTTTTTCTCATTACCAGGTTTTTGTCATGACTTTTTTGTTATTTGTATTCCATCTTGAAAAAGTGAATTTACCTTTTGAACATCACCGTTTTCAACCATAATTTTTCAACGAAAATTCCATGTGAACTACCTGGAAAATCATTTTACATTCACCTTTTAATTAGCTTTCATAGAAAAGTAAAAAAGTTGAGTGTTATTATTATTCCATTCTAAATTTGTGAACATATATTTTGTCAATTTCGTAGGCTTCAAACCCTGGACAGTTTGAATCAGACGTGGACCTGTGCTGGCAACGAGGAGTGACACCGGATAGTATCTTCCATGCAGGCCGAGTCGGTGTAAATACGGACAGACCTGATGAAACTTGTGTTATACACGGTAACTCTTCATTTAATATAATATTCTATAAATACTAATTTGTACTTTTATTCAATAATAAATATACATTAACTTACTATTTCATTTTATTACAGGTAACCTGAAGATAACTGGGCATATCGTTCAACCTAGTGATGCTCGAGCTAAGCAGAACATACAAGAATGTGATACTGCACAACAGCTGAGGAATGTACAAAACATCAGAGTCGTGAGGTAAGAATACAATAATTACTCAAAAGATTCTAAATCCATTTTGTGTCAATGTTTCCATTTAGAATGTTCTTTACATTGGTATTCAACCAGTACTTTAATGGAAGGACTAAAATTTATACCCTCTGCATTATAGTAATAGCAATCATATCAAAATATTCTAAATAACATTTCAATTATATTTTTTGGTTTCCACCCAACCTCGGAGCATCCAAATGTAGAGTGCATATCGGCCCCCTAGGATAAAAGAAATTTGTCTTAATGTTTGCCTGTTTCGAGTTTTGAACACACTCTTTACAACTGCAACACCGAATAATGCACATGTTCCCACAATGCTACAACTGTCATAACTTATCTAATTATTATTTTCAATGGCAATTCAATTTTATTAGTATAACATCAGTAGTTCATCTTTGGGTAAGAACATAATGACTGCCTATAAAAAAACTTGCTCTTTTTAAGAGACAGCTCATCTGCTTTATATCTCCATCTATAAGACAAGAAACTCATAACGATTTAAATGTTTCATTTAATGCCTCATTTCAGGTATAGCTACAATCCTCAATTTGCCCTGCACTCTGGCCTAGGTACCGCTAACGACATGGACGCAATTCATACTGACACTGGTGTAATAGCTCAGGAAGTTAAAAAGGTTTTGCCGGAAGCTGTCAAAGAAGCTGGCGATGTGGTTTTACCTAATGGAGAGACTATTGATAAGTTCTTAGTTGTAAATAAGGTAAGGATGAGATAATATTCTTGAGACTATCAAACTGCAAACTGTGGGCTCGGTTCAACACTATTTTATTGTGTGTGAATGAAGTTTGTTATGTGTGTGCTGTGGAACAATACATTCAAGTCTTATAACTACACTGACTCATTCATATATCCAATAAATTTAGCCACAATGAAATAAATGTACAAAACAGGACCACTCCCTAGTGGTGAAAAAATAGGAATGTATTTTGGTTCTACACAAAGCTATATAGTTTATAGCTATTTCCGCTTACACCCTCGTCAGAACTATCTTTAAACATATATTTACTGGTGTAGAAAAGGTACACAATAAATCTTCTCATCTATTCTAACATACTAATTTTATATTGAAATTATATTGTATTATTTCTGACAAATTGCAGTGATAGCAAATCTGTTTTTTTATTGAATGGAGATGAACGTAAATTAGTTTAGTTCATTAAGGTTTTCCACAAATATCTTAACCAAAGTTTTTCTTTTGATTTCAGGACCGCATTTTCATGGAAAATGTGGGTGCAGTAAAAGAGTTGAGCAAAGTAACGGATCATTTGGAAAACCGAATTGATCAATTAGAAAAAATCAATAGAAAGCTTTGCAAAATCAGTTCTCTGCAGCGCAGAGAGAGCACCAGCACCGGTATGTGATCTGTACATAATTTTAACGTTCTAATAAGAATTTACATTTTTATTTATTTTACTTTATTTTAATTTACATTTGCAGTTGCGTCACGCTTTTCAACGTCCACAAACAACTCGATTTCGGGAAAATCAAATCACAGCGAGGGTAACATCTCAATCGGGCACTTCTGTGACATTGCCAACATTCCTGTGCCATACCGCAGACATCCGCCGCAATGTTGCCAACGTCACACAAAACACAGTCCAACAAAATTAAAAAATACCCCATACTGCGCAGCTAATGAAAAACACAACAAAAATCACTCTTCAAAATACGGCAACTTCTATCACACCAACAAAATGAATGCTTGCGTCAAATACTACACTGCAAAACATCACAGCTTGACTAAAGAAATATACGATCACCACAAAAATCACCACTGCGAACATGTATCCAAACATTCTCCCGTTCACTGTGCTAAGAGACAACAAAATCACACAAACGAAAGAGTCACTATTGATTGTGGCAAAAAGAACAGTTCATTTTTCTTGCCGTTTAAAAATACAGGAAATAATACCAATAGACAAGAAGATAAAAAATACCCAAAGGATTGTTCCGTTTCAATGATGACCATTATGAAAGATGACGAAAAATGTTCCGCTTCGTCATTGGGCAGCTGCGATTGGTCAAGAGATGACATCTGCTGCGGTGAAGTTAACAACGGTGGAAACGTTTGCAGAGGACCCTCCTCGGTTTGCTGCGGTAATTTGACAAGAAGTGAAAGAAGATTTTACAGACGAGAAGTGCCATTCTCAAATAAGTTTATTCAAGTCGTGATCGGAATACTTGTACTAATCATGGCTTTTTGGTGAGTAATATTTTAGATACTAACCCCTTAACTGCTAGCATCTCAGCTGTTGAGACTGCTGATTGCAATGTGTTGCAAATTGATATTCCTAAATAAAAAACAACATTAGCAGAGCTAAAACTATCTCATACAAGATAATCTTATTTCTAATAGGTTTGCCTTATTTGTCCTAATAAATTATATGAGTTTACTTAACACTGCAGAATTAATTTTTAAAATAATAGTTTTTAATTATAAAAAGCTATGATAATGAATATCCAGGAATTTGAATACTTGGTTACATTTTAGGTTAGGATAGAAGTCCTAGATTGTTGCCACTTGACCTTGACAGTCTGCATTTTTTACACAATGCTAAAATTGTCATTTGCAGTTTATTTGTTTTATTTTTGATATCCTAAAATGCATTAAGTTTTGGCAATATTTAAACTCATCATTTGACTATACATTGCAAATTGTTTATGTTTGTGTTTATAGTTTGGCTGCTATTTCAACACTATATTTCATAGAACACCATCAAAACAACAGAGTTAATCTAGAAAATATACTCCCCCATAAAGGGGTTCTTAATCTACGAGAGAAATCTGACAACTCCTACAATCACGACAGTCAAAACTATCACGAACCAAAGGCGAACCAGTCGAAAGAGCCGCCAGATCGGAAATCAGATTATCAAATGCCGAACCGCTATGAGGAGGCTCAAGATGGCACTCGTCACATATCTATGAAACAAGATGGTGGACCGGTGCGCTCTAATGATTCTCCACACAGAAATCCATTTATAACCACTGAAATGTCAAATTTTATTGACAGTAGCAAGAGTTCTGTGAATCCAAATGCAGAGGTAAAAATATTTTATTGTCAAGGTATTAATCGGACCCATTGCCAATTTGTATTATGAATGCCACTAGATACAAAATAATATGTTATTTTATGTGGCAAAGAGACATATTAGTGGAAGAAGTGGATACGAAGATACTTCAATATTTATTAATATCACTTTCTTGCTCATAGTTCCACAAAAAACAACACTTTAGAATAAATTACTATTTTATATTTAACAACTAAATCAAAAAGCCAAAGCATCGCATTTAATGATAATGAAAAGACAATTTGTATCTGTTAAAAAATAGTCCCAATTGATTACTGGTGAATCCTGTTTTTTGGCTCACCTAAAAATTAGAGAAAAATAAATGAGTTTGTTTTCACTGTTTCTATGGGGCTGTAATAATCATAACATTTCATTCATGGTCTTATTATAATCCTTTGTATATAGTCAGCGTGATTGTTGTTGAAGAATTCCACCACATCAATTTGAATTACAGAAATATGACAATGTATTAGCCCTTTACACTCGAATTCTGCAAAGGCAATTTTTCTGTATAACTCAAATGGCGGCAAGTAAACTAAGTAGGTAATGTTAATATTACCTTAAATAGAAAGAAGATTCAATTTTTAACTCCACATTCAACTGTGTCACTTCTTTTGTTTTCAGCCGTTATCAAAGCAATATTATACTAGAATTAATGGTGTACTAATTGGGCACTCACTCAATTTTCTCCATGAATAATGTGAATTAAATATGCCTCTTCATTTCAGATCACAAAGGTGCCTTCTAAATTGCCCTACACAGTGAAGAGCATGGCCTGGTCTGCTAAGGATATTCCGACTACAGAAGCCACAACATACAAAGGTAGATATTAATTTGATCTTCGCTTCTTCATTCAATAACCTTTTACCAATATGTCAATTTAGATAACTTTATGGTTTTATCTCCTTTCCAGAATCAACAAAAACTACACAACCACATATTCCTGTTTTGAGCAATGACAACGATTTAGAGCATTCGTTACATACCACTGTGCCCAGTAAACTGAAATCAGTTTTAGGTATGTATGTTTTAATACTTTTTTAGTTAGCTTAATAATACTCAAGTGCTGAATTATTCTGATATTTATATTATAAGATAAACAAATATATTAACTGAATCAAACACATCCCTCTTTTTGTCCTATGTAAAAAGCATGACATATTCCGCAAGACAGTGTTTGTTGATTTCAACATAATTATATTAGGCTCTTTTATCCCTTGGGAAGTGGCAACATGTATACATATTTTATAATGATAATCATATTGATATAAGGTGTAGTAACTGTATTACATGTGGCCTAAAACCGTCATGTCCAAGCCGCGATCTAAAACGTAGCAATCTAAAGTAATGTAGCAATCTTCAGTCAACATAAGTATGTTACCTCTAAATGTATAAATTGAATGCATAAATTTCCAATCAGACATTGGACATAGTGCGTAAGACCTTTCTACCCAAAGAAAATTATCCAGCTACACACATTATTTGTGAGCAATTTTTCTAGAAAAAACCACACAAAAAATTCCAATTAGAAGCAAGATTACTGATATGCACCTCGAGAAAAATGCTTTCAAATTCATTATAAATAAATTGTATCTCCCAAAAACAATACTGTCAAACCAAAGCTGTCCAAAAGTGTCGTTCATTTATACTCATTTATAATTTTAGATTATTTGAAATCACAAACAACGCGCAACGGGGAACTTTTGGATATACAAAACAGTCTGATGCCGAATTCGGAATATTCCATGATGGAGAATGGTGCCATCTTTAAGTCTGTGAGTCCCATTGGTCGACCGGTGAATTGCCATGCTGCAGAGTTTAGCCACGGAGATGGTGGTGTCGGCGGCATTCAAGGATGCGAGGTTTGCTTTCATTATTTTAATAATATTCTTAGAAACTGCAGATTTTAGTTGTTCAGTGCCCATCAATTTCATATGAAACCAGTGAGTGCGGCACATACTTTGCTTGCATTGCATGAGTATATGAACTTCTAATGCAGTTTACATCATCCTCATCTCTCAGTTGCTCAACCTCTATTTTTTTCAAAGAGAGTAGGCATAGAATGGGTAAAATTGCAGTATTCAGACACGTGGCTAATATTGTTCTGACCTCAATTTTGAAAAACGCACAAAATTGCAAACTTCAAAACTACACCACGACCACAAAATCTAACGAAATCCATCTGCGCCAAGCTGTACAGGTCCAAAATGAAGCAAGGAATCCAAAACTACCATCAAAATTAAGGTCAGAACCATATTAGCCACGTGTCTGTATACTGCAATTTTACCATAGAATGGATTGGACTAGGACAGGACTAGTGGTTAGCTAATTACACTCGCTACATCCTATTTTTAGTATCAGATGCCTGTGGTAGGGAGTTTTAGACACCACAGACATCCAACAGAAACCAATTATTCAATTGAAAAATTTAAATCGATGAAAAACTGCAGCACGCATATGTCTGCATGAAATGGAGACTCAACTGTACTTACCTCAAATCTTAATAGAAATATAAAAATGACCATTTACCTTTCACTTGTTTCATGCTTACAATAGTTCAAGAATTGCAACATTTGGATATTGCCTAATGGACAGGTAATTTTTCTTTTGTCTGTTTGTTTATTATAATGTTGCCTAGTGACAGTTCATTGTTTCTTCTCAGCTAATTGATATTTAATCTACTAGATGAAATAAATAACGATTATTTTTACAGGTATTCTGTTGCGTTGATATCTCTGATATTCCTAAGCAAGCCAGTGCTGAGGATACAGATTCGGTAATAGATGACTTAGAGTCACCTCCCAATTCGAACATTGCCGAAAACATAACAGACACGAGGCCGGCAGCTGTCAAGAGTGAACTGCTTCCCAAAAAAACAAAAGATGCTCAAATGAAGAACATTCAAAGACATGGCCCAGAGACACCTAAAAACATTAAAAACATTCCAAAGTACGAATTCATAGATCCAGATCAAGGGGAACTCCAATTCGAAGGAATCATCAACGATTCAAAAGATACAAATAATGTTTTGCCAAGTGTTGACCCTGAAGAGAGAATCGTTAAGAAGACGAAAGTTGTACCTGTTACAATCGCACCCGACCGTCATGTCAATTTGACAAGCAGAATAATCTCTGCTGTGAATTCATCCGAGCCCGTTACAGCCGGTGATTTAACGATAGTAAAAGAGCTCACGAAGGATAATTTAGAACTTGAACTGATAAAAAACCTTGTGCCCAAGTCTAACTTCACTTCTTTGTATGAAAACGGGGCTAAGAAGTTTGCCCCCAACGCTTCGAAGGGACCGCTGAGTCATTCCCTGGTGGACGGCGGAAGTAAGAAAAGTGCGAGTAAATACGTAGATAGCGGAGAGAATCGAACGGCTGATTCTGAGAGGCGTGCGAAGAGACAAGTTGTTGCTGCGATTCCAGCTGAAACCGAAGAGGATGGCATATTTCCAGATGGTAAATATTGAAATATCAGTTACTTATACGACCGCAGTGCAAAAAATTATCATATAAAACTAGGATGGTGAAACAGAGAAGAAGATGCATTGTGTACCCTGTCTACAACAGCATAGTTCTGACGATGGCGTAAGCCGGAATAGCTATCAACAAATATATAAAATAATTTCTGTAGAATTAAAATACATTGTTATTTTTTTCACCGTTAAAAAAATTATCACATTGTTGTTTTTGTACAAGCACTTGTTATCGCTTCATGTTATCAACCCCAGCATTTCAGGTTTTTCTCGTTATTTAAAAAAAAAAAAAGTGACTAATGTTTATAGCAATATTCTTTAACCTTCTTACATGCAAAATGGAAAAATGTTCCGCATACCACCATCTTCCAGATACGCATATTTCCACTCATATATGGCTTCGAACCTGTGTTTCTCTTAATTCTTTGAATTCATATATTTTATCAGGTTTTTTTATAGTTAATAGTAAATTCACAGTCCTCCAGGTACCACTATAATACTACTTTCCATTATTAAATATATTATTTTTATTCTTCCAGCAACTTGTGAACAAGTCGGCGTATCAATAAGCGGTGCAGCCTTCAATGAAACTCTCGGAGTAGATAAGTTCTGCTACAATGATGTCACTTATCTGAATGTTACATACAATGTGCCAATATCCAAGTACATGCCTGACAGAATGCTCGTGTTGACGTTTTTGTAAGTGCCAAAAAATATTAGTTTACCAGTGGCTCCATCTGCCTTTGTTCGGTATTTGTAATCTGTATTGACACAGTGCTTACAGAGTGCACGAATTTGTGTTTGCTAATTGGCCATCAAATGGGAAATGACATGCCCATAAACAAAGTGTTAATATAATCACAAATCTACCACAAACAATTCAAAAATAATTAACAACAGCCGATCAGCAACGAATCCTACAACAGCAAATCAGAAACAAATTACACACATTGGTCTTATAATAAATAAGATTAACTTACTAAAATGGATCATTTCCAAGTGGTCTCTAAAATTTGGGTTCAGATATTGCTTAATGAAATAACTGAATATCATTCTTGAACAAGTGATGATAATAATTTCACCTTTTTATTTGATCAATTTGGCAGTTACTTTGTAGAGTAAATACAGAGTACATCATTCTTAAATCTTTTTCAGCTCTCCAAACCTGAAGAGCTTTATCAATTGTTTCAACAATCAAACTGTTTACACGCAAGAGACTGGCTGCCATTCCAATGACTCAGAACATGTCTTGGACGGGTATTCAAAAGCAGTTTCCAGTGGAACAAATGGATCCAGTTTTGACATCAACGTAAATGGTGTCAAGTCGAAGAAGATGATGTTTAGAGCTTCACTACTCAGTAATAATGAGGTAAATCTTTGATATAGAATTAAATTTACTCCAATATGTATATGATATTATACAAGAAAAATCATGAAACTAACTACAGCCGATCCTCTTCTTGCATGGGGGATACGTTCCAAAGACTTGATGACAAGTAATAAATTTACATAGTTTTCAATATAAATTAAATTTAGCATAGAGAAATATATTCATTCAGTGTCGCTACTTGATAAGAAACGTGCTTAAAAATCAGTGTACAAAAATAATAAAAAATAATCAGTACTTTTTTAAAAATCGTGTTATTTTGAAACCCTGCAAAAAGAGGGTTGGGTCTTTAACCCCTTCTGGTCCTAGGTCGAATCTCATTCGACATTGATTTCTTCCTCGTGGGTCCTATGTCGAATGTCATTCGACATTTTTTTTCTTCATTAAGTAGTATTGAGTTAATCTAGTTTTATTTTGAAAAAAAAATTTAAATATTAGTTTCTCTCACAATACTGTAAATCTATTGTGGACCTGGTCGAACTTTTTTTTTTTTGTGGACCAGAAAGGGTTCAGCTATACTTTACTCAAAAATTAAAATTTTTGACTTGCAATATTATTTTATTAATTTCCGATTTGTAATATAAAAATAAAATTGATAATTTGGTTATTCCACAATTGTGACAAGAAGACACAATTTTTTTTTTTTTGAGAAGTCTGAAGTTACATCAAGATGCTCAAGAAGTCTTCTGCAATACGTGGAATAACAAAATCCTCAATTTCACATAACATATTGCTTATTCAAGGGACTTATTTTACCACCATTATAACAAAGTATTTTCAATTTCTTTATTTCAGGATGTTTGCAACATTGTGGACAAAAAGGCCAATGACTTTTTGGAGTTCACCATTCGTCTGTTCAGAGAGTGTGATGGGTGAACAATATCCTACAATGTATTGATGTGCACCTGAAATGCAATCACAATTGATATTTTTGAGAAATATTACCAGGCACCTTATACTTGTGTATTTTTTTAAATATGTGAGTATTGCCACTGATCTTTTCCAGGATGATGTTAGTCTGTCTTTTCTGTCACTAAAATATCTATCACATCGTTTGAGATGTCAGGAGATACCAAATTGAAGAAAATCATGTGACTTGAAATGAATTGTCTAATATCTAACAGTAATTCTCGATGTAATTATTGTATATTAGATAAAATAAAAAGCATAGTTATCAATGATGACATTACTGCAAACATTAAATACTGTCAAAAAAGCATCAAATACATTCTTTAGTTAGAATTAATATTACTTTGTTGAAAATGTTATTTGTACTTTCATCTCAGTGATAAAATTCTGTTTTGTTTGTCCTAATAAAAGTAATAAAATCACATAAGTTCTCAATTTGAATTGTGTTATTGTTGCCAGTATCAAAATTGTTATATTTTTCTTTAGGGTTAAGATATTTGTTTATGGTAAATATTTTATTTACGTAATAGACAACTTATTGTAAATATTTAACATAGGTTAATTTAAGATAACGTAGCTGAAATGAACAAAAAATATCTTTCAAAATTTTGATTATTATTGAAAAATATTTTATCTCTGATGAATTTAGAGTAATATATATTTGCATTATATGTAATCGATCAATTATTTATATACCTACGTAAAAAATATATATTATACTATATAAAATTCTGTTTTATAAATTTTTGTAATTTCTGTATAAAATATCTCCCCATAGTATGTCGTTGATTTTGACACTTGTAGACATAGTATTTTGAGACAACACCAATATGCAGTTAGCTTGAAATATTCTTTTTTCAAAACTATGGATACACTTTGTTTTGACAAGTGAAATAGGATTCTGACAGCTGTCTTTTTGTATACTTCTTTTGATATAGGTACCTTATTATAGTAGATATTCTTTATAATAGTCAACATATATATCAATACTACCTGCAGATTTGCTTACTGTATGCGCTACCTGTGATCAAATCTTTACCATGTCCGTCCATGAGTGGCAATAACAAACTAAATTTAGTTTTAAAATATACTCAATGCAAATAATACTCTTTTACAGAATCTCAAATGTAAATGGTGAACTATCCAATAAATGTAATGTACATATATCGTGTATTATACATTTATCTCTTGTAATGCCATCAATGTTAATAAGTTTGTATAAGTACTGTACAAAATATCTTTCAATTTAATTGCCCTTAAATCCAGGATTACTAAAGAGCCCCGTATCGTCTTCACAATGGCCGCCCAATGCTTAGTCGCAATAAAAAAGAACAATATTAGACTGAAAACTTTAATATGAAATGTCATGACAGCATTTGTGGTGCTCTCAAACTTTTCAAAGTGTTGCCATGATAGAGGATATTGTTTCCCAAACACTCATGATTCATTTTAAAGTTTCCGATCTCTTTCATAATTATTTTATAATGTAAAACCCAAAACACACAAACATGAATAAATTATTACTAAGTGTATATATTTTTTATTAATAGACTATATTTCCATACCAAAATTGACACTCCATTAAATGTACGCGTTTTATGTATTCAACATTTTCATGTTAAAAGAACTATTGCTTTTAACTTTGCAACTATAACTCAAGATTGGAAATCTCAAATTGACTAAAAGGTACATAACAAAATTTGGCGATTTTAAATCTTTTATCATGACTATTATAAATCCTATTTGTTAGTATGTATATAATAGAAAGTAATTTCAATTTATAATCCATGCAATATTGTAGATCCCTTTAAAAATTATTACTTTTCTCAAAGGTTTTTAAATAAGTTAAATAAACCTATTGACAAAAATAGCTTTAATTATAAATCATTCCAAGCAATCAAAAATGTCCGTCCTGTTTTTTGTATATTTTTAAGATATATAAAAATCATACTATTATGTATAAGTTACACTAGAATATTAATTCCATAATCTTGTATTGAATATTAATGTAAATAAAAAATAAAGGAATTGTTTTATAATGAATATAATATTATTTCAATTATTATTGTCAGTAATGAAATGTTTGTATATAAAATGGTTGCCTGTGAAATTCAATTTTCTTTAGAATATTATTGTTAAGTCAAATAGGTAGCATATTATATTACTCGCCACAAATATTTCGGCGTTGGCAATACTCAACCGGTTCTTAGGTCCTTAAATGATAATACAGTATGAACAATTTGTTGCAATTATATTTAAGGTAATTATAGAGATGATATTTTTTTTTAAAGACTTATTTAATTAGAATCTAAAATTCTAGATTTTATGACAAAAAAAATCCGTAATACACATTAAAATTGTTACCCTTCTTCAGCTGGAAAGACAGAATTTTATAAAATGTATAATAATTTAGTTATTGTCCAATTGTAATTAATAACATTTCATATCTAAGGGAAATAGATACTAAGAATTTATTATTAAAGAAGTGATAAGTTTCAAACAATTAAATATTGTGTACAACTATAAAAAGTAAGAAATTCTTTATGAAACACAATCCTTTTTTAGTATAATAAAGTAAGAAATCTGATCAAATAATTTATGTCCTTTAAACGATTAGTCATTATTTTGTGTCCTACATGAATTAAAATTGTGAAAATTTATATATTTTCATATAAGACATTACAATTAAGTTACTTGTAAAAAATAGTTTTTTTTTTTATATAGCAACACTTGCATTGATATTTTAAAAATATTTAATATGATATGTACGTATAAAAATATAATGCAAAGATATGGGCAATTGGACCATAGTAAATTAAATTTAATTATTATAGATCAAATAAATTACTAAATATGTAATATTAAATCTGACTATAGAATAAATAAGTCAACTGCAGAAAAAAATTAATCCAGATGCTTCTGGCCTAGTATTCTTAAACTCTTGAGTCATGTATGATCTCAATCACTTCTCCTTCAAAGATTTCTTAAACTTTCGTGCAGTATTTTAAAAATAAATATATTCATAAATTCAACTAATGTAACAGATCCACAGAAACTTTCTTTTTATCAGTGAAAGACTCTCAAATTATTAAAACAATAAAGTGTTATTTCTATCTAGAATTAGAATTGAACATAAGTTTCCTAGATGAACACAAACTCAAAATATTGTCATTATTCTTTAGTTATAGGGTCATCAAAGTATCATAGAATGTAAATAAATATATTTTCTAAAGTGTTTTATCTATTATACACTCAACCTTAAGTAAATATGATGTTTAAAGTTATAAATAAATACTAATACGATTGTTTGGTATCTGATAATATATCTTAAGACGTAAAATAGCATTCGACCTGTACTTTTTCAAATATTTAAAAATAAATAAAATGAACGAACATTTCATTTTGTATCTTCATTTTATCTTGATTTGTTTGAATGTTTTAAAGTAGTATATTACATTAATTAACTTGTATCAAATTAGCGTCATATTGTGATATTACTTTATTGGCCCTATATATTTGATTTTAACTAAAAACATTAATCCTTTATAAATTTAGGTATTATAAAAGCATTAAAACAAATTATTTGTGAGACAATTGGAATCTAATTGTCTCAAAAATAAACTATAGATCTGATCTAGAATAGAACAAACTGATTTTGTAATGCCGAGTCGATGTCTATTCAATATAATTTCTATAAAACACTGTCCATAAATGCACTTTAAAATTTAGAACACAAAAATATTGTATATGTGCGTTTTAGAAGAATCAAAATGGCCATTTGATAAAATGATTAACAGGAATTTATACTAAAAAAGAATTGAAATAGAAAATTTTTAAAAACAAAAAGTGCGTATAATAGTACATCACATATTTTTAATTCCTATAATTTAATGTGTTTTAGTTTGCTGTATTTTTAAATGTATCTCATAAATTCTTTTTATCGTATACATAAAAACTAATGTTATGAATACAAATACCCAAAAGGGCTATTATTTGACAAGATGGCAACTTCCAGTATACTGTGCCTTTTCAAAGGAGGTTTTTTTTTTCAAAAAGCCATTTTTTAACATTACATTCCAAAATTGTTTATTGGTTTATTATTTTACAAATTAGGTTTTAGAATATTATTTTAAGATATTTATCGTACCTGTACTTTTATTTGTTGATTCTGCATTTGTTTTATTCTCAAAATGCACCCAAATTAGTAATATATAATGTAATAATATATTTTTAGATTTTAAATGACATAGAATATTTTCAAGTCCTTAGCGTTTAGTAATAGACATTTCTGAAACAGTCTGACAAATATTTACAACACGACACCTCAACACTTAATAAATGCAATGAATAATTAATAATAATAGTCTATTTTTGAATAAAAACCAATGAAACAATAATGTTACCACCAAAAAAAATCTCGTAAAGAACAAATAATCTGTATTGGAATACTTGATTCATTTTCCTAACATTAAAAAATTCACAGGATACCTATCATAGAAAAAATATTTGTTTTAGATTATTTTTATTGGATTTTTTAATCATTGAAGTTTTCTCATGTAAAGATATATACATTACTGCTTTTGTCCATAAATAATCATGAGTGTTGCTATTTTAAATATTTGTAAAACTGTGTCAGAAAAATACGCAGAATTTTTTATTGTAACTAAAAGACAGTAGAAGAATTTCAAGACATTGTAGAAATCTCTATAGAAACTAATCATGTAAAATTAAATTAATAAATAAAATCACTTTGTTTGATTTCATTGTAGTTTTGTAAAAAAATCACAATTTCATATAGATAACATACACCTACTGATAAAATTTGCAGTTTTATTTTCCCTACAAAATTGACAACACACTCATTGTTAATCTTTGATGTGATCCTTTCCTTTACGGTCTCAAAAAAACACATCCGATCCAGTGATGTATAGACACTACACATCATACAAAGATGGTGATTTATTGCATGTATGATAAATGCAATAAAACAATATTTTTGTGAAGCGTAGTGACAAAACATCATCTGATCGGATGTGGATGTCTTATTTTGGTTCCGTAAAGGAAATGTTAAAACTCCTTTTGAAATCTTGAAAAAAAGTATGAGTTTCTGTTTTTCAAATTTCTTCCCATCTCAACACACCAATTCAGGGGTCACCAGACTTTTTGAGAAACGAGCCAGATTTAAAAAAAATTAAACTATAGGTACCAATTGATGAATTGAAATAAATAGTTGTGAATTCATAGCCAAATCATGAAATTTATAAAAAAAATGTTTTTCTTATTTGAAGAATTTATTTTCAAAAATCGAGAATTTTTGGAGGGTCGGATTAAAATCTTCGGCGGGCCGTAGTTTGGTAACCGTTGCACCAATTAATAAAGACTAACATTCAAACAGATGTAGTTCTACACAGGATGCTCATCTCATCCCCCCCATGTCCAAAATTTCAAATTTAAATTGAAAAAATGTAAATTTGATGTCGACCTTACAAGGATTTGAGCTCAAATCCATTTGGTAACCAGGGCAAAGCTCAACAAAGACACAGTTTTAAGTGCTAATGTTTCTTCACCAATTCATTAAAAAAATTCAGCATAACAATAATAAATCTACACGATTTCTTGAATGATAACAAAGGGAGGATTTTTTTTAGATTTTATTAAACCAAATTAATAAATTTATAGGAATTCAAACCCAAACAAAACTTAAAATGTATTTTTCTATAGTGAAACAGAATTGTTACTATTGTGGCACGGGTGGGGAAGCATTTACATTCCGGAAGATCGCATTCATTTATCCGTTTTCTTATTTGGCTTTATTCAATATACCTCAATTACATATAAACTTAAACATATTATTTATTAATTCCATGTAGAGAACAGTTTGATCAAAAGTCCGCAGTTCTCTGTCCAGTAGGCCACGCCAACTTGGTAGCCAATAAAAATAATTATTTGGCCTTCAGCAAATTTGCGGCGTCATACGGTGCAAGGACGGACCTATTCGTATAGGTCCGTAACCGGCCTTTGTTGATTGCATTAATGACAGCATTAAATAGCATTTCTAGAATCAGTAACGTATAGGGTTTGCTAATTATTTAGAGTCAGTAATGCACACTTGAGTGCCTTGGCCTCCAAGTCCTGGGCAAATGCTCCCGAGACAACTCCATACTCGCAAACAGAACAGATACGCTTAACGTTGTTACGCCACGCGACACGATCGCTGATACCGAATGTAAGGCCGTGGCGGGTGGTGGTTGGGAGTAGTTTAGTAGTTTAGTTCTCTGACCTATATTTCCGTTTAAGGAAATTTTATAATCATTTATCTGACCGAAATAGTTATAACATAAGTTCATAAGCATTGGCTATATTTATGAGCGTAAAGGAGATTCTCTCAACATAATTTGTTTTATGAAAACCACATGTTACTCGTCGTTAAGTCGCTCATGATCTTTTTTGGCGGTGAACGTGAGGATCAAAAGATAAGACCAGCTGCCATTTTAAAGCCCTCGACACTTCCAAATGTTTTAGAATCGGATAGATGGCATAGAATTTTTCAACTCATTATATTGGCGTTCTCTCGAGTATATACAAAATCAATCAAATATGTAGACTTACTTTGTTTGCCTTTATGATTAAGACTGCAATGGCGCTACTCTATCGTATTAATTAATTATAAATAAATAAACCTAATCTGATTTTAGAGTATTTAAATTCCCACGCAATGGGAGTGTATAAAAAAATATGGATATTCACTTCCGTTGACACCGCTGTCCATATTGTCTATACGCTACGCAGGCATCTTTGGAGTCCTCGGGAAATTGCACAATTATTTTATATGCACGCTCCATAAAACGATTCTGCTGTTGTTTTTGTAACTTGTTCAATAACGATTTTCTCATGCGCTTATCAAATAAATTAGTTCTTTATTGTAAAATGACACCGCACATAAATTGAACTAACTCTACACATTTAGAGCAGCAAGTTGATTTAACAATTTCGAATACAATGAAAAGCAAACATTAATAATTTATCTTTTCCGATAATTTAACGGCGTCAGTTTAATATTTTTTTGAATGCTGATTTCTCGCTGCAAAGATGTTACGCTGCGACCTAGTTTGCCGCTGGAAAACATTGGCGCACATATTCGAATTTATTTATTTTTTAACCTTAAATTATTTATTATTTATTTTTTAACCAAGCAAATTAAATATTTCGTTCGATGAATTCGGCGGTAACTTTATGAATTTCATTTTACTATTTAATTTAAAATAGCTTAGAAATAAATAACAAGGTTACTTAACAAACAACCTCGCGATAGAAAATAAGATGATGCATATTCAAGAGGCGAAACACGTAAATTTTTGTTACAGTACGTGAAATAAACAAAATTTTACATAAAAATTAATATTTACGTAATCGGTTGCAGACGTATGAGATTTTGTCGACTCAATTTCGAATACGATGGCAATAAACTTTATAAGTTCGTAGCCTTTTCACTTTATACCAGAGCTGTGGAGTCGGAGTCAGAGTCGTCGCGGTGTTTTAGCCGGAATCGTACTCGGAGTCGGAAATTTTGAAAAGTTCAAACTTTTTTTTTATGCATATAAAAGGTATTTAAAATTTGGATATAGGCCGGATTGGTTGGTAGATATTTAATTGAATATACACTTATCCTTCGATTTATGCGGTACCCATTTTACGCGGTTTTACTTTTACGCGGTTAGGAAAAAATCACATTTAAAAAAAAATCAAACATATTTTGTGACACGTGTTACACAATTGTGAAATATATAGGATTAGTAAATAAAGAAATTAAAAAGTCAACATTAAATGCTTGTAGGAGAGCAGTATGGCCAGAAGTAGTTGAACCTGATCATATAATTCCAGCAAGAGATGAAACATTTAACAACACTTTAACTATAATAAAAGCGTTGGGACAAGGGTTGGAGAATTTGGAATTCAGTGACATCGATGAATTGTTTGTTAATAGTGAAATAGACGAAGAAGAATTGATTTATATGGTGTCAATCAACGAAAAAGAAAATGTTGAAAGTTGCGATGATAGTGATAAAGACATTACTAATAAACCAAATAAATTTACGTCTATAGACATTTCTGAAATTTTACAATTGGCCAATAACTTAGAAAATAAAGTTTTGGCTACTGATCCGGTTATTAAACGTGCTGTTAAATTTCAGCGAGACCTTAAAAGCCTGTGCGCGCAATACGGTGAAATTTACAAAGACTTGAAAAAAAACACAACACAAAAATTAGTTACGGACTATTTAATAAAACGAGAAGAGCCTTTTTTGAAGATTGTTTTTTCTGGAACCCATCTTCCGTTTTTGTATGAGCTTGAAGTCTCGATTTACGAGTTTTCTCTGGGAACGTATCTACCGCGTAAATCGAGTGATGAGTGTACATTAATAGGAAAGGTAGGAAAAACAACGTGACGAAATTAAGCTTTTTTTAGTCGAAGTCGGAGTCGTGTTTTTTTCAGGGCTGTGGAGTCGGAGTCGGAGTCATCGCGGCGATTTGGCTGGAGTCGTAGTCGGAGTTGGAAATTTTGAAAAGTTTGATCTTTTTATTTTTGCATATAATATGTCAAATTTGGTTAGTGGCCGGATTGCTAGGGTTGATATTTAATTAAATACACATCAATAGGAAAATTAGGCAAAAAAAAGTGACGATATTCAACTTTTTTAGTCGGAGTCGGAGTCGAGGTTTTGGTAAATGATGGAGTCGGACTTTTTTTTACCGACTCCACAGCCCTGGTTTTTTTAACGACTCCACAGCCCTACTCTATACATAAATCTGGAAACAAAAATACCTAAAATCGTATACCCGATATGAATTAAAGTTATACTCGACCTCGATTGCGCTAACAAGATAGTAGTTAAATTTTCACGGAGTGTCTTGACACATTCACTGCGGAATAATTTAGGTATAAATTGATGTTGCTCCGAAGTGGACATATATACCGACCAATGTGGTGAATATTATTTTGAAGAGGACTGAAGACACGAGGAATCAATGCTCAACTATTAAATGAAACAGAAATAATTGGATGAGATAACACGCCTATCGCGATATATTATAGGTTGTGTCTATTTTAGTAGTGTACACCGCAGTGAACGACCTAGGAATTAGTGATTATGCATCAATTGTTCATTTACTTTACCCGAGTTCTTACAATAACTAAGGCTACGGCCACAGTGACAGGCGTAGCTTCTGGGGTGGCGTAGCGTCACTTGCTTCATAATCAAAGGTTGTCGCAATGGCTTTAACGATGCCACCGTCTGAGACGTCGAAACGCAGCGTAAATGCCAAAGTCGAATCATCTTGAAATTTAGCAATGCAATTTAAAAATTATTAACGTTGTGACGCTGGGCTTAGAGATCTCAGACGACGCAATCGTTAAAGCCATTGCGGCAACCTATGATTGTCAAGCAAGTGTCGATAGCCAACGCTGAAAGCTACGCCTTTCGCTGTGGCCACACACTAAATCGACATGCGTATATCTAGTTTCTTCTTGAACTCAATAATGTCATGATTCCCCACCAATAGCTTTTCTCCCTTTCATGCGATATCAGCATCCTCCACTTCCACCGAGTGCATCATTCGGATTGTACCTGTCAGTCGTCTTAGTATTATTAAGTATTGCTAATACTCTCAAGATGCATATGCAGCATATGGCCTAGCCAGTTCCAACGTCCTCGATAAGCGCTGAATTAAATTAGACTTAATCGTGGACCCCCTTCAAAATAATATCGCGGACCGCCACAAGGACCGTAGTCCTGCGAGACTGTGGGAGTCAGGTGAGATCTATGCTGAAATCGAAAGTAAAGTAATACTTATGTCTTATGTCGATGCGAGTCGTTAATTTCGATATATTTTATTTAACCGAGGTCACTCCATAAGAGACGAGAAAAGATAGATACAGACGTTGGCAATGTTTTATTAATACTAAAATATTAAATGCAATATTATCACCTTTTGTTTAAATAAATGTTTAATATACTAAAACAAATAAATGCAAAATTCATATCACGATAGGCTTTTACTCAGATATATATATATATATCGATACACCCAGGCCATATTAACGGAGTGGGTTGGAAAGGGCAACCCACTGTGTCTTTTCAATTATCCAAGCCTACAGTTTAAGCTCTTATGATGTCTATTAAAATCCAATTATAATTAATATAATTGGCTGTGAAACGCGAGAAATAACAACACGAAAAGTGTCAATTTTCTTTCTGGAGTTTTCAATATTAACACCTATCTCGAGTCTAGCTCGATAACGTATAGGTAACGCGCAACTCCGGTGTCCTGCTATACTTTGTAAAACTTGGTTGGAATATTGTTTTACACTTTTTTTATAACTATCCTTATTTTCAAAAATGTATTTATTGGATTGCGTGTCTTAGTTAAAGTTTGTTACATGTCCTAATATGGTATATTTGTTGGTATTACAAGTAAATGCATACTTTTTCTTGACCATATAATGTATGTAGCGTAGAAGGCGGCCGTGAAATAGCGGCTGCATAAACGTAACGAGAGATGATAAGACAAACAACTTGTACATTAAAATATTTTTAAAAAACTTTGGAAATCAACCGTTGTCGATAGCTTCAATTTTCCACGATGGATTTTAAATGATTATTATATAGTTTCGTCTTTCAAAAGCAAGCTTTACTCGCGAGTTTCATCGTTTGCCTCCTGGCTAAATCAGTGGCCAATACTCGAAGACTAGCGAATGTCCAGTAGAATGATTACAGTCCAGTACAATATGTACATATACCAGAAGTACACCGAGTGTGGTTCAAGAGTTTCACATAATACAAACCAAATGTATAAATATTTATACATTCTTACACATCGTTCTCCAGGAGTGCAATGCTTGAAACATGCAACATTCCACGGGAGTGTAAAAACTTTATTAGAGATCTAATGTATCATATAAATATATTATAACGTCATGGATAATGGGAGAGGGGGATTTGCAATGTATAGTATGGGTAGAGGATAAAAAATAGTAATATATTATATTATCACTAGAGTCGCGTATTTTGTCAATTTTAGCATATTCATTTTAAGCGTATCAGGGCAGTAGAAATGTTAAATTTTAAAATATTAAATAAAAAAATACAAAAAAATACATGAATATAAAAATTCGAAAACAAATGACATGAATATAAAAATACGAAGACAAAAAACATGAATATAAAGATACAGTATCAAATTAAAATTTATTGAAACAGCACTGATCATAATTCTACAGATTCGTTCGACGATCGGTTACAATTATATTATATTTACTAAAATACCTTATTACTATTTAATAAATAACCTTTCAGTGTCCACACTATTGACGGGACACTAGATTGATTTTATAGCTGCAACACCAAACTCTTCATATTAAATTTTTGTTGCCATCCATAACAAGAATTGAATTGAAACCAAGCCGAAAATTGGTTTCAATTTTTAAGTTTTCTATCAATTGTCTAAAAGAAGTGCTGATATCCTTCCAAACAATGAGCCTCTGATATTTTGGCATATATTCGTAAATTCTACGAATTTTGCATCTAATTTTAATTTATGTAACACAAAATACGTGTCTTGAAATTCATCACTAATCTAACAAATACGATATAAATTCATTGCTAATTACATAGTACGGCAATTTAGAATTCCATAAATATAATAGATCCTAATGTCTCAGTGAGGAGGCAGGGCTAAAAACTTAACGTATTTATGCGAAACGGTAAAATATGTTGTAATTAAATGTTACAGTGAGAGAAGGGGGATAATAAATACATAAAGTTATGTCATGTTATTTATGGACAGCCCATTTCTTTGTGAGTTAGAACTTTTGCAATTTCAATAAATAATTGAGTACACAACTGGACAAAGGAGTTAAGTTACGAAATAAAAATTCGTGGTGCTATTTTTTGAGTTGTAGCCAATTTAACTGGCGACATGTTACATGACGCAAAAAATTTAATATATCATTATTGTCACTAAAAAATGACTGCTGAGCCTACCTTTATGGATAAAGACCTAAATAACCCATAAAACCTTCATCCATTTTAAAATGAAGTGAAATTTAAAATTTTACACTTTCCATGCCAAAATGGGCTTTTTTCACCAATTGCAACAAAATAGACTTGTATCAGTTGACAATGCTCGCCATGAGCGAAACCGGTCCTGATCAAATAAATTTTATGTTGAAAATGTACTAAAAATGTATTATTATTTTTATTATAATGCCTTTCCACCAAGTATTGACAGTGAACACCTTAAAAGGTGATAGACCTGTGTCTTCAATAGCTTTTTTAAATATCATCAATTGATGTGGTGTTATGTATTTATTTTTTATGCAGATGTTAGTTAAACATATTTTTTATAAAATCTAGAGCGGTCCTGATCATTAAAAAAAATGCGTAATTAGTACAAAAAAAACTGTTTCATTTATTTAAATTCCATTTATTCCAAATTCCATTTATTAAAAGCCCTTCCACCAAGAATTGCATGTTACCACTATGAAAAGTGATCAATTGATGTTTCCGATATTACATAATTTATCATTCATTGAAATATTCATAAAAATAAAAACGAATATTGAATAGAACATTAATGATTCAATTTTAAATAATGAATAAAATATCGTGTTTTAATACGTGGATATAGGTTGTTAAGATTTCATTTTGTATTAGAATAAAATGTCGTTGCTACCATAGACAAAAGAAGCACTCATAAATAATAGAAAATCTTTGCTCAATAAATCTTTCTGTGGTCTACCGAATATGAAATAATTGCAGTGCGCCTCTCTAATACATGAGATTACCTACCTGTTATCAGCTCTGCGCGTTTACATGAAGAATGAAACTTGGCCGAGAATGTTGCCAATATTACGTTCCTTGATAACTTTATTTAATTATACTGTTTGTGGGGCATTGTTAGATCGGTTCAAATTTATATGGACTATTAGTAAATTAAATCAATTATTTAAAAAAAAAAAGTTGTCCTCCATAACATTTCGACCGTATATTGCCCAGACTTTTTCAACCAAGTAAAGATGGCCGCACCTGGATTCTTGGGGCAGCTTGCTGCTGAGACGAATTGTGACAGTTTACCAACAAATGAAAATTAGTTGTACATTTTATTTTGTTTTAATATTTTGTGTATATTTCAATTTGGCTTAACATAAATATTGATCCCAAAAATAGCTCGATAGATGACCGTTGTATAGCACCGCCGATGTTTTAATCATATTTTTAGAAGAATAGAATACATTCACACCAAAAAAATATAAACTTGTTGCAACAATGGAATTTTAAAAGGATAACGATTCAAGTTTTAGGTTTTCAATTTTTGGCAGAGGCCACATTTGTTCCAGGTTTGGGTAACCTACGAAAAGAATATTATTGTTATATCAATGTCAGCGAAACAATAAGCGTGTCAGGCATTTTGAATATTTTTTTATCTACAATAGCTAATAGCATATGTATTTCAGAACTATCCATTAAATAATGAGGATACAACTGCATCTGTATCGGCCCAAACACGTTGGCAAGGATATCTTATATGAATTCATTTGTTTCTATTTTTCTGAAAAGTAGGACTCTCGTAATGAAAAGAAAAAAGTTCAATTATCTCTGACCGCTAATGGATCAAGTGGAAAGGATGTATAAACATACGTCAGATTTACGTATCATGATTTTAGCAAAGTGTAAAATCACCGTAAGATTTTCTATCAGTCGCTGTGCCGCGTTTGGCGCGCAAACTCGCTTCAAATTTCATACATTACCTTTCACAAATAAACTTATTCAGCTGTGTGTTTATGATTTTGCGTGAACAAGACGGGATTGCATCTATTCGTTTACTCGGGACCCATCTGTCAAATTTTGCCGCCTAAATTTGAATTGGAAGACGCGGATATAAACTATTGTTCTTTTTTTTTAAATATAAACAGCGGTGAATGTTTCTTTTTGTGCCAGTGACCATTACAGTATTTTTTTCATAAATAATAATCATAAAGTGTTACTTTTTTGCTGAGTGAAGGCTGTTTGGATGTAATTATAATGATGACTATGTTAAAAAGACAACATTTTTAATATTGCTAGAATTGTACAAACTA
The DNA here is from genome assembly GCA_028554975.1 of Himalopsyche kuldschensis. NCBI lineage: Eukaryota > Metazoa > Arthropoda > Insecta > Trichoptera > Rhyacophilidae > Himalopsyche > Himalopsyche kuldschensis. The sequence continues at coordinate 1,588,247 of JAHFWI010000092.1, forward strand.
AATATTCATGGCCACACGCTACACGTTACACCCAAATATGAAAATGTATAACATTTCTATATTGAATCATTATTCTGACTACATATACCATGTCATTCCAAACATTTCAATTAATTTTCTATATTCGTTGAATTCGTATCAATTATTTTAGTGATGAGTTTTTTCTTCAAACGAAAAATGAAGACAATAATTTGCAGGAAAAATATAAAAAAGTTTCCACTGTGTTCCAAGATTTGTACTTTTAACTCTTCATTAAATAAATGGTGGAACATATTAAATCATGTCTCTCATTAAAAAGCATTTGTCCAAACATCTTGACAATTTTAACTTTTACTTTTTTAGATTCATTGGATTTTTTTGTAACAGTTTTTTTAGGTCTCAATATTATCATTGGGAATGTGGCTGATGGTTGACGAAACATATAATAATTATTTATTTAAAACTCTCTAAATACAACAAAATGCCTCACACCACAACGTCGTGTGATTGGTGGACATAATCTAATATAAAAAAAAACCTAGGATGTTCCATTCGTATTTACCACCAATAATACAACGGTACCTACATAAAAAAATAATTTTATTAAAACAAACAAAAAAATGCTCTTCTGAATTGGTATTTACTTGAATATAAATTAATTATAATAAGGTAAACAAGCGGTCTTGATTATCACCAACCAAAACTCTCATTTGAGTACTTTTAAGGTATTCACTGTCAATACTTGGTGGAATGTCATTATGATAAAAATAATAAAACATATTTAGTATTTGTCATACCTTGTAAATATTACTTAAACTTTACATAAATATCACTGTTTCGTTGTATTTCTTACCAGCTGACAATGCTCGCCATGAGTGAATCCGGTCCTGATCCAATAAATTTTATGTGGAATAAATACAAAAGAATGTTTTAATATTTTTTTTCTCATTTGAGTATTCCAAAAGATCTTTATAGTGGGTATTTGTAAACCTAACCATAATATAGTATTCTTAACATTCTGATAATATGTTTACATCATATTTGATTGGATCTAATTAAAAAATTGCATCCACAAATATATATTCCAGTTATGAAATTATCAATTTTTATTTGACACCTGACCGAGTAGTAACGGCCTCATCCTGATCAATTTTGTGATTAAGGTTCGAATTACTGAATTGACATATCTATTAATTTATAAGCACCTCTGCAAAGGAAGTACCTACGGTATTTTCAATCTTTCCTACCCTACTCAATCCTGAAATAAATGGCGTAGAGCATAGTTGTTCCCCCTAACTTAATCTTATATATAAAACCGAAACGGCGTATGTATGTCTGTGGGCTGTAATTCCCTTTTGCATTGTTGGTCATTAAGTTGCCTTAAAAACGAATATGAAAGAAAATATGTTTGAATTTTTATCGGCGAAGACATTTAGTCAAAATGTAATAAATTAGTCTTCTACTGAACTTTTCCCGGCTTTTATTATTAATAATAATGTTTATTATTTACGTGAAGGTATTATTTGACATTTCTTTGGCAGCAAATTAGATTTTTTCCTTGAATTTGGACATTTTAATGGGCGAGAATGGGGCTGTCATCAAATTAAATAAAGTTTGTGATTTTATTTTAACTCTATTTTGGATGTTAGATTTTGTGATATAATTATGTCGAATGATATAACATTAAATAATTATTGGTCGCTTAGTCCGAGCGACGCCGGGTAGCAATACTAGTTGATGATAAAAATACAATTCACCTATTATATGTACTGATAATTGTATTCCTGTATTTAATTAACGTCTGCCAATATCTGAATATCAAATATATGATGACGGCATATTGTATGGGATTTATCGAGTCGGGGACATACTGCTGTACAGGGGAACATGTATACTCTTCACACTTTGATGACTTAATATGGTCAAAAAGTGGCACTTAAATGCTGCTTAAGCCAACCAAAATATTAAGGCATTCTACGATGATGTGGTTTAGGATGGCTTTAAAAGGGAGGAAAAACAAACATAACTGAACAAATTTGAATTTCGTTTACCTTTCGTTCATTCGGGCACTTGATATGCCAAAAAGCGAAATGATAAAACTCATAGAAACGATTCAAATTTACATTGAAATTATTTACATCGCTTAGTCCGAGCGACGCCGGGTAGCAATACTAGTAATTTTATAAAGGTCGCATCAGAAAGGGCTTAGCGTCGACTATTAAACAGTCATCGTTAAACGACACCATATTTTAAGAATCAATATCCTCTACATTACGAACAGATTTTGTAAAATAAATTAAAACATATTTTTAAAAAATTAACGAATGATTAGTTTTGCATTCATTTCCGCTCCCATTCCTCGGAATTGCTTTTCATTCATTTGACCAATTGACTCGGGATAAACTAATCGGTGTCGTTTTTAGTAGCGAATGGGGGAAGGTAATTTTATATATCACAAAAATCGATTGATAAATCAATGAATAAAACTATCCGACTGGGATTCGAGTCCGTGAACACATCAACCAAAACCAATGATGTTGAATACTTGACTAAAGCCCTAGCATTTGCACTCGATTATATCGAATAAGGTATAACCATTCCTTTCCATCAAGAATTAATAGCGAATAGAATAAAAAACAATATTTAAATGACGTAGATTGTTATGGCGTATCCGTCACTTTATCCGTCTAATCTTCAAATTCAACTATGGAAACATTAGTGGTAATATTTATTTTAACTTCGGATCCTTTTTTTGCCAAACTACAATATTTACATAAAAAATATTTACGAAAATTTTCGAAGGTTTACCACTGCATTTATTTCTGGTAACATTGACATCGCTGCTTTTAATTTTATTCACGGAAAATATTTTCGAGGTTCCGTCCAAATGTTCACTATTAAAAGGTTCTGATGAATTTTATTCGAGAGTTACTGCAGTGTTACCCAAAGTGTGGTACGCTTACCCGTTGGGGGACGGGAAGAATTCAGTAGGGGTACGCGCTGCATCGGGCTTAGCAAAAATATTGAATGGATAAGATATCCGTTCAACATTAATAAAACATCCATGTCAGAAGGTTTATCGCATGTGGTAGAAGAGCAATCGGTTGTATTAACTTCAGATGGATTCTTGAAAAATAAACATAATGGATGTACTTCAACATCATTTTGTTTGCAAATGTATTTCCAGTCCAGGGAAAGTTTCTTTTTCAGCATTTGTAGACATTAAGTTGAAAAAAAAACTGACTTTTGGATGTAGCCTCATCTTAGTATAAAATTAACAACCAGGGAACCAAATTATGATGATTTGTCGTATCAACATAAAAAAATCATCCTTATTGTGGAGAATAATGAATGATATAAAAATATAGCTTATATTTATATTGTATTATGAACGAAATTTATTTTTCGCTTTTTATATGGTTTATGTATGTAATAAAAAGGGAAGATTTTTGGCGAAGTGTACTCGGTGTTTCGAAAATTATAGAAGGGGTTCACAGATGTCAACAGTTTGGGAAACACTGATCAAGAGTAACGATTTTATTTTGGAATTCATTTTCTTTATAATAACTGCTCAATATATGGAATCTGGCTTGGTCGAAATATAATGTTGGTCAGATAAGATAAGTCGATGGTCTTTTAAAAAGTGGGATAAAAGTTAACCGTAAGAATTTATTATTATTATATTCGCCGTAACTATCATCGTTAGCAGAGTTGTAAAACGCCACGGCAACTGGGCCACGACCCCGTAATATAGCGGCGAAACTAAACGATAAACTTGAATCACACACGGTATTTTGTTTGACGCATTGGCGTTGTTTGCCTTTTAAAGGGGTGGGGTAAATGATTGATGATATGCTCAGCTTAGCCGAAAGGAACTAAATGATGGATTTTAGTATATTGAGCACGTAGAGTCACAATATAGCACCTAATCTGTTATAATAGAACTGGTGGTTATTCAGTCGCGTAACTTCTCTTTTTCGAAGGGACAAACCTAACCTAACCTAACCTCACCTATCCCACGTCCAATAAAAGAAGAAATCTAGTATTTTTTTTTCGTTTTATAAACTAAGAATTAAAATCAATGTTTACGTTATAGTAAAAAATCTTACGCTAGAGTAAGCCTAAAGATGCTTCTCAAAGATGTGAAATACGTTTTAACGGAATAATTTTTATTGTACATTAAAAGTAATAATGAAACCGAATCCATCGGAAAAACAATATTATTCTTTTCGATTGTTGGTTTCATTTTTTTCTCTTTTGTAAACACGGTTTGAATAAATTTGAAATTGCACATGAATTTTTGTTTAAATAATTTCTATATGTCTAGCTTTTTAAGAGAATTTTGATGATTCTCAAAATATAAAAATGTGAATGTAGAAACTAGAAACATGTGGATAAATATTATAAATATGAAAACATTAATCATAAGCGACGAGCGTACCAACATGCGCAACCTGTGAATTTTTGTATGTCGGTGATGCGCGCTCATCTTAAAATTTCACTCTCAGCATTTTTCATAACGCGCCTAAAGAAGTATAACTTCAAAAATATTTTTAGTAACGCTACTCAGGATTCGTACCCAATTTTATTTGTATCTGTTTTATTTTTGGTGAGCTTTATATCGGATATATTGAATTTATTGAGCCATTATAAAATTATTAAGTAAATCACATTCAAAATAAACTCAAAATGAACTTTCAGTTATATATAACTTCTCAAAATATTCAACAGGTTACAAAATTTTCCATTATTCAAATCCGTATTATGCAGATGCGAGTGAAATACGACTTCTTTTTTTTTAAAAAAAGAACGATTATTCTCTTCAGAAGACCCGAAGTTATTCATAATTTTTGGAACGATGGAAAATTCAATCGATTCAAATTTGATATCGAAAATACATCACAGTCTAATCCAAAAAAATATCTCGTTCTCCTCTGCATGCATGCAGATTTTTCAAATTTGCCTCACAATTTAGCACACACTAGGCTAAAAATATAATTATAATATTATTATTAATATTCTTAAAATTTAAAAATACTGAATCAATAGCCGTAGATAAGTCCCCCAGTTTTAACTGTTTCTAAAAGTTGTACAAAATTAAAAATAATATTTTCCTCGTTTGCACCCTAGATTTTTACAAAGCTCATTATTATATTGATAAAATAAAGCGACATATAAATAAATAGTCTAACCAAAAATTGACAGTTTACATCTGAAAATGACTTCTTAGGAAAATTATTGAGAGCCTAAAAATATTCTGACACCCTAAATATACTCTCCACACTAAATAATTTCGTGAATTTGTCATCGTAATCGATTAATTAATAAACCAGTAGTCAATTTTGTATATCAAATTTGATAAAAGCAATATCACTAGATATTATGTTGAAATTGCTGTCGAAGCTATTTCCATGAGATCTAAAAAATCTACGATAAAAACTATTTCAAATAAATCCCATTAAAAAAAATATTTGGGGGTTGACCCCCTTCCACCCTCTCCGCGAATTAAATTTTATAAAATTATGGCCAGTGATAACGTGATCAGTATAGTTTTAATAAAAAAATATATAAGTACAATCAAATCCGGATATGTCCACGATTCATTCTTGAAAACATCAATAATGAACTTCAACTAGATTTTCTTTCTTAATTGATAATAATAAAACATTAGGATAGTTATTATCAGTGATTTACATATCAAAATCGTAAATAATCATAAAGTTGATACGTGCAGTGGACATAATCAAACATTACATCAGAAAGTATGGCGACGTTTTGGTTCTCATTGTAATGTCAACAACTATAGAAACGTCTCATTTTTCAACCACTTTTTTGAAAGATATGTTTTTGAAATTTGAAAGATGAATTTTTGTTTTTATTGTAATCCAAAAAAAAATTTATGTGTTAAATTGTAAGCAAAAATTTTGCATGTCCAGTTTTGATTGATTACAACTCAAATGATCCAACATTTCTGAAAAAAAATGTTTTCATCTGCCTATTAATAAAAAAAAAAAATATTTTATGAATAAACGACTGCTTTACAATTAAACATTTTTTTCATAATAATGCACCAGCAGTTGTCGTTATATTGGTATTTAATTATCAAGCAGTGAACATATTGTAAATAAAATCAAACAGTAATATATTCCAATAGTTTTGTCGTATTCAAAACAATTATTTGTTTAAAATATGTAGCGCCTTCAATATTATTCTGCGAGCGCTCTATGGACCATAGACTAGAACCTAACCTTACAATACTCTATTACTTACTCTATAGTAAAGTTGACAGCTGTTTCTTACAGCACGAAACTTTCTTTTGTCACTTATTGTTTTCGTAAACATTACGAAAATTCGATGAAATAATATAAAAACAGTCGTGTCATTTACTCCAAATGTGTGTCTCTTTATAAAAATGTAATCCGTGTTTCTTTACATCAGTTATCAGTGTAATATTCTTTGTGTGTATTCTTAGGGCGACGTAAACATTTTAATGACGGCAATTTATTTGCGATATGTGGCGTTTTGCAACCTTTCGATGACAAAAAACGACGTTAATATCAGTTTTATTAACATTAACTCATATTAACATGCATTGTTTTACATCCGTGTGGGATTTGTTTGCTGATAAGAGATATTTTGGATTATTTTGAAGGCAACTTCCAAGTAGTACTACACGCCCTTGGAAGATTCGTAACTTTAAGTTAGTGACAATTTGTCATTTGGTTAAGACCGTATCTTTATGTTTATAAGATTAATTGTTATTTTAGAGTGCGTGTGCTGCGTTGTCATTTAACAGTGAAAATAAATGTGAATAAAAAATGTGTCGTGAGGGAATGGATTATCTGATCATTCCATGGTTAGAAACTGTGACATATTTGCCTTTGCCTGCGCTCGGTTAGGTGTGGTTTATGAGATTTTTTGCAATGTTTTCTCTTTCGTTGTGTAAACACTGCTTCATGTAAACACCTTGATTACACATGGAAAATGGAACTTTGTATCGTCAGGTAAATGGATGCAAACACGTAAGTTGTTTACATAATACCACAAATTGTCAGATTTGTCTCAAGTAAACTTCTGTCGGCACCAAAATTTTCCTGTATTTTTAATATGTGACAAAAAACGCACTGGTTTTCTTATTTGCATAGGAATCATTTTTTTGACTGATGATTAAATGAGATTAATTTTTCGTAATTTTACATTACTGATTTGTAAACATAATATTATTCTTTCTACGGATAAACAATATTCTATTAATAACCATAAATGTTTTAAATCACATGAGGATTTCACCAAGTATTTTATAACTCAATAAAATTCACAATATTAGCGGCCTTAATTACATGCACAAAAATGCAAAACATAATTATTGCTTTTTATGTTGGTATCACACAAGTATGTACCAATTAATCAATCTATTTACATGAAATGATCACAGGCTACCAATACTCTAATCATTTGTCAAATAAAAGACAATGAGACAATCATAAATTATCTACAGATACGTAGGTACATGGAAAATCTCAGTATTTTTAATATTTTAAATTGTAGCAATAGCGGTTGTCATGCCAGCCAAACCTAACACACAAATTTTCTTTGTTATATCCGTTTCCGTTCTGTATTTTCTCCCGCCACTTTTGTCAAATCGGAGTTGCCAAATTTACGAGTAGATATTTACGTATATTTGAATAATCAACACTGTGTTCGATATATGATTTTATGAACAAGGATGAGTTTATTTTAACTTACGCGGAAAATTATACTGGGACATTCAAATTAAATCGTGAAATAAATATTCTCACTCACTCCATTGAACCGAGATTTTGCTGTTTTTTTACCGTTATTTTCGTTGAATTAATCCATGCATTGCAGTGCCGAGAAAGCACATCTAGTAAATAAAATTAAATGTTTCCTCTTCTTGGACATAGCACAAGTAATATAAATAGGCATTAAGCTGATTATAGGCGTTGGTCCGACGGATGTTGGAGTTGAATTCATTGTTTGAATACGTTGTTTGAATTATTGTTTCAAGGGGAAACTATTGAAATTTCTGGCCTATCTTCCAAATCAACCCGTATTATTTTTCAATTATTCATTGAAACTGAAATATTACATACATACAAACGATATAATATTTCGGAGGCCACTATTTCGCTAATAATTACTTTTAACAATTCGACACCTTACTTCGAAAAGGTTCTAACTGCCCTTGACACTGTTTTGAGATATGAGCGTTTGAAGTTTCACTGATTTTCAAATTACTTATTTTAAGCATATTTTACTCTTGGTGAGAAATAATGATCTAATGATGTAAATATTGATGACAATCTTAGAACTTTATCAAATAAATTTAGTAAAAAAAGAGTGCAGGTGCAGTGCAACTCTGGAAAACGTAATTTTAGGCATAAATGTAAATTAGAACCTTTTCAAAGTAAGGTAACGAATTGCCAGATAAAAGCTATGTCATTCATATATCAAGAACAGTTGTCTGTAAAATTAGTATACTATCCAATCGATAATATATAGGTATTTTGAAAATTAAAAATGCATTTATTATAGCTGTAATATCTTCTAGTTCAGTTTTAATTGCTATAATTTACACATATTTCATATTTTACGACTAAAATGAGAACAGAAATCCTCTTAAGCACTCTGATGGTGACATGCTGACAGAATAACTATTAAATTTATAATATCATTATTGTGCAACTTAATCCTTTACCTTACTAAACCCGGTGCTCTAGAAAGTGTCAATCATGAATTAAATATGTACCGTAAAACGGTATGAATAGAGACACTTTTTACCCTTGACGACGATGACGAGAGAGGGTAAATCGAGACTTGGCAGTAAATAATGACAAAACAACGGATTGTAATGGTTGGAATATATGAGTTTCTTCTATTCACTCCGTTTTACGTTAATTTTCGTGCAATAAAAGAGAAGTTTATGAAGTGTCAAAAAGTAAGGATGCACAGGCATCGAACTTAAACACGTTTGTTTAAATTTGGCCAGTCATTTAGTTAGTTTGGTTTTGTCATTCGAGAGATAGTGTTGTAGTGATTGTAAAGAATTATAAATAAATACCAAAAACAACATAGGGTACTTAGTAAAGTTATGATAAAGTCCAATCCTTGTTTTTGTCTCTATTCACCCGTTTTACGGTACATTTGTGTGTTGCCAATTAATTTTTCGAATTTATTTTCCTCCAATTTTAATTCGCTCACCCGAGTTAGTAAATAAGTAACTCATAAGCGATGGTTTGACGACCGATGGTCTTGAAATATACCGTCGTTTTGGACACAGCCAATTTATTGAAATTTTAGACAATAACAAGGAATCCACAGACGATTTTTTGGTATCAAAGCTTTATTATTAATATTTTCACATACTTATGTCATATTTATAGGTTTTTTTTACTTCGTTAGGTTAGTATTAGTGCTCGTTTTATTATAAAAACAAATACATCTACGTGCGTAATGTATATGACCCGTGTATGAGTCTCGACAAATCAAAAATACATATTCTTAGAAAATCTAACATAAAATCAGGATATGAGATTTATTGACTTGGCAGTTTTCCTCACTAACAATCCGGCATTTGGATAAATTACCTGTTAACTTATTTCAATTGAATAATATAATTTTATCCTTACCCTGAAATACAAATTAAGATATTATCACAATGAAAGACTAGACGTTGTTAGGTGATAATTTCTTGTAATAATAGAGAAACACATTCTTCTAAAGCAGTGATTCTTTACCTCTTCGAAGTGACGGTGCACTTTTGATCAGAAGAAAAAATTACAGTGCACCTAAATCAAACGGCCAGAAAACAAAGACATAAATTTTATTTTACAATTTTAATAAATGATATAACCAGGGATGTGGAGTCGTTAAAAAAAGTTACGACTCCGACTCCAGCATTTGCCAACAACCCGACTCCGACTCCAACATTGACCAAAAACACGACTCAGACTAAAAACTTCTCTACCCATCATATTTATGTGTATTCAATTATATATCAACCAACCAATCCTGCCAATAGACAAAGTTTGACATATTATGTGCAAAAATAAAAAAGTTCAAACTTTTGAAAATGCGACGACTCCGACGTCACAGCCATGGATATGGAAAAACAGTAACTAAAATTTCCCCAACTGAGCTTGTCGAATTTTGAATATTTTGCAGCCACTCTCGAATCTTTGTCTTAATTCGTACGATTTCTCGTTTTCTAGTTTTTGTTGAGAAACCAAGCTCACACAAATATGATGTTCAAAACTGCTACAAGATTTTCAGCGCCCTGATGTAGAGAGCTGGATATTCAGTATTTCGAAGATTTTTCTGCTGCTATTATTATTATTATTTTTCTTGCTGTGCGCTTGCAACAATCCGCGGTGCACCGGTTATGAACCTCTATAGAGCATGAAACCATTATTTTATTAATTCGGGCGAATAATTGTTTTGTAAATTATATTTGATAGTTTTCCACGAAATAGGGGCCCTACATGTCTAAATTCAAGACTGGGCTAAGGGTTTTCCAAGGGATTAAGTACCCCCAATTCCAAACGTCTTTATGACTTAGAACTTGTAATCAGGGCTGTGGAGTTGGATTCGTCGCGGCGGTTTGGCCGGAGTCGTACTTGGAGTCAGAAATTTTGTAAACTTTAAACTTTTTATTTTTGCATATAATATATCAAATTTGGCTATTGGCCGGATTGGTAGGGTTGATATTTAATTGAATACACATAAATAGGTAAGATTAGGAAAAAAAGTGACGATATTTAACTTTATTTAGTCGGAGTTGTGTTTTTGGTCAATGTTGGAGTCGGAGTCGTGGTTTTGGTAAATGCTGGAGTAGGAGTCGAATGTTTTTTTACCGACTCCACAGCTCTGCTTGTAACAGCTTATTAGGGTGCATTCTTTGCAGCATTATATACTTACGATATGTTAGGATTAAGCCAACAAACTATCCGAGCGATGGGCGAAAACTTTCCGGATTATTATATTGAAATTGTGGTGTTCAAAATGAAGCCTTAAATCAGTGGTCTTCAAACTCAATAAGGATGCGATGAGCACTTTGAGCGATGAGTACTGTAGGGAAATGAAATTGTCGGTTGAGTTTCTTATATATGAGGGCTTTGGACCCAAAGTTAGCTTTTTACCAAATAAGCATTTTAGAAAAAAGCAAACAAACTGTTTTTATGCCGTTAAGTTCACTGCAGAATTTTGATTTCCTCTAAGTAATGGCCAGGGTTCATCACACATCACATTTTGATTTGTTTACCTACAATTAAAGTTAAAAACTTAAATCCAGTCTTTTTGCCACAATTTTTTAGATATTTTAATTACAAATGTTAATAATGCTGCATTTTCTTCAAATTTGTCAAGACTGCTGTTTTTTAACCAAAACGATTGATACAATTTGATCCTAGGCAAATTTATTAACATGGTACAATATCCTACGCGAGCTCCCGGTAGCTCGCGAGCGACCGCTTGGAGATTAAAGCCTTAAATATCACCATTCGTCCACGGCAAGCGTTATAAAATACATTTCTTCGTATGTCGAATCATTGCTTTCATATACATTTCCTAGCCGTTAAAAACTACCGAAAAAATTGTGGTGTTTACATTGTCGTTTCATTTTATTAAATCAATGCCTCCTCGTGCACCCACTCCACTGTCGCTGGAACCGTCTGGCGCCATATTATTCTCGAATATCCGCAATGTAAGTCGATAGATACGTGTGTATTTATTTATTACGTATACATATTGTATCTTTGATGGTTGTTTTTTTTTGTTGTCCGGCGCGAAGATGCGCTCGGAACAGTTATCCCGTGGCTGCGAAACACTCCGAAACCAGTTGGCAAACTCGCCTCGGCTTTCCAAACCGTCTACGCCAAATTGACTTGAATGTTAATTTAATAGCGCTGCAAAAAGTCATGGACTTTTGCGAGCTTGACGTATGCAAAGGTAGAGATTAGAAAATACGTGCATCGTTCGCTGAATAACAAATCCGAACGACCTTATCTGTAAATTGAAATTGTTCACTACTGTGAAAATAACAACGCTTATTCCACGTTAGATGTATTCAGTGCCGGTTTCGCTCATCGCGAGAATTATCACCTGATCAGTTGATAGTGCTCGCGGTGAGCGAAACCGGTCCCGATCTCAATAAATCTGATGTGGAATAAGTAGTAAAGATTTGTTCATATTTTTTACTCCAATGCCATTCCACCTTAAAAGTAAACAATAAAAATATTGAAATCACTTAGATTTTCACACTGAATTAAGTTGATTGGTGGAATTTCAATATCAATTTTGAATCGTTTGAATTTTTAACTTTTCTATGATTTGTGTCGCTAGCAAACCGGATTTCGCCTTTCGGCATCTTCAGGCATTTCAAGTGCACAAATTAACTTGAACTGACTTGCACTTGAAATGCCGGAAGACGAAACCTTTGACGTTAGCGATAAAACTCGTGGATAAGTACAAAATGCAAACTTTTCAATAGCTAGCAGTTTAAGGCCATCAAAATACTCACTCCACACCCATTCAACATATATAAAACTTTGGTTTTGACAGTATTGTAATTGTAATAAAATATATTTGTTTGTCTTCCATCTAGTTCCGATTGACAACGAAAAACGATCAATATACATATCATTCATTAGAATGAAAGTTTACTTACTTTAAAAAATACCTCACTGGAAAGTCTGCAGAATTGTGACATTAACGAAGCCCTAGTATAAACGTGTATAAATAATAAGGTTTTTGCTTTAGTGAAACGTTCGATGAATCAATAATGTGACACACTCTTCTTTAACATTTAAAATTATCGCTTTTCATAATGTAAAATAACAATTATTCCGCCGCGTGTAATGTGTATAATTTTTGGTTTGTAATAGTTTTCGTCAGTGTTTTGGAAGCACTTGATATACACGAATACTTCGATCGGAAATTATACTTATTTATTCAGCTACCTTTAATCTTCTCGTGCCACTAACTCGAGGTACGAAATATCGCGTGTAACTGTTCCCCGGTTATAATTTCTCTTTTAATTTGCACAATCCTGAATATCAACAAAAATACAAATTCGAAAAAATATATTAAAGTTAACAGTTATGCCAACACAGTGTTCCATTCTATGTTCAAATAAATTGGTATTCTGGAAACCGTTATTAATCAATGTTTTTTTTCAGTGATAGTGTAATTTTCTAAAGAAATGCGTGAAATTGATGTCCTTAAAAATTTCCACAACTCAATAAAAAATAGCGTCATCGTTATGTGCTATATGTCCAACGACATTAATAGACATGGACGTGTTTTATGTATGCCAGTAAAAGGAACTATCCATAGATGTAAAAAATCATGAGTGAGTAGCCAATTAAAACAAAACATTAACCATAGAAGTAAACAAAAAGTAGACTGTGACATTAATGATGTGAATATCAACCAAACAGAATGTGTTCGTGGCCAGTAATAGTTTTTATATTCAATAATAATTAGATAAAGTGTAATATTTTGATGTTTATTCTTTAAGATTAATAATTATCTGTGTATATATAAATAATATATAATATAATTTAAAAATAATTACCCACCTTTCTACCTGACGTGTCAGTATATAAAATAATAAATTAATTAATGTGCTATAAGTATTCGTGTTGAGTTTCGATTTATGAATAATATTTATTTACAATTTTTATATTCTATAAATTGTGTGACAAGAAAATCGTTCATTTTGTGTATGCACCGTCGCAAAAGAAGAAAACTCATATAGGTAAAGAACCATTTTAATTATTTTTTATAATTTCAGCATTGAATATTTTTTTTGTCACTGAATTTTGTTATACCCTGTATTTTGTTTTGATCCATAATTGTCGTTTCTTAAACACATATATCTGAGGACATCCCACTAGAAATTAAATATAGCCTCAACGAATGATTCATTCTTCGTACTGTTATGCAATCACTTGGATCCATTTTAAAATTAATATTTTCAACTAATATTAAATTTTGTGCGACTTTCTTGCATGATATTATCTCATCTAAAAAGTGACTGATTTTTTTTTCATTTTATTTCGTGATTATAGTGTATAATTTTTGCATACGTTTTACTCCAATGGATTTTCTATTAAACTTTTGTACACCTTAATCAGAAAGTATGTAGTATATGACCAGTGTTAGTTGCCTCATACTATGTAAACAGTGATATTTATTTGAATTATCTTTAACTGATCCAAAATTCATATATAATAGATTATTTTCATTCATTGTCTTTGAGATGCTTAGCGTTCAGAAGGTTCCGAGCTCGAGTCATGCCAATGCCTTCACCATTTTTTTTATTTGGTGCTGAAGACCTCGTCACTGATGCCTGTGGTATCATTATCAATTTCTCATATGTAATGGAGTTCTTTTGTCTTCTTCAGAGTCAGCGAAATATGCTATTGGAGAGAAGGTCCAAAGCAGCTGCAGTGTACAGCGACACCTGAAGTTAGATTGCGACATAACCACACTTCATGGTTTTTATGGTAAGTTCATTTCCTTCATCTTCATATCTTCAGTTGATAGGGTTTTTACCATCGGACATTTTCCACAGCTAAAGCGGCCGACTGCGAATTCTTTTTTGAACTAATAAGTGTTTATTTAATTGTTTTTATTTATTATTCAAACCAGTGCTTCCCAAACTCGGGGTTGCAAAAACATGCTTTTTAGGCCCCGGACTATTTTTTAAGATTTAGGAGGCCGTTGCATGAAATAGGTTGGAAAGCACTGATTTAATTTTATGTAATATAGTAGTTGGCTTCAGTTGCAGAGCTTGTGGGCTCAAATCCCAGTTTGGCCTGTTTCATTATTCAATCGAATAATTGATGTCTGTTCGAAGATATGCATGTCTTTTTTGTCTAAAACCTTACTAATCCGATAGTAAAAACAAAACGCAATGAGAGGGATTAGCTTACTAATTACTTGTCTTGTCATTCCTATCCTTTCTCGAAAGGCTGAGCAACTATGTTGGTATGTCTGGTAGAAAACTTCTGTTGAGATAAATCCCATTACGCGTACATATGGTCCACATTGGGAATGGATAAAAAAATATAACCATAACGCCTGGCGAAGCCGGAAGTATGTAATTTATTTAAATACACTCGTATTATTTCTGCAGGTACCTTACATGTTAAAAATAGACAAACTTTATTTGCTCGCAAAATGTTTTATTCATATGTATAATTTTAGAACCACTCCTCTTCTTAAGTAATTTTTCCAATATCATTCTTCAGAAACAAGTCGTGCGTCTAAAAATGTGACCATCCTTGACCTATACCATCATCCTGAAACATAACTGAAGTGACAGCGAGAATATTCAAAATGTAGCTTATTCGTTGCAGTTGGGGATTGCATTACCGAACGCATATAGCAAAACCGGTATTACGAAATCGATAAAGTGCACAACAAAAAACCGGCCAATTTGAAACGCTATACCGGACAGATAAATTAATACTCATTAAAAATAATTACGTAAGCATAAAAAGCTGATTTTCACAAATACCTTTTTTAACTTAAATTTGAAAGTTCATCAACGTTTAAATCTGTCTGTCTATACTGGTTTGATCTTCTTGAAAATATGTCACTTGTTGTTCCAACTAATAATACTAATTGTAAACATTTGCTTGGAATGTTTTTGATTCCAAATAATATGTTAATCAATAACACCATGTTGTTCAACTTTAAATATAAGAATACCGGTAATTTGTAGGATTAAAACCGGTGTTTCGGTAAAAAAATTCAGGATCCCGGCATTGTTTGTTAAGACTGTTATATATCTTTTTTAAACCCATGTCCGCTCCCAACTTGAAGCATTTGGAGCTACGGAGTTTATTTGAGACATGATTTTTCTACGTTAACCGCTTGTTACTCAGTTGCTCAACCCCTCCTTTTTCGAAGCGATTAGTTATTAATCGCGATTAACCGCTCTCGCTATGCGCCGCTTTGTGCGATCGGAAGGGTGGGTGGGAAGGTATTTTTAACAAAACAAAAAACCCATCAATTTATCGACTGATAAAAATCTGCTCGAACCGGAACTCAATGACGTTGACCACTTCACCACGAACCGACTAAAGAAAAATTTGCTGGTCTTTTTTATAATTAATAACACCGTAGGGAGATTTCAACTAGGGATCATATTTATCCAAGTATGTTGCGGATTTGTCTTTATAGTAAGTGTTACATGCTAGTGATATAATTTCGATACAGTCGTTCAGATATTAAGGTAGCAGAGGTCTGCAAGGGATCGGACTTGCACCGTATCCGGTCCGACCCGTGGACCGGGCTCGGGCTGATAAAAAAAAATAAGATTCATTCGATACTTTTTTCGAGACACGAATTAACCATTCAGCAACAGCATTCGTGATTCAAAAATCTTTCTTAAAAACATATAAAACATTTGTTATGAATAACTTAACAACAATTTAGGTATCATTAATATTTTTCGGTAAGCTAAAAGTGGAAACCCGTACTATTGTGCAAGCTGATTGAACCGCTTATTGGAACCATGCATTCATTCTTTATTATTTTACGAATGGCTAATAGTTATAATATATAATACTTTCGCGCATAACAAATTAAGTGTTAATATTATTCAGTTGGATGCTTGGAAGTTGGTTGTGCATACAATTCATGATTAAAAATCTTTTGATTGACATGTTATTTACTTGGTAGAGCTCCATTATAACACGGTGACAAAATAGCAACGTATCTTTTCATTGTGCTATTTTTGTTTTTATTATTTAACGATTTAAGAAAATCTTATTTTAAAGGAGGCTGACAAAAACAATCACGTGGTTAGGGTAGTAAGTGTAATGTTAAAACTTGGATTCGGGCCGGTCTATCAATTTTATCGAATACCCGTGCAGGCCTCTATAAAATGCCGTCGCCTGGTTTAATTATTAAACTTGTGGCGAGTAATTAAGATCGAACGTATTTGGCTTGGGGCCTTATAGTAAGTGTGTTGTTGATTAGATATTGAAATTTAATACGAATTACAACGGAGTTATCACATACGCAATAAGTAATTATTTTAATGGTTTGTGAGCTAACAACACTGAACAAGAAAAGTGAATAGTTACGCCCGACCAACTGGGCAAACTTTTTTTTGCGCTCCCGGGTGCAATAGCTGTGTATTTATCGCTGATGACTAACTGCGCTATTCACATTTCATCGATTACCGACTACCGAATTGATTTAAACTTAAAATATTTAGATATAAATCTGCCGTGCGTTCCAAATTTGAAAGCAGATAAAATAATAATTCTATTGCTAAAAGCGACCAAATGTGCGTTATGGAATTTCAATATCAAATTTCGACCGTTTTGTCGCTAACTACCCGGGTTTCGCTTTTCGGCATCTTCAGTCACTTCAAGTGCGCGAATGAACCTGAAATTACATGTAGTAAATATTTTGTATTGTTTCTATGTAATAAAAAATTAGTCAAGATTAATAAAACATTTTTTAATTTTAATGAGGATCAATTAATTGGATAAGTAATAGCATTAGTAATTAGTTTTCTTGACATAATAATAACACTTAACACAAAATATTATTTTTATTTATAATATTAATTTTTTGTGGCAGCCCTGAAACGTTTTTTAAATCTTAAATTTTTTGTATTTTTTTCACTCTTTTATGAAAACCAATTATGAAGTTAGTATTAAATAGTTTTCCATGGAGTTTGTGTGGATTTTCATGGAAAGTCGATGGTTGAAAATAGTGGCGTCTAAAGCAGTGGTTCTCACGTACTATTGTGGTGTGACCGAATTATAAACATCAGTGTTTCTACGGAAATGTCTCGTGGCCGCGCCATTAATAATTGCATTTAATATTTTCCTTACTGTTAATTCCACATCTTTCATACATTTGATAACAGTTTTGCTAACCAACACTTCTAAATACACAGTACAATGCATACTAAATATTTCATTTTCATTGTCTTCGTTCGCATATTAACTTTTTTTTTAATATCAATATTTACTATAAAGTTGTTGGCCGCACATGAGAACCACTGGTTTGAGCAGAGCTCGTTTATTATAATGTTGGTGTATAAAAATGAATTCCCGCTAATCTAATAATAGGCGTAAAAATAGTTGACATATAAAACCAGTCACGACCGAAAAACCGACCAAAATGATTTCGAGTCAGTAAGTGTTAATCAAAGTCAATTTTTAGATAACAACTTAATGATATCTGCATGCTTCTCGATACACATTCTGCATGCCAGAAGATCGCTAATTGACTAATGATTACTCGCCCGCGGGCACTGCCTTGCCGACCTCTGATATAAGACATCCTTATAACGCGGAGATGTGTAATACGTACCCGGCACATCGACGTCGAAACGGAGTGTCGAACCAGCTTCCCACGTTTAAAAGTCGATTCAGGTCGCAGCGTGACTGTTATATCTAGCCAGCGAACTATACAAGACGACTGCACAACTCTTCGTACACTTTTGATGATGCCCTTGCCGAAAGATACCGGATATGGAGAACGGGGATTCCGTAGCTGTGCTGATGATTATCAGTTTTTTTTACGATGTCTATCTTCAAATTTTATCAAATGTAATATAGAACACGTTAATGGTAGGGACTGCAATACGGGTGTATCGGTATTTCAAATTTCGATGCCGGTAATACAAGTAATATAAAAAAATAAACAAAATTAAAACAACCGAATATTTCAGTGGTTGCCCAAGTGTAGTACGCATACTCCCTGCCGGACAGAAAGGGTTTAGGGGGGGTACGCGCTGCAACTGTACTATTTCGTTTATGTTCTGAAAAGGGAAAAAATCAGGGCTGTGGAGTCGGTAATAAAAGGTCCGACTCCGACTCCTGCATTTACCAAATCCACGAATCCGACTCCGACATTGACCAAAAACACGACTCCGACTTAAAAAGGTTAATATCGTCACTTTTTTGACCCTAAATTTCCTATTTATGTGTATTCAATTAAATATCAACCTTATCAATGCGGCCAAAAGCCAAATTTGACATATTAAATGCAAAAATAAAAAGTTCAAACTTTTCAAAATTTACGACTCCGGGTACGACTCCGGCCAAAACGCCGCGACGACTCCGACTCCACAGCCCTGGAAAAAAAATATATTTTGATAGTTATTAAAGTAAATGCGATGCTTTTTGACAAGGGGTACTCGGTGTTACAGAAATTATAGAAAGGGTACAAAGATGTCGAAATTTTGGGAAATACACAATAAAATATTTTTAACAGAAAAATAATGAGTTAACCTTAGCTGAGGTTTGCTTTTAATGTCAAATCAATTTGATTTTAATTTTCAATACCAAAATACCGTTATTTTGCATTTTCCAAAATGGTACTCGGTATTGGAAAACAGACAGAATACCGAAATAGTTATTGTAATCCCTTATCATTAAAACAGTTTTAACGTTGAGCGGATGAAGAATACAAAAATTCAGATGACGACGTATCGAAGTTTATTTTGCCTCATCCGTTATGATATTAACTGAAGATTCATAATTACATATACTTAACGCCAAGGTAAACAAAGAATTATTTACCGATATCATGAACAGATTCAGAAAATGGTCGAATAGTGACTAGAGACTCCAATTACTCGAGTAGTTTCAAATGCACCAAATATATATATTACTAGTGTTCAAACCCGGCTTCGCTCGGACCAGTTTGGGGTTATGTTCACCTCGGCGCGTAAATTCAGACGGGCCAAGTTGAAACAACTTTTTTCAAAATTCAAAAGTCTAGGTCAATTAAAATGAACATTTCAGATTGGCATTGACACAGGCCCTTTCATATATTGACAGCCCCATTCTCGCCCATTAAAATGACCAAATTCAAGGAAAAAATCTAATTTGCTGTCAAAGAAATGTCAAATAATACCTTCACGTAAATAAAAACATTATTATATTAATAAAAGCCGGGAAAAGTTCAGTAGAAGACTAATTTATTACATTTTGACTAAATGTCTTCGCCGATAAAAAAATCAAACATATTTTCTTTTCATATTCGTTTTATGGCAACTTAATGACCAACAATGCAAAGGGAATTACAGACCCACAGACATACATACGCCGTTTCGGTTTTATATATGTACTACTCGATACTCGAGTAATTGGAGTCTCTACACACACATTAATAACGAAACAAATTTACCGTCGAAACTTTCGCGAGCGAAATCAAATCGTTTGTTTGAACTTGCAACAACAATGCAAAAGGGAATTACAGACATACATCCCCCGTTTCGGTGTTATATATAAGATTAATTCAAATTTGCGTATACATATAAATGAGTGATAAATGAATAAATAATCTTATTTAATTTCATTATTACATTTATTTGAATTTATAAAGCATATATTTCAAAAATAATAAAAAATGTTATGTTGAATAGCTGGTTCGAAGTTTTGTTTTTATAATGAGGAAATATTAAAATACTAGTCAAGGCATGTCAAATTTTCTGAATTTATTATGTCAGCGCTACATCCATTGGTCGGAAAATCAAAAGAATATTTTTTAATATTTTGTCATCATAAACTTGTCATTAATTAATAAGATAAGTCACCAGGTCAACGGCAAAACCATTACAAATATATTTATTCCCTGACTGTAAAATCCACGCGTAAGACTCAACGGTTAAACGCAACGGTTAAACATTATGGACATATGTATTTTTTCAAATAAGTAAATGAAATTTGAAAATAAATCTTCATTTAGAAATAACGAGTATTACTCGAGTATTTTTAAAAATACTCGAGTAATTTAAAAAAATACTCAAGTATGTATCGAATATTCGAAACTCGAATGTGAGTCTCTAATAGTGACCATTGATGTAGCGATATGCACCGTATAAAAAAATAGTCTTATAAAGATATATTATATACATTAACCCTTTGGCAACGGGCGAATTTTCGTAGGTATGTGCGAAAAGAGCGGGCCGGAAAATTCGAATTTTCCTGGGTTTTGGGAAAATTAATGTACCTGCCGTAATTTTAAATATTTTTTGATTTTTTATTTTATAACGTGTTGAGAACAATATGCTCTGCGTGAAATTGCAATATATTTAAAAATTAGCTCAATAAATATAAATAATAAAAAGTGATAAAGCCGAAAAAATGTTCTACTCAAACTTAAAATTCGTTTTCAAGTTCAAAAATATGTTTTTTTGAGCGACTAGATATACTTACCGATTATGGTATTCAATAATATGAACTTTCTTTTTGTATCACAAAAGTAAAAAACTTGTAAAATAATGGTCGTCACTTTGAGGACGGGTTTAGTATCTTAGGTATTTGCGAAAATAGCGGGTCGGAAAATTGAATTTTCCGAGTTTTTGGAAAACTACGTATCTGCCGTAATTTTAAATATTTTTTAATTTTTATTTTAGAACGTGTTGAGAGCAATATGGCCTACGTGAAATTGCAGTATATTTAAAAATTAGCTCAATAAATATAAATAATAAAAAGTGATAAAGCCGAAAAAATGTTCTACTCATACTTAAAATTCGTTTTCAAATTCAAAAATATGTTTTTTTAAGCAACTAAATATACTTACCGATTATGGTATTCAATAATATGAACTTTCTTTTATATCACAAAAGTAAAAAAACTTGTAAAAATTATGGGCGTCACTTTGACAACGGGTTTAGTTTTAGGTATTTGCGAAAATAGCGGGTCGGAAAATTCGAATTTTCCTGAGTTTTGAAAAATTAATTATCTGCCGTAATTTTAAATATTTTTTAAATTTTATTTTTTAACGTGTTAAGGACAATATGCCCTACGTGAAATTTCAGTTTATTGAAAAATTGGCTCAATAAATATAAATAATAAAAAGTGATACAGTCGAAAAAATGTTTTCCCTCATACTTGTAATTCGTTTTGAAATTCAAAATATGTTTTTTAAGTGACTAATTTTACTTACCTATTATGGTATTCAAGAATATGAACTCTCTTTTGTATCACAAAAGTAAAAAACTTGTAAAACATAATGGGCGTCATTTACGATCACGTTTTTGTCTGAAGTCAGATAGATACATAGCTGATAACTTTACAATCTATATGCAAACATAATACTTTTTGATTGTTTTACAAACGAAATTATATTATCATCATTATCAAACCACTTACGTATAATATGATTATTATTATATCACTTAAAAAATAATTATTACATTAACATTTATGGTCTCCAATGCAAGTTGGATGCAAACTTTATCACACTTTATGCAAACATGTCTTGACCGTTTCATCATCCTTCCAGCGCCTTTATTGCACACTGTGCACTTTCGCATTTTATTTTGTAGCAGTCTTTTCACTAGGTTACTGGGAGTGGTAGTTGTTTTGACAAACTATGCTTGTTTTTTGGACCAATTTCCGAGCAAGTAAATTTTAGCCGTACGAGGCTTTATTTTCCTCGTAATTTTTTTTATACAGAAAAACGCATTTATGTAGCATCATTCGTCCAAAAATATGGAATTCTACTTTCTTCCAGTATTTGAAGGTCCGTCTTTTTTTTCCAAATACATATGTATATAACATCTGATCTGACGAATCGACATCTCCGTATACTTATTGTAGACTTCAACAATTTCAGGCTTGAAATCTCTTTTTTATTCAATCTTGAAAAAGTCTTTGGTTTTGCGTATGTTGATACTAATAGTACTGGTTTTTTCTGCGATTTCTTCTCTCGATATCCACAAATTAGCGTCTGATTTTTTTTTTTGAAATATTTTGATTTTCCAATTGTATATTGGTGTTTGAAGAGAGTTTTGCGAGTATATTTTCTGTTTTTACGACACGTACCTGTCAAATACGGGTAGTATTCTTCCATAAGATTTTCTGCTAAAGGTACCACGTGTTATCCTTTATACAGAAAGTTACCTAATTTCATTACTGCAAATACAATAAATACAACTGAATACGGAAGTCCTTTTTCTATTTTCACCGCTTGTAAATGGATCATTTTTCCTTTATAACAAAAAAAATCGAAGCAATAGTTTACAACGGAGTCTTAAAACATCCAAAATTTTATCGCCAATCTATGGTAATAGATGGGTGATAAAATCTCCCATATGCTGGGTGCGTATCAAAAAAATTTCCAACGTATTCTGGAGTGCCACAGGGATCAAACCGTGGTCCTATTTTATTTCTCATTTTTATTAATGACATTGTGCTAAGTATGAGTGGAATAAAGTATCTGCTCTTTGCTGATGATTTAAAACTGTTTCCAACCATCAGGGATGAGTCGGATTGTACTATTCTACAGAATAAACTTGATTGTAAATTGGTCCATTATAAACAAACTTGACTTCAACATTTTGAAATGTTTCTGCATTTCATTCATTCTCTCGTTCAAAATTTCCTATCAAATATAAATATGAGATATCGATTATGACTTTACAGCGTTTGTCTGAAGTTGTTGATCTCGGTATAACATTTGACTCTTCTTTCACGTTTCATTCTCACATTTCTTTTTATTACCCTGCAGTCTAGTAAATTTTTGGATTCATAGTTCGGCAAAGTAAGCCATTTGAAAACCCTACTGTGTTTCGTACTCTTTATGTTTCCTTAGTTTTAAGCTATTTGGGGTCCATATGAATATAAATATAAGTCACAACTGGAGCAAGTTCATAAAAAATTCTGCTTTATTATTATTTCAAAAAAATTCAACTATTTCCCATTTGACAATTCATTAATGGAATATTATCCAACCAAGTTTCTTTTTAGGAATGCTGTCATTTCACTCTCTTGAAGCTAGAAGATTAATTTCAATTTTGAAACATTTTTCTTCTTCTTCGGGGCCAAGTTGATAACCCTGATATCCTTGAAAATTTAAGTTTGCATGCTCCCAGCTTTTACCTACGTGGTCGTAACAAAGACAAATCAATTTTCTTTGTCAAAACTTGTTTGTCACGTAGGTCTTTTTCAATCTCCAGTTGCAAGGGCTATTCGGCTGATAAATGCTGCCTGTTGATGTGGACATATTCGGCAGTAAACTTGATGCTTTGTTAAATTTTTTTGTCTTCTTATGTAAATAATATTTTTCTGTTCTGTTTCTTATTTTTGTGTAATATTTATGTAATTTTATTAATTTGTCAAAATGCATGGTGCATTGGCGCTTGCTGTAATGCCATGTATTTTATATAGTTTTTTGCCAATAAATAAATACATATATTCGGTTTTCACGTGATGCCTGTTTCCAATATAACTGCTATAAATGCTTTGATTTCCGCTGCAGTTACCGGTTTTCAGATAAGTTTGGGTGGTAATCAAGTTCATTATAATTGAGCATTAAAAAAAATATTGAAGTAAAAAATGGGTTCAGCTGATTTTGGCTGATTGTTGGCTTCATCAATTCCACTAAATTCTTTTTCAAAATTCTAATCACTATGACTATAGAGTTTAATTGTAACACACTGTAACGCGTCTTGTCAGCTGCACAACGTCACTGTGTGAATTTGCACTATCAGAAGAATGATCTGCCATTATGAGTATTATGTTTACAATTATTTTTGTTCACGACCAACGAAAAAAATCTGAAGTATACCCCGTATGAAGTATATCTAGTTATGAAATATGCACATATCCAGGTTTCGAAAAGTGAGTTTTATAAAAATAAACCACTTTTTCGCTAACTCAATCACCAATATGTTGTTCCATGTTGATTTATGAAATAATTGTCCTTGGGAGAATTCTTGAAATACGTATGTATGTTTGTATGTTTGTCCAGACTACTTTATGGGCCACTTTTTATGCCAAATTTCAATCATTTATTATAAACTCAAACACTTGAAATCAATCAATTCAAAAATAAAAAGTTGAATTATTTATCGATATTTCCATGTTATTATCAGGTAATTGGTATTTGCGATACTACATTCAAAATACATGATATATATAATTTACCCACATCATTCATTGAAACTCATTTACATCAAATTATTGCTAATTCATATAGATTACGAATAACAATTACACTGATCTACATTGATTTTTGTACATAAACGATTTAAACTGTTTGCTACACGTCAGTTCAAGTACATTCGTGCATGGAAATGCTGGAAGATGGCGAAAGGCGAAACCCGGGTGGCTAGCGACAAAACTCGTGGAAAAGTGCATAATTCAAACGAATCTAATTTGGTATTGAAATTCCATGAAGTACTTTCAGTCGAAATTCTTATCTAATATGAAATAAAAATCATTTTTATTTCTGTATTAGTGGTCCGTAATTTATTTTCCTTTTTGTACGGTCGTACACACTTTACACCAGCGATTTTCAAACTGGCATTTGCAATGTAGAATTTAGAAATTTCGATCCGTGTAGCTTCTACCGTATCATTCTCCTTCACACAACTTCGTCCATACGAAAATAAATGGTTTTGTGTGGCATTCATGTCGATAAAATATATATTTTTTTTAAAATACAAAAAAAAAGTTTTTGAACGAATGTGTCGATTTTGATAAAAAAAATTAACACAAAAATGTGTTCTACATATAGTTTATAAACAGTGTGTGCAATTGTTTTGACAAATATTTTGTCTAAATTTCGTTCCAAATAAATATTTATTGTAGACATTCATTATTACCATAGACAGCGCAAAAAATATATGAAAATGATATTATTTTAAAAAATAAAATTTCACGTAGGCATACAAAAACAATGTTATTTTATACATCAGGGAGACTTTTTGTGAAACGGGCCGCATCGATGTTTATAAAAATTTGACGGGCCGGATGACAAATAATTTCGTGTTGGAATCCAATTGGAATATGTATTTATTTATTCTAATACAATTATATTATGTAAGCCACATGTTCCCAAAGTGGACATCCACGCCTCCCAGGGGGGCCTGGATGGATCTGAGGGCGCCCTGAAAGGCCCAGGGGAGTAGAGGAGTCTGGGAAGCAAAAAATGGGGCCATGCAGGAAATTTACACGGGGGCCATGAGTCAATAAGTTGGAAACCTATGATGTAAACAAATGTAATTTTTATTGGAATTTATAATTTAAAATATTTTTTATTTTTTATGGATTCATACGTTGTCGTATCTTATATTGATGAATTAAAATAAATAGTTATGAATTCACAAACAAATCATGAAATTATAAAAAAATGATTTTTATTATTTGAATAATTTATTTTCAAAATCGATAATTTTTGGAGGGTCGCATGAAAATATTTGGTGGGCCGGATCTGGCCCGCGAACCTTTGCTTGGTGACCGTTTTCCGACATCAATAGAAAAAGCAAACATAAAAAAGTCATTCTCTATTATATTTATTTTAATTTATTTTATACATACACATGAGTAATTATAACGTATATTTTTTATTATCTAATTCAAAAAAATTTATAATATGTTTCTATGTTTTTTTATTCGATTGATTTGAAGCCGTTAAAGATATATTTCTGTTGAAAAAAACAGAATAACACGTTGCCGTAACGGGACGTCATTTGAACACGTGCTGGTCATTCGGTGCATTCAAAGCATCGCGAACGAAGAGTTATTATTATTATCAGCTCAGCTAAATTAGGCTTAAAATAGTTAAATTGTGTATTTTACATTGTATGCTCGAATGTTAACCATAAATGTTGAATAAAATCAGTGTGGATATACGTGAAATAGTCAATCTAATATGAGACCAATCAATCGTCGCTTTTGCGACGACCCGGCTTTTTCGCACGAAACACGATCGTCGCAAAATCGACGACCCGTAACCAAAGGGTTAATAACTATCGGAAAATTATATTTAATAAAAGTGCTACCTTGTAATATAACATATTATCTCGTGATAATAATACGCTTAACACGTTTCCAATTTAGCAGTCATATATCACTGTTAGATTACATAATATCAATTATTAAACACCTACTGACTTTGCCAACCAATATCCGCGTTTTTTCAACATTCGTCCAACAACTCTAACAAGACGTATCGAACAAAACAAAAGATAAATTTTTCGTGCTACTTGAAAAAAAACATAGTTTTTAACCGCCGACTAATTAATTATCGATATCTCGTCCGGGTTATATCGGCAGTAAATTATTAATAATTTTAATTCTGTTTCAGATATTCACGAACTATTTTATAATAACGTCTTATTTTTGTGTCAGCCGTTTCCGATTGATTATATAATTATATATATCTGTGGTTATGTTTGTTACCGAAAAATATAAAAATTCTTATGTGGTGGTGCAAAAATATTACACGAAAATTATTACTGTCAAATAATATCGATGGTTATTTCGAGCGCCATTATCTAGAAAACATGCATAACTAGTATGTTACTCGGTACATTATGGATATATGGTCACGGGACATAATCCCAATCCTCTCGAGCTAAGCTCAAAAAATTTACACATACCTGCCTATAATTTTATGTTTTGACTTTACTCTTTGAGTTCTTGTGGTTACTATAAAATGTGAAATCAAAATGATTAAATCTGAAGAATATTACTGATTATTGTATGAGTACTGAATAATAAACTTATGTGACTGTCTCTATCTGTATAATATTATTATTTGTGTAGTTTGTGGTAGCATTTTTGCTCCTGTAAATTAAAACAACTCGATTTCATACTTATTGCGAAGTATTCTTTAGGATCTTCTATTATAATAAATTTACAAATTAAAGACGAAACATTTCAAAAAAAATCGTAAGCCTTACATTCATTTCATTTAATGTGCTTATTTTTCATAAATCCTTACAAAAATTCTGTCCCGTGACCATATATCCATAATTTACCTTTTACTCAATATAAAATACCTTTGATTATTTCACGTATTGCGCTACTAATTCTAATACGTGTTTCGGACTTATTATAGCAAAGGTTGCTGAAGTAATAAAGCAAGATTGATTCTATTATTCTAAAATGAGAACGTTACAAAAATGGAGTTTGGAATTTTTCCATTTTACGGGATGCAAGGAGGGTGGGATGGAAAGAAAACAAACAATAATTATACTACTAATGAAATGCAATCAATTGGTAAGGGTTAAACCAATTAGAAATAAATTTAGCAGTGGCGAGCAACCTGTCCTACTTTTACTCGATTATTATTGAAAACAAAAAAACAAAGACAAAAATGTTTTGGTTTTGTAATTTATTTGTTAATCAATGATGGCTATTTTTTCCACTTCTTCATCGTATTATCACATCTCGTCACAAAATTGTTCACCTTTTTGTCTTAAATACATGTTTGAACTGATGAATTATATCAATCTTTCATATCCCCTTCCTTACAAACCGTTACGTTTTTAAAATCCTTTCTTCTTCATCAAGTGCGTAACACCATACCAGTGCTCAGATGGTTCATCCTGGCATGCCGCAAGAAAGGTTGTTTGATTGAATTTGGCAATTCTTCTTTTAATAAAAGGCACAGTAAAAGATTTTGAGATGTATATTACGTCTTCTGATGTATTGTTTATCCACACTTGATAGTAACATAGTGATATCTCAAATTCGTGAAACTATCAAGATATCAGGTCTTGCCATCTGACTATTTACATATTAACGCCTCCTTAACCGGTTGATTAAATATATTCTAAATCCATCTCTTAAATAAATTATACTTATCAAACAAATCAGAGGTCCGTAATACACTTGCTATTCTTATACAATTGACTGATAGACACTTGATCAAAATCTACCAAATAAAATGTGACCACTGTATTATAATCAAATACTCCGCGAGGCGTTCGTAGTTAACACAGCAAATAACGGCGTATGATTTGTGAATGAAAGTAAACTTAAATTGTTTTGCATGTGGTTCTCAGTTATATTGTAATAAATCTCATTTATGATGGAGTATATAGGGCATAATTCATGAAAGCTTTCAGTGTCGCGTGAAAGCTATCGCTCGTTATTCGCCTATCTGTGGAAAACCCGTCGTCATATGTACACTTATTCTTCATGACCAATGTCAGGTGACTCCGCACTGATAAAAAATAATATGTCCGGTGGGGTAGTTGATGGTATTTGGCTTTTCACGAAAGGCTCTATAGATTGGGATGGATAATGTACAATAAAAATAACAATATCACATTCAAGAAGGATTCAAATATTTGGAAAAATATAGTTATTGTTTGGACCCTCGTTATGTTTGTGTATTTTATATAATGAAATACTTAATAATTAAACCAGGAATATTTATTTGAAATTAATCGAATTATTGACATTTTAATGTTTGTATTGTCTCAACTGTTCAATCGTCATTTAACGGCTTATTGCGGCTGGTACTTTTTTGCATAAACATCAGTTATTAAAGAATAGTAAAACATTTTCTTGTATTTATTCCACAGTTAATTTACTAAGATCGGGACCGGTTTCGCTCATCGCTAACATTTCCAACTGAGAAGAATAAACAGAGTTATTTATATCAGCTGAAAATGATTGCTACGAGCAAAACCGATTCTGATCTTAATATATTAACCAGGGCTGTGGAGTCGGTGAAAACAATTCCGACTCCGACTCCAGCATTTACCAAAACCACGACTCCGACTCCGACATTGACCAAAAACACGACTTCGACTCCGACTAAAAAAAGGTTAATATTGTCACCTTTTCCCCCTAATTTTCGTATTTATGTGTATTCAATTAAATATCAACCCTATCAATGCGGCCAAAAGCCAAATTTGACATATTAAATGCAAAAATAAAAAGTTCAAACTTTTCAAAATTTCCGACTCTGAGTACGACTCCGGCCAAAACGCCGCGCCGACTCCGACTCCACAGCCCTGATATTAACTATGGAATAAGTACATATTTTAAAAAATATTTTTAGTAAAATGCCTTTCCGCCAAGTATTGATACTGAACTCTTAAAAGTGATACTGTTTCTTTATAACTTAGTATCATTTTAACGTTGGAAGTAAAAATATTAGTGACAGTAAAAGCTTTCGTTAATAATATTGCCGATTCGTTACAAATAAAATCTTTACCACTTTTCGTTGTTTCCATTAAAAACCTCCGCCCCTCTTTTTTTATCGCAAGTTGTTTATGTCGTCATTTCACACGTCACATCGTTCGTTGCTGACCTTAATTGTCGTAATTACCCTTAATTCGATTTACTACCAATCAAAACTGTAAAATCCCACAATTTCTAAAGCTTATGTCGATTCCCTACTTAATTTTACTCGCACTAATGGCGAATTGAAATGATTCAAAAGAATGCGGGGCAAACCTTAATGCAGTTTTAAAATAAATAAAAATTTATTCGATCCTGTAAAAAACACAATTTTGAAGTGTTTACCACAATAGTGGCGTTGATATACGAATTCTTTCAGAGTTGATTGAATTAAGTATGAAACAAATAATCCAAGTACTGGTGGCCCTCGACTTTCGCACCCAATTGGTTTCTGAAAACTTGTCAAGAGTGAGTTGAACATCACGCTTTTTTTCTTTTCTTGATAAAGATTACTTTTAAATTCTACGTCTTTCTCAATCGCCATACATACTAGAAAAAACGTTCTCCCTTAGATCAAATTCTTCCATGAAAGTCAAAGAGGCTTCTATCATATTATTGATGTTTTGACGAATTAATCAGGTACTTCTTCCTCACTTTCATTGTGTATGTTATTTAACTCTTGTTGCTCTATTTCACGGACTCCCAACCCATGGGTCGCGACGGGCTTTCTGTTTGTTCACCAAATTATACAGTCAACTAAAAAATATTCACTTAAACGCATTTGCGTCGATTTTTTAAATTACCTTAAAAAGGCTGGGAACCTATGCTCTAATTAGTATTTATTTAACAGAAGAACCGAGTGAAACTCAATCAACTCATTTACATCGTTGTTGATGCCACCCAAGCTAGTTCATTCATTCGGCTAACTATTTCACCTGTTAAAGTTTTCCGAGTCTTAAAAAATGTGCGAAATAGCGAATTGTACGAAAGTAAAATGTTCGAAACTCGAGGGTCGCATGTATTCTCGTTTTCAATGTGTATGATTGACAGCCTCCGGGCATGTTCATATCGAACAGTATAAAAAAATGTGTTGTTATGAGGTACGGTTTTTTTTTCATCCCAGTGATTCCGGATGCTTTGTAATATTGAAACGTGTGTGTGTGAACCTGTCTGTATTGGTGGAAATCGCAGCGCCCATATGTGCACAGGGTCATTCGGAGACAGGTAGATTATTTTGATCCGAAATCGACTGCGTGACGGTGCGACTATTACCAGCCTGACATGTGAGGACATTTATTATTTTTCGATCCTCCTTTCTACATATACAGAAATCGCATACTATTCTTAAGTATAGTGCTTCTCACACTTTTTTAGGCAAAGTACCCCCAAAAAAGTTTGAGGAACACTGATTTACCTTCGTTGTCCCCTTTTCAATACAAATTGCACAATTTTGTACTTTTCCATGAGCTTTGTCGCTTACGACACGTGATTCGCCTTTCGGTATCTTCAGGCAGATCAATTGCACGAATTAAATTGAACTGCCGCGTACTAAAAAGTGTGCATCGCTTACATTTTCAAAAAAATCCGATGTTTGTAATTTGCCCATGCTATAATTTATCCAATTTTTTGAACCTCATGTACATCAAAAGATTCGCTTAATCATCCAGATTGTGATAATAACAATTATTCATTGTGACTCACTTATTCTTATATTTTTTACTTCTTTTGCTGTTTTCATCATCCCTTTAACTATATTCCATATTTAAATATATGTAGAAAAGAAACATCATTATTAATTGGATTGAATAACTCATATATTATGTACATAATTTTGGTCTAGATTTTCGTCATTTACTGTTAAATCGATAAACCGGTTCACCGGTATTACGATCTCTAGACCAGAGATTTTCAACATTATTTTAATAATGAAACACTTATGACTGTTATACCACGGAGAGACCAATTAAAAGCTTTGTATTGCTCAACGAAACGTAGAGCTTTATCGGTTGGTCGCGCTAAGCCACATTTTTTTTTATCTCAAAAAGCTCCATCTATTACCATCAATATTTAGGTGAAATACTTGTGATGATAGGTGAATTTTCTCTGAAAGGTAACAGGTTATGGTTAGTGGATATCACCCGACGTTACAGAATTAATCTGCCGGGGTATAATTGATTATAACTAAGGATTCCAATTCGGATATTCGAATATTCGATATCCGGTTAGTATTCGTATTCGAGGAAAAATCACATGACAATTTCTCCACATTTAAAGAATAATTATGTATATCCTAGGTAGTGGTTTTTTTGCCTTTGCCCAACTCGGGTGCTATCAATAGCATATCATAATACTTTATTTTAACGAACCGGCTAGGAGTCGGGCCTAAAAAAACCTTTATTAACGTAATTTCATTTTTTATGCAGCTGCAAATTTTAAATATTGTAATACAATGTAACGGTATTGAAATATGTATTTATACGTTCTGTCTTTATCTAAGATTTTACAAAAGTTTTAGTCTTAAATTATTATACAATGTATATAAGTGAACAAGGAAACGTTGATCGTGCAACATCTCTATTTGCGTGCGAGTTATACGATTATTTATTAAAAACTTAGAAATCGAGACCACTTGCAGCTTGCAAAAGCAACTGGCAATTTCTTGTTTTTTAAAATATGTCCTTTAAATCATAATTTTAATACTATAGCCATGTCAAAACTATCCGGTTATCAGTATGCACCCGAATAGTTTAAGTGTTACTATTCGATATCCGAATAGTAGATTTTGAAGAATAGTTGAATCCCTAATTATGACCAAACACAGTACAAAGTGTTCCTAAGATAACTTTCATATCGATAATAACAGTTAAACCCTAAGTGTCCTACTTGCTTGTTACTCTACTGCGAAACACCGTTTGTGGACCACTTTCCCAGGCCGTAGATACGGTTTACGATCCCATTGGTCATACATTGTATTCCCATTACAATTTTAATGCACGTAGGTAGCTTATTAATAAACGTTTGTATATGATACATTTTAGAGTATCGCTACTAAGTGTTGCACTAGTTAAAAATAATCTAAATCTCTCGCCTGTCACCTGCTCGCGTTACAAATAGTAATTAATTTCCCTCCCCACGGCGACCGCCACTTTGTTATTAATTATTATTGCACACTCCGAGTTAGTGCATTAGTGTGATGGGAGAGCGGATCGCCTGTAATTATGTCGCGCGGCGCCGAAACGTTTAGCGGAACGGTGGTCTTGATTGGTTTAGAGCGCTCCGCCGCCGATAGGCTGACACATCGTACGATTATCTACGGAATTGTTCAACAAGTAAATTTTTACCGTTCTTTAAAAACTGTCATGTTTTCTCATACGCCAAATGCGAGAATAATTAAAATCTTTTAAAATTCGAACGACCTGATTGATCCACATTACAGTCTAGATATTTAAACCGAATGTAATTAAATTTTATGTGATTGGCACACATACATTTAAAACTACTTTTGCCAACTTATGGTTTTTTCCGACAATGGCGACACAATGTTAGGCTTCTTTATCGCTGGTCGAGTAGTCGAAGCCGATGGCATCATTGGTGGTGTGGTACTGGCGGGCTCGAACTATATTTCAGTAAATTTATGGAGTTCTCTGGAATTCATATACTTGTCTTGGGGAGTGGACATGGCTTAAAAAAACTTCAGTCATTTCGAGTGAACACATGATCGTGTACTGACTGAACCGAACCTGAATCGAAACCCGGGTCGTAAGCGATAACCGGTAGATAAGTTGGTGAACAATATTTCCAGGAAAATTGTGCTCATTTATTTTTCCGGAAGGTATATTAAACAGGCTACATTCTCCTACAAAATACATAATTATAGATACTCAATATTAATTAAACTGTAGATATTTTAGGTCAGTTAGATTTAACTTTAATCGTACCTTGTGTTGAGAAAATTAATAAAATCAATCGTATCAACACGTAAGTGCATCATTCTTGAGAGTGGTATTAAATTGTATGTTCCTGATTACACGGAGTAGAACCAGCATTTAAACGGTTTTGCTTAGGATGTTGAAATATTTCACATGGACGTACATAAGTGAGTTCAGGCGAGTACTACTTTTGATGTAATATACAAAACATAGTTGATTTTGAAGGAATATACTCGGTTGACTTCTTTGTCGATTTCCAATGTAAAAATGAATAAATAATTACATTGTTTTAATCTTTTTTCACATTGCAAAAGCAATAATCTTATTAATGTACTATATAATTTTTGTAATGTAAATAAATCATTGCCAATTAAAATAACCTGTGTTATAGTGGTTCCCAGTGATTTTAACATTTTTACCACGTTCAATCTTATCTCATCAAGAATTATTTTCTTTAAGAAATCTGCAATAAATGTAAATCATTTAAAAATCAAAATGTTTAACACCAGTAAGGTTAGCTATTTTTTTAAGTGCATACATCCGTTGCGTTTAGTAATACTTAAAAAATATACTAGCATTTATAATAGATAAATACATCGCAAAGAAGATTTTATACCCATTGCTCGAAGGCATTCCAATCACCAACTAATTCTCCCACATTAAGTCTATTAAATTTTCATGAAATGCCCAAAGCAAGTTCGTTTCCTTTATTTTATATTCATTAAGACTTCCGGTTTCGTCTTCGAATATTGCACATTTGTTATGGTTTCGTAATATGAAATATATTAGGACAAGGCTGTCTATAAATTAACCCTGCGGCGATGCGAGTTGGGCCTTTTGATTTTTATGTGCAGAAAAGACTTATTTGACTATATTTTGACACTGCGTGCGGCCCTCGGTTTGTTTTTTAAAATTTGCTTTCGGATAACCTAACTAGTAGAGTATATATTTATAATATATATTGAAATCTTAACCTCATTCACCGATACGGAGTAAGATTAATTGTTTTTAGTTTAAGCTTGTAATCCGTATGAATTAATTGGCTTGAAACACGGTTATATAACACTTATAATTAACTGTTTTATTATCAATGAAAGTCTTGAATTTATCCACGATTTCACAATACAGTCAACCCTCCAACAGCACCAAGATATAGATTTTTCTTAAGGCTTACTTTATCAAAAGTAAACGGACGTGCAGCTACTGATAAATATTCTTCGAATGCACATATTTCAGTTTAATATAACATATTCACGAAACATATAATTTGCATGAAGACTGCATGACACGAAAAAAAAAATAAAAAGCTTTATAACAGGGGGTTGACTGTATATTTTGCATAACACTCAAAAAATGAAATACCTGGATAGAAATCGACGAATAAAGTTATCATTTCTCGGTGCGTTATTCTTTTGCGGAAGCTCTTTGGTTTTCGTAAATATCCGGGAAGACATAATATACATAATAGAGTGATGACGAATTTCTTGGTAATCCTGGCTGTGACAAAATAATAAATTGCATCCACTAATATCAGCCTGTAACATAATTAACACATCAATATACCATTAAAATACCACTTGGGTGTAGTTTTTTTCACCATATTTAAATGATAATAAGCGTGCAATTTGTTGGGAGGGGAAAAGTGCTTTAAATCGTATACTCGAAAAGCGGTACGTTGATAAAAAAAATTTGAAACTTATTAGGCGGGTAAAATATAAGCCTTTATGAATGTACTGCATTCGTAACGAATGTGAACCTCGATTACTGGTCATTTTAATTACATTACTTTGGTAATTAACATGTTATTTTGAATTTGATGGCCGATTAGCAAGAGCACAAATCGGTCCACTCTGTAAGAAGCTCTATAGAAAATAGTTGTTCATCGCTTACTACTTATTTGTTATGACTTCGATGTGGCTTGTGTATTAAATACATTAATTCTATGAACAATAATAATTAATTAAAATAATATCGTAGACACTCTTTTTTGCACTTCTTTTGAATTCTGCAATCATCTTAATTAGTGACGTTGCTTCTTCGATTTTGATCAATTGCAATCAACCGAATAGTACCATTATTGCATGTTTCGTAGTATTGCAACTTTATTTTAAAATATTTAAATAATGACAATTAATATGGTCGACTAATGTTAATCCACGGCTTGACGTAAAATATATGTGTCAAATAACTCGTACAATTAGCGGACGGATTACATATTTTTTTGTAATTTATCCTTTCTGTTTTCATTTTATTGTAATGGATAAAGTGAATATTTACTTGAGTACAATCAGCAATGCTTAGATCAAAAGCAAACTTAGATCGACAAACGGAAGAGTTTCACCATTACTTCTTTAAAACTATGGGCGATAACTTTTTTTTACATGTCCGCTCCCAACTTGGAGCATATGGACTCTTCACGGAGTTTATCTAACATATGTTATTCTACGAGAACTGCTTGTTACTCAGTTGCTCAACCTCTCTTTCTCGAAGAGAGTAGGGATGGAAAGGATACGAGGACTAGTGATTAGCTGATCGCTGTAACTATGCGTCGCTCTTTGGGATCGGAAAGGGATTTTCAACAACACAAACACCCATGCCATTGAACAGATTTATCGACTTGAAAAATCCGCTCGTACCGGGAATGGAACCCGCAAGCCAACAACGTTGACACTGCGCCACGGACCGGACTTTAACTTTATGCAATCTTAAATATCTTTTAAAAATTGCCTCAAAGATGGCTCCGGCAAGCTGTGATATGTATAAGTATATTATATACCTGAAAGGCAATTTGATCAAGCAGAGACACTTTTTTTCATTAATCAAATTATTAATTAGTCATTGTAAATGTTTACAAGATAAATTATAATGATACAGCTCAATTATTACGTCCTTCCAACGCAACAAAGTTCCCACACCCAGACTTAAATCTTAAATCATTCAAGTTGCTTTCTTCGTTTGCTATCAGGTTTTACCTCGCCTTCCCCTAATCGCTGCTTCATTATCTTCCGCATAGTTTTTGTCTGATTTGAATAGCCGTAGATCATAATAATTCACAGCCGAACCTGCAGTGCACAAAAAAAAAAGAACTGACATTTCACACGCTCGTCGTATGTTGCAGAGAAATAAATGTGTTAGATAAGTGTGGCCAATCAATGCTAGTTGTTTGTGTGTAACATCTGTTTTGCATTCCACATAATCGATTCGTTATAATTACGATCGTAAAAAAGTTGATCCACATCTCGTACCCGATCACATTATAAATATATATGTCGAAATAATTATTCGTATTTTTTTACCGCATAGGAAAGTCAATCATCTCGAGGATACCTGCACCATTTAAATTTGGCCTACGGGGTACTCGAGTAATTCGAGGGCCTGATTGCCTAAAGAGGTAAACTGTAAAATTTTACGACTCGCGATGCTGTTAAATTGTTGTGCATTGAAAACAAAGTCGTCTGCTAATGGAGCGAGGCCTCGAAAATTAATAGGAAATTTTGATTTGCATATTGTATTTTTTACAATTAACCCAGAAGGCTCTACTGCAAATTGTGTCGTGATGTCGGGTCCGAGGTCGAGTCTCAACTTCGGTTGCGGAGTTCGCAGGCTTGAGATCCATCCAGCCCGGGCAGTTTCATTTTTTAATCGAATTATTGCTTTCTGCTTAGAGACATGGGCTTAAATCTTTGTAATCCAAATAATATTTACTTTCGAACTTTGTTCTTTTATCTCATTGTTATATTCTTATTCATGACGACGTATTTATTACTACGCCTCACTGGTTCTCTAACTGCAGTCTTTCGGCTGCATCCAAATTGATCATGCCATTGGCTTAATTCTGTCATCGTATAAGTCAGTTTACCCTAAGTGTCCAGGAGACAGTTAAAACTGAAGCAAGGCGCTACTGCGATGCGTAAAATTGTCACTTGGATTTTGACTCCTTCCATTCGTATATGTATTTGGACATTAAATGAATGAAATAGATACGTTACTTTACTTGCCAACCGAAATCATCAAAACATACTAAATACTAAAAAAAATGATTTACACAATGTTAGAATTTAGCCGACGATTTCATTGTTCTTTTTTTTATTAGAATATATTAAACACGATATTATTAGATATCAGTTAAAACTGCTGTTAAAAATGAAAATGTTGCCTAACTCTGCTTTAGTACGTTCAGTAATCGAGTGATTAGCATCAATACTTACCCTATATCTTTTCATTATCGACGATATTAATCTCAAGATTTCAGATGCTACTCGAAGAACAGGTGTATAAATTTGATTTTTGTATTAAATATGTAACTATTTTAATGTTTATTTCAACACCGTATCTCACAACATTAGGTTTACTTTTGTCTGTTACTCTTTATATTTTTTTATTTTGTTTCGTATAAATTATACTATAGCCTATTTAAAAAATTGTTTGTGGATTTTCATAATACATAAGTATACATATATTTAGCTGCTAGCTTATAAACGCGTCAAAATCAGATTTTCAAATCTTGAGGTCCTATTACTGACGAGCGATGAGATCCCGAAGAAGCTTGTAAATATTGGTGACGTTATCTGAAAAAGAGAAAGGACCCAGAGCTGATCAAATTACAATCTTCAATGATATCGAGAATCTTCTAAGCTGTGTCCATGGATGAATTATACCGGGACCTGGTTCATTGAAATCGGGATTAGACATATCGGACGGTTGTTTCAGTACCAGCATTTCTATATTTCATACTTAATAGCGGTACCTCAAACATCTTTACCGGTATTCGAAATAGAACTGAAAAACACATGGATAAACAAACATTTCGACCGTTTAAGATTTGCCAATTATTTATTACAATCAAGTATCAAAAATATTAATATCATAAGCTAAAGATTAATTTCTGAATTTAATAAATATTTTCAACTCTTGTTTCTTTAAATTCATATATTAACAATATTAACATTGCCTTCCCGTTGCGTAAGACAGTTTATCTTTAATATCTATCTTAATATTAGTGATACAATGTGTAAACTTTTGGTATTCTTAAATCATTGTTTTTTTACACCTTTTGCACTAAAAAGTATAATACAATTTATGCCTATAAAGCCATAAAACTAGGGAATTTTAGCCCCCCCCCCTCTTCGGATCACACGTTACTTTTCTTGAACTATCTTTCGAGGGTTAATTAGATATTTGGTTCGAAATAGCCGTCTCAGATTGTTGGACGAACAGTTATTAATTAATTTTACCACCATGTAAATAATATACCGGAATCCCGGCCTTGGTAATACCGGTATTGCAATCCCTATGTGCGATGTTTTCCATAAAAATATTTCGACATTCTTATTTGCTAACTATTCAAAGCTATTAAGATAAGGTGACTCCGTTTGAGACAGAATTCTATTTACATGTATTTTAATTAATTATTTTTTACCACTGGCAATTAAAAAGATCCGGTTGATCTTTGTTTTTTGACAGTCAATGAAGCTGTGTTGTGCACAGGTGAATTAATTACAAATGGTAATTTCTTCAATTTAGATATAGCCTTAGGTTTCATAATTAATAGCGAAGCGTTTAATGTGAAACTATATTTGCATGTACGATACTACCAACCTTGCCGATTGAATATCTGTGTAATTTATTAAAATGTATAGCCATTTAGAACGTATGATTAGGAGGTGCCAACCCGACGTTAGTTAATTAATAATACTTATTGACAAATGGATAAGTAATCATTTTAATCGTATCGAAAATCTATATCGTAAATTTCTCATCAAATAAACGTATATTTATATCACATTTAAACAATTCCGTAAAGACATGATGAAATTTATTACTTGATTTTATTTATAGTATGGTTAATAGTGGCTTAATTATGAGGCGCCAATACCTTCGGCTTATACGTCGCCAAAATGAGAATATGATTTATGCTACTGACAAATATCTGAACTTGGATATTTATTTCTCTTTTCTTAAAATATATCACCCATTCCAAGCCAAAAGTGTTAGTGTCAGATCGCTACTTATCAAGAGAGCAAAAATATTGTGTCAATTAGACCAACATCGTTTCTTTTTCCATTTCTTTCCATGTATTGAGTTTCCTTTTGACGATTTTTTTGTGAACTTAACCTCATACTCATACTCAGAATCACCAAAATGCTACTTACGCCTTTTTGTCTTGGTGCCGCTGATGATAATGATAAAAGGAAAAGCTTTAATGTTTGTCAACGATATTGTTTCGGGTATCGACATATTACGAGCTTACGTGAGACAAATAACTTATAAATACATATTCAACATCACCGATACTTTATTTTCGTTTGCTATTTATTCATTGAATGCAATCCAATTCCATGAAGCATGGAAACTGTTATTTTCCAACATTTATGATTTTGTATTTTCACTCCAAAAACCAATTTAAAATGTAGCTGTGAATATATCAGAAAAATAATATACGACTCCACGATTCATAGATTCATTCGCAGCCCTTCTGATTCGCCAATAAGATTGCCCAATTCGCCTCTGATTCCCATGCTCTTCGATTCAATTTATTATCTATGGCATATCGATGGATAGACAATGCTCCAGATTAGCATTAGCACTAAAACTGCGCTTAGCTGTAGAATTGCGTTTGTGTTTATTTTGCAACAAATCGGAGGCTCTCCGCTCGTTTCGCGGGAGATTCCCACATAAATTACATTCTACCCGCTGACGGCCGAGCACCGCCTGCCTCTCCATTAATGTAATGCTCAGATTGCCTGACGCTGCATCAGCCAAATATGGTACTTATTATTTACCTTGTGGGACTGTTCCAAACAACAATAATTGAG
The DNA here is from genome assembly GCA_028554975.1 of Himalopsyche kuldschensis. NCBI lineage: Eukaryota > Metazoa > Arthropoda > Insecta > Trichoptera > Rhyacophilidae > Himalopsyche > Himalopsyche kuldschensis. Next base: position 1,628,906 of record JAHFWI010000092.1, read on the forward strand.
TGCATAAATAGGCCATGTATTTCGTCTATGGTTTGTGTTTTCATTTATTTATGAATAATTTTAGACTTTAGGTTCATTCTGTTGGAAACCTATAGATAATTTTATACGTTTTACGAAATATTCCTTTGTGATGATAGCATTGAATAAAAAATTTCATTGTTAACTTTATGGACATATTTTTTACTGAAGCTTTTCACATTTTATTTCATTATACGCATAAAACCATAAAAGTATTTTCTTTTATATTTTCAAGCCCTCATCATTGTTCACTATTTTTAAAAATTGCCATTTTACAATCCATACATACAATAAAACCGCGAAATAATGAACTAATTTTGGCGTCATTGCATCAAATCAAAATCCTTTATTTAATTACGTAGCTAATTTTTCTTTATCCGTTTTCTTATGTTTGAGAAAATAACCGATGTTATCCAGTGAGAGAAATTTTATAGAAATGCTTTCAAAAATTTGGAGTGCGATGTAGCTTGGCGAATATCAATGATCGGCCGTTGCACGTTAAAACTTTCGCAGCTCTGTGCCCATTTCATAATCTATGGAATTACAGGACGCTAAAATAATTTTCATGTTTTTCCGCTCCGTTGTATCAAGCAGTTCCGTACTTATTAATTAATACAAGCTATGATTTTTCGCCCGACTTGTGGTGCGGTGGTCATCGTTGTCCGGGCTTCAGTCGTTGTATGAGCAGATTTTCAGTCGGTTTATCAATTCTGTCCGAAGGCAATTGATGTTTATGTTGCTTAAAGTCCCTTCCAATCCCCAAAAGCGTCGCACAGCGAGAGCGATCCGCTGATCCCTGTACTTGTCCTCGTATCCGTTCAGTCCCTACTATCTACGAATAAAGACAGGTTGAGCAACTTAGTAAGCAGTTTTCAGAGAAAGAATATGTTGAAATTAACTCCGTGAGAAATCCATACGCTCCAATTTGGGAGCGTATCAATTGGGGGAATTTTTTACGCACCATAGTACATGATCAAAAGATCAGTCCTGTGCAGCTCTGTATTGAAACATAAACGTGATAAGTAATTTTTTCTTGGCCGTATAACGGCTTCATACACATAAGTTGGCTGGTAGTGGGAAAGCCAACTAGTATTTTTTTGCATCAACCAAGCCAATTGAAGTGCGTCTTTATTGATATTAGCATTTATTTATAGGGTTATTGTGTACAGTAATTCAAATTGAAATAAATAGTATCGTCACCCAAGCAGATGAATACGTACTCGCCAACTTAGATGCAATATCTTCAATCGGCCAAGTACAGCTCGAGGCTTGTGTGACTTATTGCACGAGGACTCTTTGAGAGTATGCGTGTCGCTGTCTCCGCTTGACGTCCAAACTTTGGGTCGCATCGTATACTGCCTCCATAAGCATAAAGGCTATTAAAGTTATTTACCAGTCATTTTGTGATATAATGAGTCATTTTCGTAAAATTTTCGGGATACATTTATTCTTTTATCAGCCAAATTTGCCTTATTACCAGGGCTGTGGAGTCGGAGTCGTAGAGTTGCGGTGTTTTTGTCGGAGTCGTGAAAACTTTTGAAAAGTTCAAACTGTTTATTTTTGCATATAAAATGTAAAATTTGGCTATTGGCCGAATTGATTTATTGAAATTTAATTGAATACACATACACAAGAAATTTAGGAAACAAACGTGGCAAAATTAAACTTTTTTTAGTCGTCCGAGTCGTGTTTTTAGTCAATGCTGGAGTCGAGTCAGTCAATATTGGAGCTGGAGTCGGAGTCTGAGTCGTGTTTTTGGTCAATGCTGGAGTCGAAATCGAAGTCGTCGACTCCACAGCCCTGCTTATTACTATCGTGTAACGTCAAAAATCTTCCAACAAAATATTTACGTCGACCATAAAAAAAGGAATTTTTTAATTGACTTCGAAAAAATATTTAAAATATTAAACGTATATTTGTTTTTTTATCATGATTTCATATTCCGAGACTTTACTTAGCTAATATTGAATATCGAATTTATTTTTGGCCGCAATTCGTACATGTACGGTGCAAGTATCAGTTGGGTAATACATGACGCCACGTACACGTTCGCGGGTAGTGAAGTTTTAACAAAATATATACCCCACACGTTTTGTGCAAATTGAGGAAAATATGATTAATCTTTCAACGGCTCCCACAGTTTGAGAACCGCCGTCACGTGTGTCGAATTCGGACCGCGCTGAATTAACGGTTAGTTTCGCAAGGTGGCGGTCGTAAATCCGAGTGAATATTGAATTTAATTGATGCCACCGCCCCCTCCCCGCCTGCCCCCAGGCGACAGTCTCCTTTTACCTACCTACTCTGAATTGTTATGTGATGGCGATAAATTGTACTTCACCATGTAATAGGTGTATGGAAATTTTAACCGGACAATGTAAAATTACTGCGCGGCGCTCTTTAATGCGATCGCATGAATTATTAAATGTTTGGCAATTTAATAATTATGAAGATTTAATTTTTGGGGGCGCAACAAAATTATCATCGATATCATAAATAATATGGTCGTTCGAAATTCAAAACGGCATTCGCGCGTAAAGTTTTTTTTTTTTTTAATTTAGGGCGTATCAAGTCAAACAATTTGCGCATTCAGTTTTGAGGTTAATAACGTAAATAAAATTTAAATCATAATCGAACAAGGTTCTATACAAGTGGTTCTCACGAAAGCTTTGGCTGTGGCCGCATTAGGAACATCAGCTGTCGAACAGAAATGTCTGGTGGCCGCACCAAATTTTGGTGTCGAGTCTTTTTTGACAAAAAGGCGTGTTTTGTGAGTTTTTGCGAACTAAAAATTCTTCAATTTTCAGTGTCATAGTTGACAAATTAACTTGTTAAAACACACTTTTATTAAATATCAATATTAACCATGAAGCTGTTGGTGGCCGCAGCAAAATCCTCTGGTGGCCGCACATGAGAACCACTGTTTTCCGATATCCGCTCCCTTTTCGGAGAATATGGCCGCCACACGGTGCCTCCAAGATTATGTGTCATCCGCAAACCTCCTCGCTTCTTCCCAGGTCATCCCGGCGTCCCGTAGCTCCGCTGAGTAGGCCCTCCGGGGTGACAGGCAGGATTCAGGCTCCCCTAGGGCATCCGCAGCACACGTCCAAGCCTGGTCCATCGTCGCCTTTTTTATTTTGGACGTAATAAGGGGCTAATTTGTCCGCTCTCTTACCTCCGTGTTCCTGACAAAGTCAAATCACCGCACTCCTAATATTCGCCGCAAGCATCTGTTTTTTCAAGCACAGTATACGGCTACCTTGAGCTTTTGTAATGTGCCATGAATCGCAACCATAAAGCAGATATTTATAAGTATTTGGCTTTGAATGTCTACTGAAACACAGTTTGAATCTAGTTTTAAGATTTGCGTACAAATGATATATCCATCTTCATGATGAGTTGCATATCACTAAGACCATAAGTATACGGCAAATGTAAGAATTACTTATGTATGTAGTTATCAGGGCTGTGGAGTTGGAGTCGTGGCGATTTAGCCGGAGTCGTACTCGGAGTCGGAAATTTTGAAAAGCTTGAACTTTTTATTTTTGCATATAATAGGTCAAATTTGCCTATTGGCTGGATTGGTAGGGTTGACATTTAATCGAATACACATAAATAGGAAAATAGGTCAAAAAAAGTGACGATATTAAACTTTTTTAGTCGGAGTCGAACTTTTTTTTACCGACTCCACAGCCCTGGTAGTAATAGAATGCTTACTTGCTTTCTGCGGCTTCCGTGGCGCCACTGTTATTGGTACTAATGTGTAATTGACCAAAAACACGACTCCGACTAAAAAAGGCTTAATTTCTTCACGTTTTTTCCCCTACCTTTCTTATTTATGTATATTCAATCAAATATCAAACAACCAATCCGGCCAATAGCCAAATTTTCCATATTATGTATATGCATAAATAAAAATTTCAAAATTTCTGACTCCGTGTACGACTCCTTCCAGAACGCCGCGACGAATCCGACCAAAAACCCCAACTCCACGACTCTGACTCCACAGACCTGGTCAAAAGTTTCTTTTCACCATGCCACCTCAAGAGCTTTTTTTCCCTATGTAGTAATCGCAACAATATTCATTTAGAACAATTAAAGTTTCTGAACATGGCAGGTATTATGCTATGCTTTATAATTTACTAGTATTGCTACCCGGCGGCGCTCGGACCAAGCGACCAATAATTATTTAATGTTATATCATTCGACATAATTATATCACAAAATCTAACATTCAAAATAGAGTTAAAATAAAATCACAAACTTTATTTAATTTAATGACAGCTTCATTCTCGCCCATTAAAATGTCCAAATTCAAGGAAAAAATCTAATTTGCTGCCAAAGAAATGTCAAATAATACCTTCACGTAAATAATAAACAGTATTATTAATAATAGAAGCCAGGAAAAGTTCAGTAGAATACTAATTTATTACATTTTGACTAAATGTCTTCGCCGATAAAAATTCAAACATTTTCTTTCATATTCGTTTTTATGGCAACTTAATGACCAACAATGCAAAAGGGAATTACAGACCCACAAACATTTTCACTTTTAAGGTGTTCACTGTCAATACTTGGTCGAAAGGCATTATAATAAAAATAATAATACATTTTTAGTACTTTTCCCACATAAAATGTATTTGATCAGGACCGGTTTCGCTCATGGCGAACATAGTCAACTGATCATTAATTATTATTTTTACTTCATTATTTTATTATCAGTGGTTGGTTGTCTTTATCCAACGTTATGATTATAGCAAGTGTCTAAAATATGCAAATACGTTAATTAATTCTGTTGCACAATTAATGTGTGATTCTTTTAACGTTAAAACTAGTTCACCTCAATCCGAAAAGTGGTATATAAATCAGACAAAGAAATAAACGGCCTGATTGATGATGAAAAGCATTCATGCATCAATAATAATTTATTTAATGATAGGAGACGCAGGTGACATTGTAAGGTTGAAGAAAAGAAATAAATTACTGATGCCGAGATAATTGACAGCTTAATAACTGTCGTAATATGTCGGACTATCCAAAGTTGCCGATGAGATAGCAACCCTTACTGCAATTAATCGAAGATCTTTCTCTGTTTAAATCAACTTTCGGAACATTGGAAACGTTTGGAAAAACATCATCTTCCTGTTTATCTGTGTCATATCGAGATTTGTAAATTTTGATGATTTTATTATCTACCTAATTGAAATAACCAAACCGTTGAATCTTAAAGCGGAAGATGTATAAAGAATTATTTTATGGATACGAGTCATTGTAAAAATGTTTATAAAAATTGACGATCGGGACAGTTTTCGTACCTCGCGATCACTAAACTGAATCACTTATTTATTTAATAATGAAAAAAAACAAGTTGTGCTTTATTTTTATAAATATGACACCTTTAAAGTAATTATGACAGTATATAGGTGTCATAAAATACCAGGAGGTAGACCCACCTGTCAAAAATTCTTAAACGTGGCTCAATTCTGCATTGATTATATTTATCAATATATTTTTTTTTCGCTACATATAATATTATATACTATAAATAGCAACCGTGTTTTTACTGGCTTGCAATATTACATTACATATGTAAATCCGTACAAGTAAACTTGCTCAAAATCTTTCGATTACGCGGTTTTTTAATGTAGAATTTAACTATTATAATATTTGTGAAACTGCAATCTTATTAAAAATACGTGTTTTCATTGGCTCATAGTTAAACACTCAATGCCTTTGTCTGGAATAGAGCATTTATTGTACCAGTTTGGCAAACAACAGCAATTTATTTTTATCGATTTATTGGCATAATTCTCCCCGTAGTTTAAACTTTATTTGTGTCAAGACGACCGGCATAAATTCATGTATATTTTGAAATTTTAATTATCTATGTAACATAACAAATCGAGGCTAAGACTCGCATAATTTCATGTGCTTTTTACCTAAAACTAAAGGCTTGCTTGGGCTAAAATTTATAATTAATCACCTGGCCCGGGTAATTGTTCTAATATTACACTTGTAACCTAATTCTGACGCGAAGAAAACCTGATTTTAGTTTAATCTTATATATAAAACCGAAACGGCGTATGTATGTCTGTGGGTCTGTAATTCCCTTTTGCATTGTTGGTCATTAAGTTGCCATAAAAACGAATATGAAAGAAAATATGTTTGAATTTTTATCGGCGAAGACATTTAGTCAAAATGTAATAAATTAGTCTTCTACTGAACTTTTCCCGGCTTTTATTATTAATAATAATGTTTATTATTTACGTGAAGGTATTATTTGACATTTCTTTGGCAGCAAGTTAGATTTTTTCCTTGAATTTGGACATTTTAATGGGCGAGAATGGGGCTGTCATCAAATTAAATAAAGTTTGTGATTTTATTTTAACTCTATTTTGGATGTTAGATTTTGTGATATAATTATGTCGAATGATATAACATTAAATAATTATTGGTCGCTTAGTCCGAGCGACGCCGGGTAGCAATACTAGTTGATGATAAAAATACAATTCACCTATTATATGTACTGATAATTGTATTCCTGTATTTAATTTATCTTTCCTCGCCCGAACCCGATCTACTGGCGAAGCCCTATTGCCTACCAACGTCTGCCAATATCTGAATATCAAATATATGATGACGGCATATTGTATGGGATTTATCGGGTCGAGGACATACTGCTGTACAGAGGAACATGTATACTCTTCACACTTTGATGACTAAATATGGCCAAAAAGTGGCACTTAAATGCTGCTTAAGCCAACCAAAATATTAAGGCATTCTACGTTGATGTGGTTTAGGATGGCTTTAAAAGGGAGGAAAAACAAACATAACTGAACAAATTTGAATTTCGTTTACCTTTCGTTCATTCGGGCACTTGATATGCCAAAAAGCGAAACGATAAAACTCATAGAAAAGTACAAAATTCAAACGATTCAAATTTAATATAAAATTTAAAATAACTTTGATTATTCCACGTATTGTGTAACTAATTGTGACACGTGTTTCGCCTCTTTCAGAGGCATCTTCAGACTTACTATCGCAAAGTTACTTAAGCAATTCTATCGCATATCGCAATACTATCGCTTAATTACTTAAGCAAACTTTGCGATAGTAAGTCTGAAGATGCCTCTGAAAGAGGCGAAACACGTGTCACAATTAGTTACACAATACGTGGAATAATCAAAGTTATTTTAAATTTTATATTAAAATGAACTTCCACAAAGTTACCGCCGAAACCATCGAAAAGATTCAAATTTACATTGAAATTCAACCATGCACCTTCAGTCGAAATTCTCAATTCAACTTTGTTTCTATTTATCAGGGCTGTGGAGTCGGAGTCGTTGAGTCGGAAGTTTTTGGTCGGAGTCGGAGTCGTCGCGGGGCTTTAGCTGGAGTCGTACTCGGAGTCGGAATTTTTTTAAAGTTTGAACATTTTATTTTTGCATATAATATGTCAAATTTGGCTATTGGCCGAATTGGTAGGGTTGATATCTAATTGAATACAAAAAAGTGACGATATTAAACTTTTTTTAGTCGTGTTTTTGTTCAATGTTGGAGTCAAATTTTTTTTACCGACTCAATGGCCCTGCTATTTATATATCATTAGAAGGGCGATTGCGGTGGGCGAAACCGGCCCTAATCTGAAAAATATGCTCTATTGATTCTGATTTTTTATTATTTCTTTTGGCATTTTTTTGTATATTGGTCAGTATACGATATTCGTTTAACCCCCGAGATGGATTGTTGACGAGGTACCGCCTTGACTTTTCAAGTTTACAATCTAATTCAATCGATCGTTATAAATTTTCGATGTCGTATCTCGAAAGCGAACGGTCACAGTGCACACTCGATAAGTATCTCGCAAAGGGCCACTCTGCGCGGCGTCGCTTATTGGGTGCCGCAGAAATAATGTTTTCGCATTGCACTATATTATTCAGCGCCTATATACTTATGTGTTGGATCGAGCGATCGCGTTCGGTTCCCACACTCTAGTTTCGAAATGGCCGTGCGATGCGCGGCGAAAAACGTGCTGCCCACCAGCCGTGGATAACCTTTTGTCTAATTTGCATGCCGGTATTTAATTCGCATTCGATTGCGAAACATCTGCAATGCTGAAAAGTGTGAACTAAATCTTAAAATAGATAACCACAAGTCCTGTCAAAGACATCGGATCCTTTCTATCAGGGCTGTGGAGTCGGAGTTTTTGGGCCGGAGTCGGATTCATCGTAGCGTTTTGACTTGAGTCGTACTAGGAGTCAGAAATTTTTAAAAGTTCAAACTTTTTATTTATGCATATAATATGTTAAATTTGGCTTTTGGCCGGATTGGTTGGATGATAATTAATTGAATACATTAATCGGAAAATAAGAAAAAAAATGTGACGTAATTTAACCATATTTTAGTCGGAGTCATGTTTTTAGTGAATGTTGGAGTCGGAGTCGTGTTTTTGGTAAATGCTGGAGTCGGAATCGTAATCGTTATATTTTTTAACGACTCCACAGCCCTGATTTATATCCCTACTTGCTTCGAAAAATAGAGGGTTATTAACTGAGTAACCAGAAAACATATGTCCTTTTAAACTCCACTAAGAGAGTCCATATGCTTTACATGGACATGGTTAAAATTGCGTCATTTTACTGCTGCGTTCCCTACTTCATATAACTATAAATTATATGTATCAAAATAAAGCGGCCAATAGTTCTAATCCCACTTTAAACACTTTAATAGTTTGATTTTTCATCCATCCGATTCTACAAATAGGGGGCGTATCTCGAGCGGGAAGCTAACTGCTTGTCCTGTCTTAGCTACACCATCCCATTCCTACATTGTCAAAAAACAGATGTTGGCCGACTGGTAACGAACAGTTTTCGTCATTGTGGAACCGACGGAAAGTAATTCAAATACTTCAGTACTATATAAAATTTGAATCGTCATTTCAATTTCATAAGTGCCTGAAGATGTCAAAAGACGAAACCGAGACAAAACTCATCTCAAAATAGAAAATTCAAACAATTCAATTTTAAACAGTTTTCATAAAACAATTTCAATTGAAATTGTCCGTAGTTGGTTGCAAAGAATACTACTCGGATCGCATGCCCATGTTTCTCGTCGGATAGATCTCAACGCTCGTTCGCTAATCGATTTATACGCGATCCTATCCGATCCGATCCGACCAGTCACGACCAAAAGCGTGAGTTTGCTTCATCCATGACGTGTTGCGTATGCGTGTGTGGGAATACTCTTTCGCTGTGTGCATGTTTGTCTCCCTCGGATCGTGCCGGTGCCGTTTTTATTTAGACACCTTGTACTATTAATGGCGCACACTGTACCTCCGACTCTTCACATATCGAAAAGCCAACGCTCGTTCGATGGATTTTCAGCTTTTTTTATGCGAACGGCGATATCGGTAATTGTAACGCGGTAACCGAGTGCCAGCGTGCTTTCTAGTATGTATCCGTGATCACCAATAACAGTAAATATAACACGCGTGCGAGCCGTAGTAAAATAAACAATCTTTTACGTATAATGCCTCATTCAGACCGAACGAGTACGCTGCCGAAATGATACTCGGCCGAGCACCAATATTGAGCGAGTAAGCGTCTACATTAGTGGCTTTCGCGAACAATTTTACTGTGACCGCAATGTAAACATCAGTGTTCCTAAGAAAATGTCTCGTGGCTGAACCAAATTTTTGAATCATTTCAATAACTTATCTGACTATCACTACTGCGTGTATTATCCCATGCTAATATATCTTGCATCATTGTTCAATCAAATTATTGATTTCTGTTGACAGTGGTATCTACGCTGTCTAAAATTGTCCCGCCCATCATCCCATCTTAACCCTTTAAACGCCAAGCCAATTCCATGGATTTTTGCTGTACGCCACCATTATCAATCGTCGATTTTTCCATGAATTTGCCACGTAACATACCCGGAAAATAATTTTATACTCAAGTTATTAATGATTTTCATAGAAAAGTGAAAAAAATATATCAAAAGTACAAGATTCAAAAAACGTCTCTAGGGCTGCCAAAAACAATAAATATTATAAATAAAAATACGATTTATATATATATTCTATAATAAACATATTATATAGTTAGCATAAATTGCATCTAGGGCTGCCACAAAAAAATAACATTATTTATGAATAAATTAGAATTATTTTGTTATGAATGGAAAGTATTTTTTTTTATAATAAAACTATATTTTATAAATAGCACAAAATGCTATGTCTACTACTATGTCTACTCGCACTTACTGATATTTAGCTATTCTCTTCTCACTCTGATGCTCTCTATCGATCGAGTGATCATTGCGATAATAAGGTGCCAGCCCTAGTGACATCCGTTAGCCCAACTTCAAATAAAACGAAAACGGTTCAACATATCGGTATTCTAAAAATCACATTGCCTCCAAAAAGTGTATCCGCATAATATTGCATTTAAAAATATTTAATTTATTCATTAATAAGCTCGTAATCGTGTTTGCGTACCTGCACGCAGTGGCGTCTAAACGGTTAAAAACGGGACGCAGTGAGATCTTTTTTATCCATACTCTCTTCGAAAAAAGATAAGTTAAGCAACTGAGTAAATGGGAGTACTCGATAAACTCCATTGTGAGTCGAAATTCTCTACCCATTACTGCATGGCCCAGCAAGTGTTTAATATCTATCTATTTATTTTTTGTATAAAAAATTGAACTTTAGCTATCAAACTACAAATAAGGTCATCAATTTATTCTCAGTTCGAATATATAATCTTAGCAGCATTCTGTAGACATTGCACTGACGATGCCCGATCAACATGCATGTACATTGTACATTATAAATAGGATTTCAAATAGACGTACATTAAAAATAAAAAAGATAAGCTAATTTAATTTCATGATTCATTTATTTCAAGCTATAAAACATACATATATTTAAAAAATAATACCAGAATTAAACGTCTCAAATTTTAAATTGGTTCGAAGTTTTGTTTTAAAATCTACCCGTAAGACTACGTAAACAATATATATTTTTTTTAAATAAATCTTCATTTATAAATTACTCGAGTATTTTGAAAAATGGACCGGTATTCTTGAGTATCGAGTATTCGATACTCGAAGTGGAGTCTCTACTGGCGATTTTTGCATAAAAATCGCTTTGATTTCCCAGTTCGAAATAATGCAATCTTTATGGTAGATTTCTTGCGAAATTGCATTTTTAAAATATTTTTAGTGCTACCTCGATTGATCTATAAATATGACGAAAGCGCAGATTTAACTCACGTTTTTTTATTCTTATATTGATCAGGTTTATATTTTGGCATATTAAATACAATTTTTGATCTAGAGAAACAGTTCGCTCCATCTTCATATTGTATGAATTTCAAATTGAGTAACAATTGAGGTACAGTGAAACCCCGATTCTACGTTTTTCAAGGAACCGTATGAAACAAACGATTAATGCCGTAAACGAAGAATGCGGGAAAGTTTTAAATATGAACGAAATGCCGGGACTATAGAAAATGAACGCACCACGCGGGAAAACGAATAATGCGAGAACGTAAGATCGGGGTTCCACTGTACCTTGATAAAATGTATATTGATAAAAGAATATTAAATGAAAGATGGAAAATTTTAATATTTTTTTTTTTTGCAGGATGGGTGCGAGTTCGGGCGAGGGACTGGTGGCAGCGCCATGCTGCCCTCCACAAGAGAGGTAATAATTAAAAAAGATTTTTTATTTATTTAATAATTTAGTCCTTGACTTTATCATCAATGTAAAAAGTTCCATTTTTTATTATTTAGATTCATGTAATTAAGTACACGTGTGTACTGGTCTGAGTTAATAGTTTCGTTATTTCTGAAACTTTATCTTGTTTTGATATATTTTATTTAGTCGGCTCCGTGGTGCAGTGGCTTCCGTGACGGACTTCACGGGTTCGAGTCCCAGTACGAGCATTATTTTTTCAGTCGATTTATCGATTCTGTTTGAAGGAATGTGTGTTTGTGTTGCCTACAAATTCCATACCACTCATCTGATCTTGTAAGCGAGGAGGAGTAATGAGAGCGACTAGCTAACCTCTCGTTATATCCGTCGAACTGAGGAGAGGCTGAGCGACTGAGTAACAAGAAGTCATCCTAGAAAATAACAAATTGAGAAAGAAGTGATAGTTGACACCAGTGGCGGCTGGCGACAGTATTATGGAGTACAAAAAAAGTTTCAACTATTTTTCCGTACTGCGGACAGCCAAAAATTCATAAGACTGGCACTCCGTTGGTATTGCGAACATCTGAATTGAAAGTCCATGTTATAGAAGTGTTTTAAAATCCAATGAATAAGAAAGAACTCTTGCAAAAATAGTTGAATCTTTTTTTGTACTCCCTAAAACTCTGTCACCAGCAGCCACTGGTTGACACCTTTAACGTGATTAGTAATTATTGCTCAAATTTGTCACTTAGTAAAATATGTATTTATATTGAGGACTTCGACTGCAGGTGCTTTATGGAATTTCAATATCAAATTTGAATCGTTTGAGTTTTGTAATTTTGTCGCTAACGACCCGGGTTTCGCCTTTCGGCATCTTCGGGCATTTCATCTGCACGATTAAATTTAAAAAGACGTGTGACTCGTTGTTAGCAACAAAATTAGTACACCAACCTAGCGTATATTATTTCATCTACTACAAATGCTGCAAAACTGTCAACCCTTACGTAGCGGTGGTGTCCGATTTTTACGGAGCCCGCAATGACAGTGGCTGACAACAGCATCTACCGCGTGGACGTTTAGGTAATGAAAATGATAGACCATTTAGCGTGGTGATGGCGCTGTATGTCCTTGCATTTCAACGCTCCGCTAATCTCGGCCACCCATGCGCAGGGCTTTTATTTTGAGGTTGTTTTCTTTCAGGCGAGCGGTCCGCCCGAGCAGCAGGAGCCTGTGGACCTGAGCGTCCGCAGAAAAGGTCCCCGGAGACCTCCTCGCAAGGGACATGGTGAGTTAAAGCTTATTTATTTTATTGTCATGCAATTCTATCGAGTGATTTTTTGGTGAATATACTAATTTCGGTATGATCGGTGTTGATGATTCTAAAATCTTCAATTCAAAACATATGTGTGGGGGTTTTCAAAATTATTCATCACTTATTTTCATATAAAATTAAAAATAACTTTGATTATTCCACCATCGAAAATAAGCGTACTCGTAAAAAGTACGCTTATTTTCGATAAATAATGGTGGTACTCTGACTGTGCTTCTTTACGGCTACGAGTCTTGGCACCTTACAAAATTAAAGGGTAACCGTATACTGTGCTTCTAAAACAGATGCTCTTCAGTCCTCGGAGGTAAGAGAACGGAAAAACCAGCCACTTGTTACGTCCAAAATAAAAAGGCGACGATGGACCTGGTGTGGTTATGTGCTTTGAATAGGGAGCGTATGCGGATATGGAATAAAATGTATCGTCAATATTTAATAATTTTATAATATTGTAAATAAAAAAACATTACAACACGCATATCCGTAACTGAAAACAAAAAATAAATGAAGAGAGAGATTTGTTAGTTTGAGCAATTGAGTAACAAAGTAGTACTTGTAAAAGAACTTCATTAGATCTATAGAAGTGGACGTGATTAGAAGAATTCTATGTATTTTCCTCGCTTTTCTTTTATTCATACTTTCTCTGAAAAGGAGAGATTGCGCGATAGAATAACAACTGTTGGTACATACTTGTATTTTAGCGTGGTGCGATATTTCTTACACTTAAACCGGCATTTAAAAAAACCAATGGTTGTTCAGCATTTAACTTTGATATTTAATTTATGATTTCGACTGAAGGTACTTGATTGAATTTCAATACCAAATTTTGAACTTTTCCGTAAGTTTTGTCGCTAACAATCCGAGTTTCGCCTTTTGGCATCTTCAGGCATATCAAGTGCACGGACGAACTTAAACTGACAAAGACTGAATGATGGATGAAATGAACTGATCAGTTCAAGTTTATGCGTGCACCTGAAGTGCCGGAAGATGCCGAAAGGCGAAATCCGGGACGTTTGCGACAAAACTTATGGAAAAGTAAAAAATTCACACTATTCAAACATTGATATTTATTGAAGTATTTTGTCAAAGGGTCGCAGCCATTCAGTTTTGTTCTCCGTGTGAACTCAATCTTCGCCTGTTTCCTCATGAAGCAGAACTCCACGTCCGTTCTACTTGGTAGGTATTAGATCAGTGATGCACAACCTTTTTCGGAGAAGGGCCAGATAATGAATTCACAGATAGTTCATGAGTAAAACACGCATGATTAAAACTGATGAAATTATCGATACTTTTAGTGTATATAAAATTGAAAATTGTATCGTTTTATATTGTTTTTCCATCGTCCGGAAAAAGTTCTGAAGAAAAAAGGTGATTGATATTTTTCATTGCGGGCCGCATGAAATTTCATTAAGGGCCGCACGTTGTGCATCACTGTACTAGATTAACAAGCAAAATGATGGCGATTCTTGAGCAGAAAGATTTAAGACTTTTACGAAGAAAAACTAGTTTAATTTCTCGACAACTGGCGCCGCGCCAATACACAAGTACCCAACAGTTCTTATAAAAAACCTACGTCTGCTAAAAGACTGTCCATATTGAGAGCGAACGCGATCGGAAAAACCTGAATTTTTGGGGACAGGCAACACTCCTCAATGGTAATACGTTTTTAAACATCGGATTACCGTAAAATATTCCTGTTTCTCTAACTGCGTTATAAACACGTCAGTTCAGCTGTAAACGTTTTTAATGTCTACATATTAAATTACAGAGTAAATGGGTAATTAAAAAGCAATCTTTTCCGCAGCAAAGTGATCCGCCCGCTCTAATGAATAATGTAGCAACTGCAAACTATAATCCAATTGAATAAGACGATAAATCAATGCGTGGATATGTGATATCATCAGGGGCGTGCAGAACTTTATTTCGACCTGTAATTTAATAACATATACTTTTTTTACACGGTAGATACGATCCACATTATTCATCGTTGCTTGATTATTGACGGGGATGTTTATTTATTTATTTATTGGTAAAGAATAATATAAAATACATGGCAATTACAGCAAGCGCCAATGCGCCATGCATTTGACAAATTACATAACACATTACTTAAAAATTTTAAAAATATTTGTGAAACAACAGAAACATATTATTTACATAAGAAAAAAATATATAAACAGCGTCAAGTTCACTGCTGAAGATGTCCACGTCAACAGGCAGTGCATTCATCAGCCGAACAGCCCTTGCGACTGGAGATTCAAAAGAACTACGTGACAAAGAAAATTGATTTGTCTTGGTTACGACTACGTAGGTAGAAACTGGGAGCATGCAAACCTTAAGATTCAAGGATGTCAGGGTTATCAACTCGGCGCCGAAGAAGAAGAGAAAAATGTTTTAATATTGAAATTGATCTTCGAACTTCAAGAGAGTGAAACGAAAGCATTCCTAAAATAAATTGCTTTCATCGCTATAAATTTATTTCCCTGTCGTTCCAAACATGTGCAAAGAGAACTTACCTGACTTACGGCTGGTTGTGGCTGTGCCATGAAAACTATTGGGTCTATGAAAATTTTTAGTTCCGGGAATCGTGCTAGAAAAAATCATTCGTGTAGAAAATGAATTAGGTTTATTTTGTATACAGACGTCAAAAGTAGAGATTGCAATATCGTTATTACCGAAACTGGGATCCCGGTATTGTAAAGAAAAGCAAGATGGAAATGCAGATATAATAATTGAATTTTGACTTCACAGCCACTGTCCTAGGCGTCCTTGACGCCGCAGGTCGATATCGTCATTAAAGTAAAACATGTCTCACCTATTGCCGAATTCGCAATCATTGCAAATCCAATTTGCCGTATTTTTTCTCATTTTCATATATTTTTGTGATACACTGGTATTGAGGTATTCGTCCGGTACAACCATCTCCAGCCAAAAATAATAACAATAGTAATAATACACCTTGCCGTAAACGCCATATTAAACATAATAAATAAAGATTCAACACATCCGATATTTTTTTAATTCTTCTTTAAATGACTGTACTAAACAAGATTATGGATAACACTGTTACATCCCACTGTGGAGCTGATATACATATATATACAAGTAAGTAGGCAAGTGTAAAACGCCAGAGATATGTAACTCTGTCTATATCAAAATATGAGTCCACTTATACGGTCACATGAACCGTAGATTGGTTTAAATTTGGAACGGTAATCTTCACTATCCGTTTTGTTCGTTTGATTTTTCGATATTTGAATTTTACAGTTACGTCAAAAGAACAATCCATTTCAGCCATTTTGAATTATCTGTCAAGTAATGTATCAAGTGTTGTGTATATTTAATCACTTGTGCGTGTCGTACGTCACTGTATGGACTTTATAGATCGACTATTATAAACAAAGCCGGTGTGAGGCGTGCGGCGAGTTGCTGGTCGTCTGGAAGTCACTGCGTCGCCAATCACGACAAATTAAATGCAATAAAAATGGAAAAAATGCCACCACCATAAACAACCTTGCATAGAGGAGAGGCCGATTAAATATGTATATGAATGCGCTTTTACGACATATATTCCGAGTTCAATTCTCGTACAACAAAGTCCGGATTCTAGAATCAGCGTGAAGTTATAAGATCGAAGGAGTGTTGCTCTTTAAAAAAATTAAAACGCAGAAACTCGCCGTTTTTTGTGTCACGTCTTGAAGACTCTTAACCATTTAGACGCCACCGTTTTCAACCGTCGATTTTTCTTTGAATATTCCATTTAAACTACCCGGAAAATCATTTTACACTCTCCTTATTATTGGCTTTTTAGAGAATTTATTAAAAGAATACCGTAAATGTAAGATTTAAAAACTTAAGCAGGGTTGCCACAAAAAATATATATTATGTTTAATTTTTATCCTGCTGTTATTCCAAAACCTTGTAAACAATATAAGTGTTATTGTTATCATTATGCTGATAAATCCTTTATTGAGATAAATTTCGAAACATGGAATTGTGTAGAAATATGCAAGGCTCTCTAACGTGTTAGTAACGCACTTCTTCTCGTACCGATTTTTAGCTATTCTCTTCAGCCTGACTCAATCGAACGAAAAACCGCGATACAATGCCAGCCCTAGTGACATCGTTCCACTTGATTTAAATTAAAAATGAAAACCACTCAACATAATAATTACATCCGAAAAATGTCGGCATAAAAGCAGTACTCTTCAAACAACGACACTGTTTTATGACTACTGATTTTTATTCAGTCTTTTAAGCTCTCTTATTCAGAGAGATTGTAAATCTAAGGATAAGGCCGGGCCAGGTGTTGATAGACCACGGCAAAATATAGAATCCAAGGATGGCGATGCAGCTAGACTCTGAAATTTCCCGTGAGCACTTCAATCCACATATACCGGTTACACTCGTTGCATGCATTATCATCAGTCGAAAATGCTCACGATAAACGAAAACAGTCCTGATCTTTAATACATATGTGTGTGTGTGGGTGGAATCATTACAAATAAATGTTTTATTATACATTGCCTTTCCACCGAGAAATGACAGTACATTAAAATTTCTTATAGTGTGGCTCTTAAAGTTGTGAAAAGACTCTGCCTGTTTACTCAACTGTCTGGTTTATTTTATCATTTGACACGATAATTAAGATGATTCATTTCATCCGTTACTTTTCTATGAACGTGCTATAAATACAAATGATTTATCAAGTTCACCAATTTTTGGAACACGCACACGATTTCATAAATCTTTGCTAGATAAAACTTAAGAGGACAGTTTGATAAAGTGGCGGTTGAAAACAGGATGTTGATTTAATCTTTTGGGGTTTTCCGGAGATGAAAAATGAAGGAAATAATTATAGACAGTCACACCTTCTCAGGCGCATTACTTTGTTGCAAAAAAATGCACAAATAATTTGTCTATTATATCAAATACAATTCGTGTTCATTTATCAAATAACCTAATGAAGTTTCTGTGCTGAGGTACCATTTCCGTGTGTATTTTCATTTAATGTTCCGCGGAAATTCAGGATTTTTTTTTGAAATACGTTTTCTGTAAAATACAATTTATTACATGCTACCAAACAAGTCTTTCATGAAAAGACACTCTTTTCTCTCTGAAATTCCTAGATATCATTATAGAATGCATGTACCGCCTGCCAGTTTAATGACAAACGTCGAAAAAGGTATTGAGTGGCTTTTCTATTAATTTATTCAATTTAGTGGCTTATTAACGAAACAAGTGCCACTTGTAACACAAACAATATTCGCTATTGTATTAGGTGGATATATAATATATCGGCTTGAAGGTTTATTCGCAAAGGATCTTATTATTGAATTGTGAAAATTCTTATACTTTTCACGAGGTGTTTGGTTACTATACTGTTGTAAAAGTGATCACCATATGGTGATTAAAAAAATATTTAGCAAATGGCATTCATAACTCAATTTAAGAAATTTTGCGAGTTACTGCCTTCTTCCTTGGAACGGCAGTATAACCAATGCAAATTCGCCAAACATTTGGTAATTGAAAAATTGTACGAGATAAACTATTTTTTTTTATAAATCATATAAAACTTTGCCTAAGATATGAAACATCAACTGAAAAAATCTCGTAACCTTGCTGGGTCTTGAACCTAGACCCGTCCAATTGCTAGAGTAAAGCTCTCACTACCAAACCAGTAGGATAATCTAGAATTCTAAACATATGCGCCGTTCTTAGCTTGATAAAAACGGCTGCATTTAATTAGTGCAAGAGATGTTCTCGCGATTGTAAATGAGCGCCCCTCACCGCCAGGCGCCCTCGTGCAGATGTTTAATGCATCAACCGGGTATTATTTATAATTGCCCACCTCCTCGCTAAGTCGCCGCGCACCGCACGCCGACCCGCTGCGCCCGCTCGGGGGCCAAAGGAGACCGCCTGGCAAATCAATGACACAACAGCTCCCGCGTACATATTATTACCTTTCCACTCGACATGCTGGCGCGATACTCTTCACATCATGAGGGTTTCAACCAGGGCTGTGGAGTCGGAGGTTTTTGGCCGGAGTCGTTCTCAGAGTCCGTCCTCGGATAGAACTTTTTATATTTGCAGCGTTACAGTGAAACTGAAAATGTATCAAGTAATAGATTTGTATGACAACATGATTTCACTGGTCACGATCATTGAATTTATTGGTTCATGTCGATGATTTGCCGGCCTAAAATTTTGGTTTGCTTCAATGAAACAAAATCGGCAACTAGTCCCTTTCATAAAAAGAGAACCAAAGAAAAACACAGACAAACATTGGGCTGAGGATTGGTCAAATTTAATTTCAGTGACAGCTTGGAGAAGAATATATTTTCACTGAGAATACAGTTTCACTGTAACACATACAATATGTCAAATTTGGCTATTGGCATTCCAGCCAGTCGTCGCATTTTCAAAAGTTTGAACTTTTTTATTTTTGCACATAATATGTTAAACTTTGCCTATTGGCAGGATTGGTTGGTTGATATATAATTGAATACACATAAATAGGAAAGGTAGGGAAAAAAAGTGACGAAATTAAACTTTTTTTTAGTCAAAGTCGTGTTTTTGGTCAATGTTGGAGTCAAAGTCGTAATTTTTTTTTAACTACTCCACAGCCCTGGTTTCAACCATTTCGGCACGAGTCTATTTCTTAGTCCTACAGCTGCCACTGCCCAGCTATCTTCTTATATTTACTGCACGATCGATGTCATAAATTGGACAAAGTTTAAAATGAAATCACGTTACAATGACATGAATATTGACACGGGTTTCGTTTCTTTGAGAAGTATCTTCAGACTTAAATTTTATATTTAAATGAACATCCATAAAATTACCGCCATATGCATCGAAAGTATGACATAACTTGTCTAATCTCAATATAATCTTCTTCATCTTGTTTTTAATTAATTAATGATTAATATTATGTATTTACATGTATGTGTATATATAAATACATACACGTATTTATATTTGTCAAATACATGGCGCATTGGCATCAGCTGTAATGCCATGATTTGCTTTTTCTTAAATAAATAAATAAATAATTTAACGACGAGGTCATCAATCACCATTGTTATAGTTGCTTCTTTACTACCTCGCGTTTTATGGATTGAGCATACAAAAAAATAATGAAAATAACACATACTTAATTTTGTAAATACAGTGTACCCCCCTATAGCGGACACCCTATAGCAATATTGTGTTTTTGGAGACTAGGCACCTTTACAAAATTCGAGGTAAAGTTTTTTTAATTGTATTTTGTAAATGGCCCAAAATCGTTAAATCATACGTATTTCCCATTTTATATATTTAATGGTCTTGTCTTTAGTTTATCAACAGCTCCTGACAAATATTTTTTCTATGAACGTTTGTTTTTTCAATGTGTGGTCATAATATAATATATTTATAAAACTTGCAATTTGACCTTGAATATTCACCGTTTTGTCCAAAAATACTACGCTATAGGTGGATTAACTATAATTCGACATCACGCCATCGTCAAGACTAAACGAACTATTACATTTGTATATATCGTACCTCTACGAACGAGTAAGGCAAATACAAAATGTCTCTCTATCATAATATCTTACATCCTCATTGCTTTATAAGTAGCTGCACCGTATACATTTTAAAGTGAAACCGACGATGGGCTCGAAACGCTATTGATTACTACCAATTGAAATACAATGTTTTCCTAGAACAAGATGTATTACATTTTATCTTTTTACACTGACATGTTCTTTTGAAAATAGGTGTGTTTCAAGCGATGCCGTAACCATCTCTTTGAACCGTACTATTTCTAATAAAAATACTAACTCAATAGTAATAGAGAAACGTTGCATAATATAATCCTTAAAAAACATCGTAAAATTATCATTTGACATCTCGCCGGTTGCCTATCCCTGATTCTAAGAACACTTACCGTCGAGTATTCATACAAGCCGCTCGGCTAAATGCGTTTTTTGTGCACGTTCGTTCTTAGAGCGGCATGACCGGCACTACAGTAATAATTATTGTCAATGTGATTAGCGACGGTGTCCTCAGACGGTTAACCCCTTATTCGCCGATGATCTTTTTTTTGTAAGTAATTACCGGTGATCACTATTATTATTTATAAACGCTGAACGCCACACTGCATTACCTTACGCGAATCGAGTAAGACTTTTTTATAATTGTTGAATTTATTACGTGTAATTTCTATTATTTGATTTTGACGTAATATCACTTATATTATGGAAATAAAACAGAATGTTATATATATTCAATTATAAATGTCAGAATAAATGCGAAATATTTTCTAACTACATTAAGTTGGTAGATATTAACGGTCATGTAGCCGAGAAAACAAACGTTCTTTACCGCTCATTCTTTTTTTCTGTAAAAAAAAACTCGAATATTCGTACATTTTAAGATGAACAACCGGCTATTGCGAGATTCATTTAATAAGTCCTTAAGACAAACGACGAATCACAAACGGTTCTGTTGATATGTTGCTTTAATAACGGATACGGCTGAGAAAAACTCACAAAATATATTATCCGCCCCCATACTGAAACTTCAATAAAAAAACATCTTTGTTCCAATAGTTTACTCATGTAAAAGCAAATGCAGTCTTGAAAAAATTGTGCAAAATAACATATGAGCGCAGAAATATACAACAGCTCATTGTGCACGTGGTGAAACAATATTTGGGGACAAAATTTGCATTCTTTGGTACAAAAAAGTCACATGAAAAAATGTATATTCGATAGCATAATTTCAATTGTTTCGGCGCGAACACAAAACACCAATTATTTAACTGATGAGTCAGTTGACAATGCTCGCCATGAGCGAAACCGGTCCTGATCTAATAAATTCTATGTGGAAAAGGTACTAAAAATGTATTATTATTTTTATTATAATGCCTTTCCACCAAGTATTGACAGTGAACACCTTAAAAGAGACCAGTTATTTACTTTAGCAAACTTTGCTATAGTATGTCTGAAGATGTATCTGAAAGAGGAGAAACACGTGTCACAGTTAGTAGCACAATACGTGGAATAATCAAAGTTATTTATTTTAAGCTTATTTCTATGTCGGGGGAAAAAATCGAAATTCGGCATTGAACTTAACTTCATTAAATTAGTTCTTGTGCTTCTTTCTCCTAAATGATATTTTTGTAGAAAGCTACTTTGCTTCGAAAGCCTTCAGTTAGGAATATAAATTTATTGATTGAGTAAGCATTTACTTGGTAGAACTCCATTATAATACGGTAAGAAAAATAACAATGTATTTTAGTTCTACATAAATTATTATATATATTTGTTGATAGCTATTTCGGCTTACGCCTTCGTCAATAGTTCTGACGAAGGCGTAAGCCGAAATAGCTATCAACAAATATATATAATAATTTATGTAGAACTAAAATACATTGTTATTTTTCTTATCGTATAATAGGAATATAAGGTTGAAAATCTCCTACCTTTTTTGCATAAGCCATATAGTTGAGCCCAGTGGCGGTGGTGATTGGTTCGCAATACCAACGGAGTGCCAGTCTTATGAATTTTTGGCTGTCCGTAGTACGGAAAAATAGTTGAATCTTTTTTAGTACTCCCTAATACTCTGTCGCCAGCCGCCAGTGGTTGAGCCGTGCTTAGGGCACACTAGCTACAAGCTTCGAATTTTTATAAAATACATTATATGCATCTAAATCGTCGCTTGCGACTTCTTCTATCGTGTCGCAAGTATCGGGATCCCGATTTTTACAGCTCAATTTGCAATCATAGTTTTACGATTTTCCGGTAAATCACTGCTTAACGAAGACGTCACGTATGAGGCGAGCGCAGTTTGCGAATAATAATGGCGACATGCGCCGCCAAACACAAGTGGACACTCCGGTATGAAAATGATATGGCAGTCGGCATCGAGCCGTTTAGAAAATATGATAATTATTGACAGAGCTGCGTGCTCAGTGATTGCACAGCATTCGCACGGGCTTAGAGCCCGGTGATAATTTCACGTACCTATTTATTTATATATCGGTTCCTGTGGTCTTGTGGCAAAAGCTTTGCCCTAGCCATCCTTGGGTCTGGGTTAATTTTTTTTCAATTGAAAAAAAAAAGATTCTTGGACTGGGTGTAGTTGTTCTCGACTGATTCATTATTTATCATCGAGTTTATCTCGTATGACTTTCACAATTAACAATATTTAACGCCTAGACATAATTGGCCAAACATTTTTTTATTAATTTAAAAAAAATAAAAAACAAATTAATATATATATGTATATGTACATTGCAAAAATCATAATTTATATGTTTATTGCTTTTGCAATGTGAAAAAAACAAGGCTGTGGAGTCGGAGTCGGAGCCGTGCAGTCGGAGTCGTACTCGGAGATGGAAATTTTGAAAAGTTTGAACTTCATATTTTTGCATATAATATGTCAAATTTGGCTATTGGCTGGGTTGGTAGGGCTGATATTTAATTGAATACACATAAATAGGTTAGGAAAAAAAGTGACAATATTAAGCTTTTTTTTAGCCGTAGACGGAGCCGTAGACGGAGTCGTGTTTTTGGTAAATGCTGGAGTCGGAGTCGAACTTTTTTTAACGACTCCACAGCCCTGGAAAAAAATATGAAAACAATTGAAGAAAAATTACATAGTTTATAGATATAAGATTTTTTAAGGTGTTCACTGTTAATTCTTAGTGGAATGGCATTATAATAAAAATAATAACAAATTTTTAGTACTCATTCCACGAAAATTTAATGGATCAAGACCGGACCGGCGAGCATTGTCATAAAAATAACACATTTTTTTTTTTATCAAATGGGATTCATAACTCTATTTCAGAAATTTTGCTTTTCTTCCTCGGAACGGCAGTAAAGCATTTGGAACAATTTCAAACGGGTTTAAACGAAAAAACGGGACTTGACTGTATTTGCTTAAAATATATAGGCATTTGAAAAGCATATAGTTCAAGCAACCAGGTGTTGTTTTCAGTCATTCCAGACAAAATATTGCAAATTTTTCAATAAAATGTAGCAAGATTTGGTGGCTAGAAGGTCGAGTACCATAGACAGTGAAGTATTCGAAAATAAATCCGGTTGAAATAATATGAATTTCTAGCAATGTTCATTCGACAGTGTCCCAGGTTTCGCACTTGCCCATTCGTTGCACACACCCAAAGGCGTATATTTTACGAGTATGGGTAAGTGATAAATTAGTGTATCAACATTAGACTGCCGTTATATTATTATGGGCATATTTGGAACTAAAGCAATGAATATGAGGTTAGTAGCTGTCAAACGTAAGCCCATACATAAGTGTAAT
The DNA here is from genome assembly GCA_028554975.1 of Himalopsyche kuldschensis. Classification (NCBI taxonomy): domain Eukaryota; kingdom Metazoa; phylum Arthropoda; class Insecta; order Trichoptera; family Rhyacophilidae; genus Himalopsyche; species Himalopsyche kuldschensis. The sequence continues at coordinate 1,653,271 of JAHFWI010000092.1, forward strand.
GAAAAGTTTTTATTGGCATGTGAAAATTTGAATAATACGTCAAATACATACATCGAAAGAGATTGATAATTCCAACCAATCACGCAGTAGGTCGTGATCTAACAAAATTACTTATTTCTCGCAAAGCGGCCAACTTATAATGGTCGACCATTACTAGTCATAGCATAACCTCTTCTATCTATCACTTTTAAGGTGTTCACTGCCAATACTTGGTGGAATGGCATTATATTAAAAAATAATAACGCATGTTTGTATTAACTTATAATACTTATTCCACTTTGGATTAATTAAGATCAGGAACGGCTCCGCGCATCGCGAGCGTTATCAACTGATGGTAAGATAATACGTTGATTCAGTACATTTTAAACTTCACAGAATTCTATTTGAAGTTGATATATGTATATAACTAAACACAATTTCTTTAAGACAAATAATAAGTTATACAAAAAAGTCTGAGGCCTTATGTCATCCACAGATTATTTAAAATAATGACACATTTTTAGTACTTATTATACATTAATATATTGAGATCAGGACCGGTTTCGGTCATCACGAACATTATAAACTAATAAGAAATACAAAAATGCAGCATGCTTAAACAATCAGTTGATAATGCTTGCGGTAAGCGAATCCGGTCCTGTTTTTAATAAATCTAATGTAGAATAAGTTCAAAAATTGTGTTATTATTTTTTTTTTTCTATCTATTGTTAACCCATCTCTAAAAAGCTTGAATGACTGCTTTACATCTATTGTACTTCGGTGAAGGTGCACCATATGCCTTGGATATAGCAAAATTACCTACTGCTTGTCCATAGGTTGAAAGAAGGAGAATGGGGAAGATTTCATTAGATCACAAGTGTAGTTTTCGTATATGTTTGCGAGAATGCAAAGTCTCGCCAAAAATATCCGTTCAATGTTGTCGGGTGCACATTTATGTATGTATCTAGCTAGCACTGAGGTCAGAAAACGCATCGAACAGAACAAAGCAAATCGATAAAGTAAAAAGTTACTGCTGCATGTCGAATGAAATGCCTGTAGCTCGGTGCTGAATCGTGTTGTGTGCCTTCCGACTGGCCTAAGGTCTCATCCGTGTCCTCGTCGAAGCGAGGATGCGCTCGCGGCCTCGTTTTGTGGACCCCAGGGGAGCGTAACCCGTAAGATGTAATCAAAGGTTTTCTAAAAGAATACAATGGTATATATTTCGCCAGAGCTATAAATTTGACAGATTCCTTGATTCTAAGCACTGGTATTTTATTGTATTTACGAATATTATTTTATCGTTTGGATGGCGCTATTGAAATTAAAGTCGGCGATGGCATCATCAGTCAGCTGTCAAAGTTTGTAGGACGGACGTTTTAATTTATTTGTAACAATCTCTCCGAAGTGTTCTGCATTAAAATCAGTCAAATTTAAATTGACCATACCGTCACGATCAGTGCAGTGCAGCTATGTATCGGGCCAAGTAAAGGATGAGGGAATTAGTTTATTTTCTTATTCACATAGCCAGTGTCGGCTGGTGACGGGGTGTCTGGGGGTGCAATGGAAGATTCAACCATTTTTGCAAGAGTTCTTTCATATTCATTGGATTTTAAAACACTTCTATAGCATGGACTTTCAATTCAGATGTTCGCAATACAAACTGTTTCTCTTCCGTAGTACGGTAAAATAGTTGAATCTTCTTTTTGCACCCCCCAGCACCCCGTCACCAGTCGTCACTGCACATAGCGTTATGGAAGGCGGACGTGAACAACGGCTGAATAAACATATTAGGATTTGTTGGAACAACCAACTTGTACACCCAAATATATATAAAAAAAATATATTTTTAAATCAACCGTTGTCGATTTGAGTCGTTTCTTTTTTTTGATCGTATAGTCTATAGTGTTATGAATGGTGGTCGTCAACAACTTCTTAATAAACATAGCTGGATGTGATTGGACAGCCAACTTGCATACACAAATATATATGACAGATATTTAAATAATGTAGTGTATGAAACTCATTATTAGCAATAATGTAATTTCGAAAAATCGTTTTTACATATCAATGTATGGATAGTGTATTGTGTCAAAAGATGTGATGACTTCAATTGCGTTAAGAAACCCTGTTTCAGAGTTGTCATTCAATAATTGAGATCGAATTATTGCGATGGAGTTTTCGATCGCTGTTTTGACGGACGAACGCTGTGACGTCGTTTTGAGGGCGTGGTTCAGAGTGCAGAAATCAAATAAATGCTTTGTTATATCTGAGATGATACTTGAACGCAGTGACTCAGTTTCGAGTACTCTTTACCTTAAATACGTAATACTCTATTGACTATATCTGTACAGGTCCCGTACACACGATAGATAACGTCGTGTCATAACGGATCTGGGAGTCTAATATATTGTGACACAAAAGAAAAACATTCTCAATGTTATTGTTGTATCGGCCATTTATGTATAACTTTTTTAAAATGTTCGAAATTTGAATTAAATGATAATGCCACCCTTTATATTTAAAATATAATAGGTTCCGTTACGTCATACATTGGAATTTTCAACGGAGGTTAATAATAAACCATTTTTTGCATCGGATAATCAAATTATCAGTTAATTAATCGACATACAGACAAGCTTAATCACAATACGGTGAAAGAAAACCAATGCTTTTTAGTTAAAAAAAAATTATACAAGTTTTTTCACCGTGTTTTAATGGAGTTCTGCCAAGTCAATGTCAATTCAATAAATATGATTCGAATCGTTTGAATCTTGTAGTTTTCAGTGAGCTTTGTCGCTAACTACACGGGTTTCGCTTTTCGACATCGTCAGATATTTCAAGTGCACGAATGAACTTGAACTGGCGCGTTGTAAATAGTAAATAGGAAAAGATCACTAAACTTAATCCGCGCCGTAAGCGACAAAACTCGTGAAAGTACAAAATTCAAACGATGTCAATTTAATATTCATATACCTTCAAGCACCTTCAGTTGAAATCATCAATTCAAATGAAAAGTTTAATTTTTTTACAAATTGTATTGTTATGCAATTTTATACTATTATCGTAAATTCTTTTTGTATAAAAAATGATTGAAATTTTTGTACGCATTGACCTCGTTGAACGTAGGGCGTACTATGTCCTTGTGTCGCTTTTCATGCGTATTATTCTTTTTTTTTATATAATTTATCAATAATAAATAATGCTGATACGAATTCCATACCTGAAGCAACTTCAATGAAGGCAAAACTGCAACGGATAGGCGTCGTGTCGGCAGCGCTAAAATACTCGATAATTTACTTCAGTTTGGATGAGTACATAACTAAAATATACACTTAGGCCGGAGATGGCGAACCCGCGACCCGCGGATCATACGGTCACCCGCATTAAGAATTCAATACACCCGTATTACATTAAATTCAATGATTGGCTGGTTACACACGTCACTTTTAATATTATATACTGCGTCTTGCTCTTAGATAATTTTTCTTTACGTTGTAAGTATATCGATACCAAATGAACGTGAAGAAAAATTTAAAAAAAATTAAATCTTACGGTAGTTCACAAGTAAAATTCACTAAACTAGTCAGAAGTAGTTCTGACGAGGGCGTCAGCCGAAATAGCTATCAACACAAATATATAAAATAATTTCTGTAGAATTAAAATACTTTGCTATTTTTCTCACCGTATTATAATGTAGTTCTACCATGTAAGTGCCAACTCAATCAATATTATAAATCGTTATATGCATGTTCCACATTGGGTCCGAGGAGTAGCGGTCAACGTCGTTTGCTTCCGCGACGGACTGCACGAGTTCGAATCCCAATACGAGTACCATTTTTTTCAGTCGATTTTTCGGTTCTGTTCCGATCCTTCAAACGCAATAGCGAGAGCGATTAGGTTACCACACTATTCTTGTCCCTAGCCTTATTCTTTCTATCATTACTATCATCGAACTAGATAGAGGTGGATCGATTGATTAACAAGTAGTTTTCGTAGCAAAAATATGTTGAAATACCTGTGCTAAAAATGGATATGGTGTCCACATTCGGAGTTGACTTGGATAAACAAACAAGTATTTAAATCGTTTTCTAGACTGGAAATTATTTATGTACGAAATATTTTTACACCAGAAAGTCATAATATGTGATCTTAAAGTGGTTATGTGTTGAGATACTTCCATTATGAGATCATATTCTCTACACTGGGAGCGGAGATAGATTTAAAAATAATATATAGACATGTTGCAAGACAATGTGGGCTAACAATTATGATCCTGTTTGAAATGTGCATCGCTGGCAAAAAATATGCATAAATCAGGGGTGTGTCAAAATGCCGCCCGTGGAGTAACTTTTAGTCGATCACTTTAAATTGTTATTATTTTAGCCTATTTTAGAAGCGCACAAACAAAAGTAAACAATTTTATTACGCTATGAAATATATACATGGTAATCATAGTATCATTTTTATTTATTTGATTGCAATGGCTCAACAATCTGAAGGACAATCAAGCACACTTTAGTGCAAGCTAATCAAGTCCTGGTTAACTGCTCCCAGGACAATTCCATAACTAAAACTGTATAACGGCCTCACGTTGTTACGCCACGGAAAATGTCTGCTAAAACCAGACGTATGGCCGTGGCGGGTGGTGGATGGGCAAGACAGAAAGGCTCAACAATCTTTCGCTGCTGCACGACCCATGCAAGTGTTTCAAAAATCACTCTCCACAGTCCATCTCCGTCCTCTCTGGTCCGACCGGCTGTCGGGTCAGTAGGCCACGCCGACTTGGTAGCCAATAAAAATAATTATTTGGCCTTCAGCAAATTTGCGGCGTCATACGGTGCAAGGACGGACCTATTCGTATAGGTCCGTAACCGGCTTTTGTTGATTGCATTAATGACAGCATTAAATAGCATTTCTAGAATCAGTAACGTATAGGGTTTGCTAATTATTTAGAGTCAGTGATGCACACTTGAGTGCCTTGGCCTCCAAGTCCTGGGCAAATGCTCCCGAGACAACTCCATACTCGCAAACAGAACAGATACGCTTAACGTTGTTTACGCCACGGGACACGATCGCTGATACCGAATGTAAGGCCGTGGCGGGTGGTGGTTGGGAGTAGTTTAGTTTAGTCCATCTCCGTCTTCGACCTGCAAACAGACTCTAAAATTTAAATTTCAAATCGAATTTTTTCTCAAACAATTTCTACGTTTTTTCTAGCTTAAAATCCGTGACATACGATTTTGTATTTTGCCAGTTCAGAAAGTCAGTATTGATAGGCATAAATAAAAATGATTACCTTATCAACAGTTTCAACAGACAACTAGTAAAAGACATACATACTTGTGTCTCTGAATGCATATATTCTTTTTTGTCGCCGATACATGAACTCTTACACATCAATTCGGCCCCTTATGATAAAAGAAACGCTTGTTGATTTATGCTGATTTTGAGTTATGAATACCACCAATAGGTAGAAAATTATATGTTACGTTATGTGTCTTAAGAGATATTTCACTCTTTTGTCCAGTGGTGCACTAAACTTTAAAACAACACATAGGAATGAATTAATATTTGATATTTAACAAATAAACCATAAAGCCAAAACATTGCATTTAAAGATAATGAAAAGTAAAAGTTTATCTGTTTATAAATCGGTCAAATTGATTACTAGTGAGATGTCTCATGGCTCTCTTGAAAAGTAGAGAAACATTAGTTAGATCCAGGACTTTTTATTGAAAAAAAAATGGTGCCGGAACTTACTTCATGTCAAGCTTTTTACTAAATATAATTATATTCAAATATCATTTTAGTAAAAATTTGTCTAATTAATTTTTAAATCATTGAAAAAAGGTGCCGGAACGCCGTTCCACCGCGTTACATGGGGAAAAAAGCCCTGGTTAGATCTATATGTCTCTAAGGGGCCGAATTATTAATTTACACATACAGTGAACACATTCATTTTTTTATTTATTTATTCAAAAAAAAATACAAATCATGACATTATAGAACACGCCATGCATTTGACAAATTTATTTACATATACATACATACTTGTATGCACATAATAAAAATCACAAATTGTAGCCATAAGAACAGAGAAAAAATTAATAAAATCACATTAGAAATTTTCAAAGATGTCAACCGAGTGAGTTCCGACAAAATCAACTTTTATTCATAAAATATAGTATTCGTCTGAACTCACTCACGTCTATTTATCATTATTTATTATTAGTCATTTATCCTTAGTCCATAAACGGGATATAAAATGAGTCGCTCGAATCTTCGGAAAACACCACTACTTCAACTCAACTGCCTTGAAATCAATACATTACTAGTTAAGTGTTAAAATACTTAAAGCATTAAATAAATTAGCATTTAATCCACGTAGACTTTAAATGCGTTGTTCAAGAAAAATAAAGTGCTCAACCATTCTTTTGAAATATGATAGTAATATGAATATGAGATGAACATGACAAGAATATTGTCAAGAAGCTAGTCCTATGCGACGCGTTCTTGTTTTTGGGCTCACAAAAAACGGAATCCTTGACCGCGCAATCGAGTTAAACGGACACCCTCTCCGATATGGAAAGTGAAAATTTAAATTACTTAACTCAATTACTAAACCCGTTGAGACTGAACGGTATCAAATTGACGGGCGGCAACGATTTGTGACTTTGTTAACACTTCAATAACAACTCAACTGAACCGTTCAAATGAGTTAAATAAAATAGAAGATACGATAACGTGTTAAAGTTTCATAATTCACATCGGTAGACTAATGTTACTCCGCGGTGACGTAAAGGATTTTAGGGTGGCTTTTTTATTTGGATGTCTTGATAAACATGAATTCCCAAACTTTGTCTGCGATGGGACACTTTGCAAACCCGAAAACTTTAACGGTACACAAAGCTTATTTTTTAGGTTGGGTATTCCTATATATTTAATATTTTCAAGTTGTTTTTTCTTCGATTTATGAACCATGTTTAATAGCGCGGCTTACTGTTTTTCCAGTCTTGGCAACTGTCGTTAAACTGTTGAGACAAGAGCGCACAGTATGAAAAAAGATGGAACTCCGCCTGTTCCTAGATACTTGACAATTCCAAATTGTCGCGGAACATAGTTTGAGAAACCTTGCTTTAATGTATTGTACTAAGGCAGGGGTCCCCGACCTAATTGGACCCAAGAGCGCATTTGAAAAAAATGTTGGGCGGCGGGCACAACCTATTGTTTCTAAGGATATTATAAAAAGACAATTATTTTTCAACCATTTCCGCTTTCAACGTGGAGCATGTTGACTCTTTGCGGTGATTACCTTAACTTTTCTACGAGAACTGGTTGCTACTCAGTTGCTCAACCTCTCTTTTTCGAATAAATTGAAAACTCGTTGAAAAGATTATCAGTGTAATTTTTTTCTTGTTGTGCCTTTTCTTGAACACAATCTGCAAAACATGAAGCTATATAAATCGTTTTTAATTGGCAAGTAAAATGATTGACAATAAGAGAGACCATTGTTTCGATAATCATAAACTGCAGAAATCTCTCCTCAAACTGTTTTTGAAGCACTAGAATGTCTGTGACAAATAATATCCTTCATATTTGGGAAATGCACGAAAGACTTCACCTGTCGATGTGATATCCACAAAACTAATTTTACAAAAATGAATTGCTTATAAAAAAAAATCTTTAAATGTTTCGGGCTTATGTTGGTGGGTGCACAGAACTCGGTCGCGGGAACAGGGTTGGGGATCCCTGTACTAAGGTGATAAGTGATTTTGGCGTGGCAGATTTGATGCAATCTTGATCTGCCAGCCGGGAAAAGTTTGCAATCGCTGACCTCGAATATCATAACGCACGGGTTCATTAAAAATTGTCAATGATTAGGGATTTAAATTGGCGTAACATACAGTAGAACCTCGATTATCCGGACTGATTAGGGATGAAGATAGTCCGGATAAGGACAAATCCGGATAATCGAAAAAAACATAATTGACAGGAAAAGACAAGGTTATTCAGTATAAATCATTTTTATTTCTTTAGATTAATACATAGCTTTAATAATAAATTATTTTTTATTGAAAAAATCAATTATCGATTTCTGCTTAAAGCTATTTTACTTAAGCTTTTCGATGCTGCCAAATCACGAATACTTTTAATACACATAATGTTGTCTTGAATAGCACTCTTCTTGACTCTCAAGCCACTTCGTTGCCGAAGGTATGTCAGCAGAAAGCCTTTCCCTATGAATCTCAAGTTCCCTGATACCATGTCGTCCTTTGAATTTTTCAAGCCAGCCCGAGCTTATTTTGAAGGTGGGATCTCCATTTAATCTTGTATTGAAAAATATTTCTTTTACACATAGTAATGGACCTGATATTGACTGTCCAGATGATCGTCTTTGTATGAAACTCATAAAAATACACTCTTCAACTTCTTCATTTCGTGATGTTTTCATAACTTTACGCTCTGAGCTTCCATCTTCTGCAAACAATTGGTAAACTTCAAGATTCTTTTCACTTCTTTTTTTATATCCGAGATGGTTGACGTTCCGACACCATATTTACTAGACAAAAAACGTCCCGATTCACCCCGTTTCAAAGCATCAATTATATCCAATTTGTCTTTTAATTAAATTACGACTCGATTTCTTTTCGTTGACATATCGGTAATATTAAAAATAAATATTTAAATCGTGATCAATTTTTCAAGAAACAAACTTTCAATGCGTATCGAATTTGGACGATTACTGACCCATATTTTCAAATTTGTAATATTTTTGTTTATTTTGACCTATCCGGATAATCGAGGTTCTACTGTACAATAATATCATATTAACTGCATAATCAATACGTGTGAACAACTGGCAGTTCACAATTCAATATCCTTTTACTTTGCATAAACATTTTTGTTTTCGCACGCAACAAAACGACGATACAACACACTGTAGAGTGCACTTAGTTATTATACCGATATCAGTGTTATGGTAGCTAAATACTTGGCTATATGGACGCGCACACCTGCCGTTCGCTTCTCCCGTTAAGGCTTAAGACACCGAGGTCGCCTTTTGTGACCTTAATCTCGACTTGCGGCAGATAGGTAACCGCTGATTACGAATTGATAACCATACAGTGTTAGATCTCGCATTGGCGACCGGACCGTTTGGAAATTTCATCGAACTAACGGAATTGAACATTATATTTACAAGGGAGAAACCAGCAAGCTTTTAATATTGTGTGCAAAATTCTTGACGAAAGTATAGTTAACATTTTGTATGCTGTTTTTGTTTTCTAAAAAAACTATATCGCCCTTTCCAAACCAAAAAGGCGCTAGTGACGAAGCTCGCTTCTATTCAGGATAATAAAAAGAGTGAACAATAGTTGTGTCAAATAGAACAACTTCGTTTCTTTACCACTTCTTTCCATGAATTGAAGTTTTTTCTGAAAAACAAAAGGATGTTCTTAAATATGGCTGTCATATTTTTGTGAACCTAACCTCATTTTTAACTCAGAATCACCAAAATGTTACTAACGCTCTTTTGGTTTGTTAGGGACGATATTTTTACTGAAAAATAGCAGTAAACGCGAACGTTCATTATGAAGTAGCGGCGCGGCATTCAATGAATATAGCTATAATTAAGTATTTCGACTGAGGGTGCTTGATGGAATTTCAATATCAAATTTGAATTTTTTGAATTTTGTACTTTTCCATGAGCTTTGTCGCTAACGACCCGGGTTACGCCTTTCGGCATCTTCAGTCAGTTCAAGTACATCAATGCACTTGGAATGCCTGAAGATGCCGAAAGGCGAAACCCGGGTCGTTAGCGACAAAACTCATGGAAAAGTACAAAATTCAAATTTGAATATAGCTAAATGTAATTTTATATTGAAAACGATATAAATTTAATAACTTTTTAAAATTTTCCATTTTTTTGTGTATTTTAGCTATAATACTTCTATAAAAGTAAGCACCATATATAGCTTTAAAAATATGTAAGAAATGTCATTCATAACTAAATTTTGCTAAAAAATAAAAATAAAAATAATAACACATTTTTAGTACTTTCTTGTCCTGATGAAATAAATCTCATGTGGAAAAAGTACTAAAAATGTGTTATTATTTTTATTATAATGCCTTTCCACCAAGTATTGACAGTGAACACCTTAAAAGGTGAAAAATTTAAAACTAAAAACATATTTTGCTTGTTACTGCCTTTTACCTAGGAAGGGCAGTAAAGTCAGCATAGTGATCTTCCTTCAAAGTTTGCAATTTTTGTACAAAATACACGATGTAGTTACTAGGAAATGTAGTTAACTTGAATAATATATGTTAAAATAACCCCCATTAGAGCAATACACATTTCGTATTGCGCTAATGAACTGAAATCATTTAAAAAATCCTCGCTTGTATGCGCTTCGCCCTGCAATTAATTTTGCAAGCCACACGGTAGCCGTCCGTGGTTTTCTCACAGGATTAGTGCCGGTGGCTTGTTTGTATCCTTGTGTATAGTCTTTACTCGCTGAATCGTCGACGTACACTTCTGCGTGACGATGTTTTCTTTTAATCATTAATCGATGTGTTTTTCTATGATCCGCAGACCAGCACCGTCGCCTGGCGGACGCGAGACTCACCCCGGCCCTGCCTCCCACGGTAGTTGGGAACCAGGCAGCGCTTCTGGCCCTGCAGACCAATGCGATGTAAGTTGATTACGTGAATTGAATTCAAATTATGCACCTGAAATGATAAAGAGCTTTTCAATGAGGCTCTACCGTGTTAGCTGTAAAAATTACCCCGTTATTCAAAACGAAACAACCAATATCATATTGGTTGTAGTGGAAATCTACATGTGCCACAATTTGTATTAAAAAATAGCATCGACTGTTGCTCTCCGTTAGTGAGTAATTTGTTTTTAAACCACGTTCGCTTCCGATACGGAGCATACTGACCCCTGATTTTAGAGCATACTAGAGATTAATTTCTTTACAGACAGGACCAGTATTTATTTAATGTATCTTTTTATTTCTTAAGTTAAAAGATAAACACACAGGGTTGTTTGAAAAAAATGGAAACAACACCTTTGGGTACAATTTGATAGATCTATTCAAGCATTTAATATAACGGTCTCTTAGAGACAGAACTCATTTTCCTCCATTTTTCATGCGAGCCAAAAGACAGGTTTCAACAGTAATCATTTTTGCCTATTTAACAGTTACAAATTGTCTTTTCACTATCTTCAAATGCGATGCTTTGGCAAACTGATTTATTTGTAAGATATAAAGTAGTAATATATTCTTATGTGTTGTATCCACTTCTCCTATTGATACGTATCTTTGACACATAACATGACTCAAAGCCGGCAAACATCGTGTAACCTTTCTTTTACCCCGAGTGGCCGAAAATATAGTTTTTATTCAAGTATTTCCGTCGTCCACGCAACCACTGACTTATTGACTTGATCTTTCAAATAACGATCGTGCTGTGTTCATTGCAACACCTATATCAAATTGGGGCTTCCAACAAAAGGAATGGTCATATTCTTCTTCATTGTTTCATTGCATATGTGATTATATTATAGTATTGTTTCTTTGTTTGCGCAGGCTATTTGCAAACGCGCAGCAGCGACTTGCTGCAAGAAATCCCCCACCTCATTTCAACACTCTTCCACCGTACGCGAGGTCCTCTTCGATACCTCTCAAGGAACCCGAAAGACAATCAATAAATTCAGCCTCGTACGCCAACAATAGGTTCAAACTCATGAAAACCATCGATAAAGTGAACATGACCGATATCCCAGACTATCAGACCGGCCGAGGATACGACGCTCGTTCCCTTATAATGAAAATAGACAGCGCAACGAAGAGGCACATGCGAGAAGTGCTGGCAGTGCCACTTGTTCGCTCGAAGGTTGTCCAAAATAAAGAAGATATCGCTAGAAGTATCTCGCCTACCAAACAAGACGACATCAATATGGACTTCAATAGAAATCACCCCTTTATTCCCGATGCTGCTAAAAATATGGAAGACGATTGTAAGGAAGGCGCGGAAGATGAGCTGGGCGCAACTGTCAAAGCTGGTCATCCGTCTCGTGAAAAAGTTGAAGATATTAAAATCGATAAAGATCTCGCAGTTGAAGATGGAGATATCGTTGTTGATGACGGGGTTAATGGATCGATGGAAGATGTTGAAATGGATCTGGAACCCTGCAAGATTAAAATACCCGCTGCTGATCTCATCCCTGTAAATGTAGCGGTGACCGTTGGAAACGCTGCTAAGAAGCCGGCACAAAGGTAAATAATTGACAGATTTTTTACTAGTAAATTACTTGCTTAGAACAGTCGCCGACATCCCGATATCCTTTTCAATAAAGAACATACTTTTATTATAACCCATATCCCGTTTGAATTTTGCACTTTTCCATGAGTTTCGTCGCTAACGACCCGGGTTTCGCCCTTCGGCATCTTCATATATTAATTACCAGCTATCATGGAAAGGCATAGTAATTTAATTGATGGGTTTTATCTGATGTATTATAAAATAATTGGTTTATTTCGATTGTAAAAATTTATAATAATAAATGATATTAAATTTGAATCGTTTGAATTTTGTACTTTTCCATGAGTTTATTCTTTATACAAGTGTATAAGTTTATTGATATTAAAATTCCATCATGCACCCTGAGTCGAATTACTTAATCAATCATATTTATTTTAAATGATATAACAATGGTGAGTTAGGAAGATTAAGTTGCTCATTCAAAATTGACAAACTATTCATCTGTGCCCTAGGTATGTATTTCATCTAATATTTCCTGGTAAAATTATGTATGTTCACCCGTGTTATGATATAAAATTTTACCCCTCGATCCGCGTTGAACGTCTGAGAATCATTCGTTATCATCTAAACACAACTTTTTTGTTTCATCACAATATCCTTGGCAGGTCGAAATCTCACCCTGCAGTGTCCTCCGTCAGTCCGGTGGATGCCCAATCAAACGTCCCCATCAACAACAACAACCACAGTAACGTGAACAAGAACGAGGCTGCGGCACCGCTCGTCGAGGATGCCGTTCCGCAGCAGCAGGGCGCGGCAGCCAGAGGGACGGCCAGCGTCCGTCGCAAGCTTCACACCTGTGACGTGGACGGATGCAGGAAGGTCTACACCAAGAGTTCTCATCTCAAAGCCCACAAGAGGACCCATACTGGTTAGGAAACTTTTAAAATTAAACTGAATCTCTGGCGGTCATAGATCACAGCCAAATACATAGATTCATCGGGACTATCTCTTGACATGTTCAGCCAACTGTTAAATGAGGAAACTTATGTGAAACAAAATCCAGTGTCTGAAAAATAATATACCAAAATTTGGTAATTTATTTAATGTAAGAAAGAGGCAGTGAAACTCATTGTTCTCTACTTTTCATTAGAGCAAAAAAACAATCCGGTAATTAATCGTTACCTTACTTTGATAAGGTTCTAATAGTCATTTTTGCCTAAAACGACCGTTTGATCGAACAAACTAGTATTTACCGTATTCTATCATATTTATGAATTGTCTATGGTTGAATAATGAAGTTGGCAGAATTCCGGAGTCGCACTGCATCTGCACACTTTGTTTACTAAATTTATTTGACAAAGTTCTAAGATTACCATCATTATTACTTTCATTGTTAGATCTTTAAGATCATTATTTCTCGGCAAGAGTTGTGAAAAAATATGCTTAAAATAAGTAATTTTAAACATTTTTACTTGCGCATTGTTACAAGTAAATTTTAATCAATCGAAACTTCAAGCGTTCATATTTCGAAACAGTGGCAAGTGCAGTTAGAACATTTTCAAAATAAAGTGTCTTTAAAGACGCAATGTTATTTATTTTTAACATATACAAATGATCTTCTCATTATCTTTAAAGACGATACTTTGGCAACTGATTTATTTTTTAACTGGAAAATAGTATTGAACTACCTTCGTATCCACTTCTCCTATTGATGTCACTTTGACACATAACGTAACATATTATTTTGTATCTAGTGGCATTCAAAACTCAAAACCGGCATAAATATAGTTTTTTCCTCTTTTACTAAGGAGTCATTATGACATAAAAATATCATAATAAATTCGATGAATGTTACATTACCATGATTTGAAATAATCTATAGATAATACGAAATCACAAATTGAACCGTTTTAATTTGGTACATTTTCACGCGTTTTGCCAGCAACGACCCGGGTTTCGCTCTTCGGTATTTTCAGGCCTTCAATTGTACGGATAATTTTGAACTTTCAACGCATGGAAATTTACATGCCGCCTCCCTGCTTCCCGTAAAAATGAATAATCCAAGCATTATAGAAGAGTGGTTCTCACGAAAAAATTCACTGTGGCCGTATCGTCAACATTATTGGTCTTATGGAAATGTCTGGTGGCCGCACCGAATTTTTGTTTTGAGTTTGTTGTATGTGAGGTATGTCAAACGGACCTAAACATGCTTGTCAATTTACTATTGGTATTAATTCCGTCATTTCTTATCAATTTGTCTTTGTTGACAAATTAACTTGTAAAACCACATTTTTTTCTATATATGTTCTAAGAAGCTGTCGGTGGCCGCACATGAGAACCACTATTATAGAATCATTCTTAATTTATTATTTAAGCAACCTTTGCGATAGTAAGTCTGATGTAGCTGAAAGAAAAGAAACACGAATAGTTACACAAAACGTGAAATAATCTAAGTCTATCTAATCTATGCCCTCGATGTGCATGTGTCTTTTATCGGCATAGAAATCTACTATCTTTTCGATTGATGGTGAGTTCTAAATAATAGTATTTGTTATTTATTACTATATAACTGTTTGAAGAATTTTCTGTTTTTTTTTCTTTATTCGCCAGTCGGCAATAAATAAATGAATACATCAGCTGACACAAAATGCGTATCGTTTACTCTAAGTTTTACCATAGTGAGCAGCGCGTGTCATGTTTTTATGCACAACCTCGATCGGTGATTATTTATTATCCACAAACAAGATTGTCAATCTTTGCAAATCGATATTGTATCATTTTGTTTCCGTCTTGAAATAGATAGCCTCAGAATCGCAGAAGTTTTATGAAATGTTTTATTGGGTGGGCAGAAGGGATGAATTTCATCTAAATTTGAGTGGATTAAATTCGTTTTTCACGTTAATGGTAAAACATCAAAAGGAGAGTTAGTTGGAGATATACAAATGGATGTTCTGAAATTGGCAGAAGAGACAGGTCGAATTCGGTGCTAATTTTGTCACCATAGAGTTCACATCTTCGATAGCCATTTAAGTTGTATTGCTTTAACATATGTCGATTGATTGATTGAATTGGAATTGACTTGGTAGAACTCGAATTATGTACGGTGTAAAAATAGCAATGTTTTTTAGTTCGACAAAAATTAAAAGAATAAATTGATAGCTATTTTGGCTTATGCCCTCGTCATATCCTTGAAGATTTTTTTTCATTTATATCTTGCATATAACAAAATTTGTAAGTAAATAAAAAAAAATTCTCGAGTATTGTAACATCACTAACGCGACTGTGGCGCCCTCGCTAACGATCAAGTTATAATGGTACATCTTTACCTACAACTTGTCATTTCCATCCGTTAAATATTGGCCCGTAAAAAAAACAACTTCTATCTTTATGCTCCAAATCTGGAATGAGCGTGTTTGATAAAAATGGAGTAAGCGTATTTGATAAAAAAATATTGGGCACACGGTTGAAGGGCAGCTGGAGAAATAACACTGCCAATTCCACCATGTCCACTCCCTTCTCTCGTCAAATGGTTTGTAAAAGTCGTTAAGTCCGCGAGGCGTGCAGCAGATATTGCGCTCACATCTCATTACCTCCACAC
Source organism: Himalopsyche kuldschensis (assembly GCA_028554975.1). Taxonomy (NCBI): domain Eukaryota; kingdom Metazoa; phylum Arthropoda; class Insecta; order Trichoptera; family Rhyacophilidae; genus Himalopsyche; species Himalopsyche kuldschensis. Next base: position 1,669,115 of record JAHFWI010000092.1, read on the forward strand.
AGGCTGCCTCCGTGCCACTATCGTGAAGATGGGCCACTTTTACTTTCGTTTCGACATCACGCACTCCCAATTATTTCATACATCGCACACACTCGGCGAGATGGCCTGGTGACGCTCAAACTTTTTCACATCGCGCGCCTTCTTGAGATTTTCGAATGTCTCTGACGGATACCAATTTTATACGATAGTTATTTTTAAACTTTTTTATATTTTTTCTTACCAGGAGGGAATATCTTCGTTTCCATTGCAAAAAAAAAAATTAATGAAGGCATAAAAACAGTTATAAGAACAAAAATATCGTAATTAAAGCAGGGCTGTGGAGTCGGTAAAAAAAAGTTCTACTCAGACTCCAGCATTTATCAAAACTACGACTCCAACATTGACCAAAAACACGACTCTGACTCCGACTAAAAAAAGTTTTATAACGTCACTTTTTTGCTCATTTTCCTTATGTGTAATTAATTAAATATCAACCCTACCAATCCGGGCAAAAGCCAAATTTTACATATTATACGCAAAAATAAAAAGTTCAAAATTTCCGACTCCGAGTACGACCCGGCCAAAACGCCGCGACGACTCCGACTCCACAGCCCTGAATTAAAGTACATTACCTTAACCGTTTCACCCACACAACTTTTGTAAGGTGTGTGTTTGAATAAGGCCTAAAAGTAATTGCGCAGTGTTATTAATACAATAATACAAAGAACTCTAAAACGCATATTTTGTAGTTTTTCAATTTTGTTCGAAAGATATGATAGAAAGGATATAAAGGTAGATTTGGTACAAAACGAGTGGTTAGCTAATCGCTCCCGCTACTGCTCGTTTTTATGATTGGCAAGAAATTTTAAACATTACCGATATTCAAGAATTCATATTTATGAAATTTGAACGGTTTGAATTTAATATTTTTCCATGAGTTTTGCCGCTAACGACCCGGGATCCGCCTATCGGCATCGTCTTGAATTTTCATTTCATTCGTGCACTTGATGGCTGAAGATGTCGAAAGGCAAAACCTGTGACGGTGGCGATAAATCTCATGGAATTGTACAAAATTCAAACGATTGAAATTCCACCTTCGGTCAAAATTCTATTATAATAACTATTTTAATTTACAAGCGCAGCTCTAAATTAAAGTTTTTTTTGCCTTTTTTTCAAGACTCGCCAATTGCGACACACTGTTTGCGAATCGCTGGCCAACACTAATGTTCTCACCATCCATTCACGCAGGCCCATATATATCTGACTGCAAATTAGTTATGTCTAGCTTATATCATGATCGTAATAATTTAATTTAAATAATAATCCAATATCTTTCATCAAATTACGTTCACATAATGTTATGTGCTGAGGCCCACCCAAAACTAGCGTATGATGTCAAAATATGTGTACGCAATTTCAAATAGCGTACGATTGAAAAACAAAATAAACAAAACCGTCGTCGATTACCATGGTGTAATAATTGCTATATGCAGACATTACGATTATAAAAAAACCATAGAGAATTGATTTAAAATTCGAATTTTATTACTGGGAATTCTTAAAGGTGCTGCCACTGTAATAATAGTTTTATTTATTACCGTACTTACGAAAACGGTAAACAACACTTATGTTTGATTTACGAATTGAAAAAAAATCTTTACTCACGTATGTTTGCGCTTAACAATTTAAAATTTTAATAAATGAAATATAATTATTAGTAGCCTGCCTTCCATATAATAAAAACATCACAAACTTAAACCATTTGCATCCGTCCATATCGGGTTAAAAAATGTTGAAATTAATGACCTTGAGGCTATGCTTTCGAGGATTTTGATGCTCCGTTAGTTGTAGTGTTTTTTTTTAATAAAAGATACCTTATTTTTTATTTTGTTACTTGGTAAAAACTGTCTAATTCATGATTGAATATTATTTATATACTTGATAATTTGTTGTTTTTTTATTCCCTCTTTTCCTCCGAACTTGTTTTCTTTAGTAAAGAAGTTTGAGCTATTAATTATCAACTACATCAAAGTTTTTAACGTTTTCATAAATTGATTGATTAATGAATTTGTGTTTGTGAATCTGTGATATCGAAATTACCACCCATTCTATCTAAAAACAGAGAATAGCATGAATTTTTGTTGTGGCTTAACAACCCTATATCAATCTGATAAAAAAAGTGCAATTTTGTGTCGGATTTCACCAATTTGATCTTTTTTCCACAGGTGAAAAGCCGTATCTGTGCCTGTGGGAAGGTTGCGCGTGGCGATTTGCCAGATCTGATGAATTGACCCGCCACACGAGGAAGCACACCGGCCAGAGACCGTTCTCATGCGCCCTATGCCAGAGAAGCTTCTCCAGGAGCGATCATTTGGGACTCCACATGAAGAGACACTGAATTGTATTGGGTTTCAACTTCTTCATCTTGCCTTTTATCGTGTATTTGAAGTTTTTCATATTATGAATTAAGACTAATTGTATGAAATGACGCTGAAAATGAGCCAGTATTTTTATGATAACAATAACAAACAAGAATTAGTGTAAGTCTTACATGATATATGTAACTTTTGTGTTTTCTTTTTTTATGCTAAAGTAACATTTTTATCTGACACTTCTATCATCTTGAACTGATATCTATAGTCAGATCCAGATCCAGATAATCAATAACCAAGAATATTGATTTAAAAATTTGCACTGAATACAGAAATTGTCAACTTTATTCTATACATTCTATAACCCACAGCTTTTTCAGCTGGATTGGTACATTCAAATAAATATCTCATTGTTTTATACATCAAGATAATGATGTATAAAACAATTTTAACATATTAAATTTATATTTTTTCAGACTTTTAATATATTTTGATCATAATAGTATCTCAGGTTGGTAAAATAAACTCTCCATATATTACAATATTAGAATTACTTACAGAAAATATACACTTATAATAATAAAATTATAACCCAAGTGGCCCAGAAAATCTCAACCTATAACTGATTGACAAAAGGATAATATATTAGCTTAGTTCATGAAGAAAACAGCATTTCAAATTGTACCTAATTTGAAGCATTTTACGATTTAAAACTAACTCTATTTACATATAAGAGTGTCAGATATAATTGTTACTTCAGCTGATTTAGGAAAACTATGAGAAATTCAATGAATGCGAGTTTGTGTGTACATTTTTTTTCCTTAGGTAAACGATCCTACCTTATTTTAACAATGCCAGTATGTTGAAGTTATCGATGTAATACTCTACAAGTAATTGTAATAAACACTTAATTTTAGGTACCAAATCAAACAAAATATTTATGAATTGAACAGTTTCTGAATTGTCCACTTATTATATTATTTCATATATAAAAAAAGCACTATTTTGTTTCAGGTACATTATAATTAGTAATAAGGAGCCAGTATTGTTTTATTTGATTAAAAATTTCATTGTCTCACAATTTGTTTGACATTTGTATTTATTTCCATTGTTAGCCGCATAATTCTTACAAAGTTTTTTGTCAATATTTTTCAAATTTCGGTTGATATTCTAGTTTTATCACATAGCATAATGAAAGTGGCACAATTTCATGTAAATTGAAGATAAACGTGTTTACAGAATTCACATCTGCACTATGAAATTGCAGTTAACCAAAAAATAAAACTGTCATGCTAAAAACCATTAAGTCAGAAACATTAGTTTTTGAGTTAAACTGAGGAGTAGTTTCGGAAACATAACTGCTTGCAATGGATGCATTCAAAAATATAGTTATTTGATTCCAATTTTCATGTAAGTAACTGAAAATACGTTTTTTTTTCAGGACCTTACTTTTTAAAGCAGGGCTGTGGAGTCGGTAAAAAAAAGTCCGATTCCGACTCCAGCATTAACCAAAACCACGACTTCGACTCGAACATTGACCAAAAACATGACTCTGACTAAAAAAAGTTTAATATCGTCACTTTTTTCCCCTAATTTTCTTATTTATGTGTATTCAATTAAATATCAACCCTATCAATGCGGCCAAAAGCCAAATTTGACATATTAAATGCAAAAATAAAAAGTTCAAATTTTTCAAAATTTCCTACTCCGAGTACGACTCCGGCCAAATCGCCGCGATGACTCCGACTCCACAGCCCTGTTTTAAAGTAAACAGCAGCTGTTAAGCTCTGATGCTCATTTTATGAATACATGTATTAGACGTGTATTATAAATTGAACATTAAAATCTTCTTCTGGGCATATTATTTATAATTGTGTCACTTGCTGTCAAGCCTAAGGTTAGTTCAGTATTGGATTGTAGAATCATATTTCAATCAAGTATTGATTCATGAAATCAATCAATATTATATCAGACCAGGAGAGTTCTTTTATTTGAGAATTTAAAGTGGCGGAAAAAAAACATTCTGTGAAATCCATTCAAAGAATTTCCGAACAATGTATTGACTTCTCTCATATTAACCCTTTTACTCCCATGGATTTTATTAAGAATATGCTAAAACACCCAAAGTAACTTTTTTCAAAAATTAACAAGAAATGCACCTTTCTTTTTTTACGACTAACCCTTTGAAACATTTTTTATCTTACTTGCTGATATCAATGAATGGATAAGTCACTTACTCCATTGGCCCTTAGCACAAATCAATACTGTACTAACAAAATGTGTGATTCTCATTAGTATTTGAATATTTTATAAAGATAAACCGATAATGTATATCGCTGGCATATAATGTCAAACTGCTAACTCATAAACAACTCATTTTAAAGAAGAAACAATAAACTTTATTTCATTCCAAAAGTATGCGAAATGGGTTAGTCATAAATCTCATTTATGCTCAAAACGGAGTTAGCAACTTTGCACTCTAAAACAGCGATATATAATATGTAACTAACCTTTAAATGACATGTGCCAGTAACCATGGTCTAGTATTTTTACAAATTTATTAAAGAATTGTTTGTATAGTGTGTTCTAAATAATAAGGTAATAGTGATTACAACATTGCAATAATTATTATTGATTTTTATATAACGTCTTCCGAGTTGATCTTGATATGTTTTAATTTATTATTATCTATGTATATATTGTTCTCGTATATAATTTAATGTTTAACGTGTGAATAAATTTACACACTGTGTATGAAGGCATAATAATTATTGTAACAGTAACAATATATGTACATACATTGGTGTACAATGCCGGTCCCTTATTTGAATTGATTATTTTGTAATATAAATTTCCACTTTTTCCCTTATATATTCATGTGTCACCATAGAGTAGTACTTTTGGTAGTTTTACTTCTTTCAATAATATGATGGGTTCGAAAATCATAACTCTAAAAATAGCATTGATAAATTTGTTTTATTCGTCGAAAAACTTATGATAGACAAAAAGACAGTGTTTAGCACTGAGACTGACCGAGACATCAATCTTTTTCAACCCTTGAAGAAAAAACTATTGTGTTGTTCCTCGGCTCCAAGAATTGCATAACAATAAAAATAATGTTGCTAACGCCATTAAAGGCAGAGATACCTAACACATTTTTCTCTACTTTTCAGGAGAGCCAAAAAATCAGTTTTACCAGTAATTAATTTTTTAACAGATACAAATATTGGCTTTCTGATTTATTTTTTAAATATATAGTAGTTATTTGTCTTGTTTTAAGTATTGAGCTATCTTCATATCCACTTCTCATATTCATATGTCTCTTCGACACATAACGTAACATATTATTTTGTATAAAGTGGCATTCAAATTCATAACTCAAAACCAGCAAAAATCCAGTTACGTTTCTTTTATCCTAAGGGGTCAGGTTGCTGTCCACGTCTAATAACTTCTGTTGAGATGCTCCATTGGTAGTTAATATGTGCCTTATTAGGTGAGGACAAGGGTGGAGAAAATAACCAACATTCATAGTTTCAATTCTAAGACAGATTCTATTTTATTTCAATGATTGTGAATAAAAATAAAAACATTTGACTTGTTTGAATGTTGATTAAAATTTTAAATGGACATGGAACTAATTATGACATTACAAAATAAATATGTTGGAAACACAATCTTTGAATAGAATTGAAAATTAATATAAAATAAGTTATTCCGTGTGTTGTTGTGATTTTCGACTCATCATAATATTATAGTCTGTGATAGATTTACCGTGTTGATATTTTCATAATGAATTCGAGTGTTCGCTAAACTGTTTAACTGTCTAAATAATATTGCCGCATTGTAAAAACTCATTTTACGCAAAATGAAATATATTTTCACAATTTAAATTATATATGTCATATTATACTCTTTCGATTGTTTACGGTGTTGGACTCATCGAGATAATTTTCCTTAGTTTTATTTATTACGTCTAGTTTATTTTTGTGAAGTACCTACGCTCTAATTTTACTAGAATATATTATTAGGTTTGGGATTTCTTATGGTGCATTATATAAATGAAAATATTTAACTATAATTGAACATGTTTGTATATATCTAAAGCAGACAAATAATATGTTATTTTTAATGTAAGAAATGTTACTATATAGTTTTAAGTTTGTTTCACTTGAGATAATCTCTGGCGAGTATTAGAAACCTTCATGTAATATTTTTGTTTGGATCACAGGTACAAAATTGAACTATCTTGCCTCATAAAATATTATCCTCAACTCCGGATCTCACTTTAGAAGCGTGAAATATAACGATTTGTTATGGTAGGATGTGTGTTGGTTATCTCATTTTTCTTGGCTAGGCAAGAGTGCTTATATTATTGTAAATATATATATATTTCATTTTCCACTTGTTAAGAATAGTAGTTAATTGTTTTATCTCACTTAGTATCACATCTGACATATCATATAATATGATATAAAATGTCTCCTACAATTTTCATTGGTATGTTATACCAATCATAATCCATAAAAATTCTATTGTCTTTTACATTGATTTATTAATCATCATGATGAGACCTTCAACATACATCCTATCATTTACTATCGTGAATTTTTTATATTGTCGGCTTGATTCTAACATTTTGTAAATCATTTTATGGTAATTTAAGATATATTTATCGATCTATCTGTTTTATACTTAACTTAATATCCAAGCATTTAAGATGAAGATAGAGAGATAAACAGCAAAATTAAGTGCTAAATTGATTCTGTAAGTTCAAATATTCAGTTTTAAGTCTCTTTAACATTTAAGTGAAACTGACTAACAATTTGTTAGAATTTAGCCATCAATATTATATATATCATCACAATTTTTTGATATTACTTTTTTGTAGTCTGTACCTTTATAATAAGTCTACTGTCGAATATGTTTAGTCAAATGTTAGTGGCAATATTAGAGTAGTAGTGAAGGTAGTTAAATTTTTTAATACCGTCTAAGGAGGCGGAAGATTGGTGAGGGAAAAATAAATAAATATAATAACTATAATTATTCTTTAACATGTTTTTCACTAAGTATAATTTTCTAACGTTCGGTGACCACACCGCAATTTAATAATTAGCATCTTAGACAACAAGTGCCTGAAGAACAAAACGTTTTTCATAGTTTTAATTAAACTTTGTTGATAAAGATATGTAAGAAAATGTTCCTGATCCTAAAAAAAGAAATTATAATGTGCAATTCTAACGAGATGTTTTAGCTAATTAAACCAATATTTAAAATTCTATGTATATTATTAGAATACTAAGATAGTTAACTTTATTGCATACCTTTTATTATCTCATAATATATATATATTAATTACTTTTACACTATTGATTTTCTTTCATCACAATATTTTAAAAGTGCCAGTATTTTAAATTGACACATTCAAAAATATATTTTTATCTTTTATATTAAATAAAAATGTATTTAGTGAATTATTCCATCATTCAAACCTGCTATTTTTAATAATTGTGAAATTTATTTATGTTTAATATTATCTCACAATTTTATTATGATTGATGTGTTTCAAGTGTTCATATTTTTAGTATTGCCATTATCTCAGCAAAAATCAGTAAACCTCTGTAAGTTGAATTCATCTAATTCATTTTATTTTAATAGATTATTTCTGTAATGACAATTAAGACAAGTAATTCAATTATCCAAATACCATTTCTACTACAAGCATCTAACCCTAAAGCCACTGTTACTAAATACACAAATACACATTGCGCTTCTTTTTGTTTAAAAAAACTACTTTTGAAATGCCTGAGAGCTAATAATCAATTCATAATGAAAGCCTGTTAAACTCTCAAAACGTACATTTTATAATGCATAATAATAAAAGTGCAAAAGCCCAATTCTTTTTATGAGATCGCTGACATAAGACGATGGCAATATTTTTTATTTACATCTTACATAAACAAATACATAGATGTCACAATTCGTATTATAAAAATAATATATTTATTAAATATAATTATTTTATTCATAATAATAATATTACAATATGATATAAAAAGGGCATTCCTTACGCCAGTAATTATTACTTAGGCCAGTATTTTCCATAGACAATATTGTAAACATGTTTTTGTTACATTTTTAAGACTACAATAATAATTATATAATTAGTGTGTAACATTTTGTTGATTATTTCTCGACCATAAAGAAAATAAAGTCTCGGTTGTTTTAAGTGTGAATTACAATGTAACATTTTGATTCGATAATGCCAGTATGTTTTATATTATTTGAATGTTTTCAGTGTTCAATCAATCGGAAAGGATAATTATTAATCAGTATTTCAATTCCACAACAAATTTTGTCTTTAAATTCGAGCCTGAAATTTTAAAAGAAACATAAATAATTCACTAGAAAAAGTTACAATAGAAACTAGTTTAAATCAATGGCATGCCCAAATATTTGATCTTAACACATTGGCTACAGGAACACGGAATACGCACTGTTTTTGTATATGTTTTGATTTATCCTGTAGCCAATGTGTTAACATTCATATACATTGATGGTGGCAGCCCTTTTAAGATATTTTTGCTTTCAGAAAAATAAATAAATTACCTAAAGGTGAATTTCTTATCAAAAATTTATTCCCAAATATATAATTTTACATTCGCACAGATAATCACAAGGATTGATTCAATGTTGTACTTTCTCTAAACAATATCTATGATAATATATAGATTTTCAACTGCCAGTATCTTTCAATAAATTTCAAACTAAAGAAATATATTGTAAATTAATAACTTTGCTATGGATGTCGGAGGCTGTTTCCTTGTAATAACTATATTCATAACTCATTGTTCAATTTTTACTCTGAAATATAATATATGGCACATTCTTTTATACATTTTCTGTAAATACAAAATGTCATAGATATAACAAGAGTTTTGTAAATTGATAAGTGGTGGTTTTTATTTTATTAGAAGTGTGAATTATTTATCCGTAAAAGATTTCCTATACTCTATTCACTGTGAATAGAAATACCATTCACGGTCTTAAAAATTATCATTGCTCATTTAGAACATTCTTTTTTGTTAAGGAGATAATATTTCTGATATTTAAACCTGTCCCAACACAAAAAATCATGAAACACCTCTCAAATCTTGCGCACATGATTCTCTTTTGTTTGTTGGAAAATTTATTGTTATTATACACAAAAAGAAATAAACTGCATGATAGCAAAACTGAATTATATTTTTTCATGCAGTTTTTTAATGTAGCGAATTTGAATAAACCCATGCTCAAAATTTGAATAGTATTTAATTGTATGATTAAAATGAGAATTTTTTTATGGCGTTTTGATTCCCAAACGTTTCTGATCCTGGATAATTTTGTAATATTTATCATAGACACCATTATTGATAACATCCAACTATTCCCGAGAATGAATTCTAAAAAATGTGTTTCAGAAGAATAACTGAAACTAGTATATATTGCAATTTTTTTACAAACCGTTTTCTCGAAAAATACTCAATAGTATTCAAACCTTCAATTATAGAATCTTCTTATTAAATATGTCCTGCATGATGTGTCTACCTGCTCAATTATAAATTCAAATATATATAAAGCAAAAAAATTGGTATCTCAGTAAGTTAATTGGACCAAGATATCGATTTTATATTGAATTTTCACAAAATAACCACCGAATCTATTTGCAATATCAAATATCCACTGTGAATCTTATGATCCCCTTCTGTCTGCATTCTTTGAATAAGATATGGATACTATAATATGGTTTTTGTGAATGGATCTCTACTAAAATATTAAATTTTCTGTATTATAGCTACTTATCTACACAAAGTATGTGGATCAAAAAATGTATACTATTAAACTATTATTATAATATATAAATAAAACCATATTTTTCGGTATACATTGTTTTATTTGTCTTCCCTGGCTGAAACCAATAGCCTGGTAGAATGCCAGCCCTTGAGTTTGGTTACTGGTAAAATTTTTCAGTATGTAGTAATTGACTGATGCTGAGGGTGTAATAGTTTTATCCACACTGACATGATGACACCAGCCCTAGAAACGCCACTACCTCTACTAAGAAGGATTTACAGTGTTCTTTAACTTATCTTGACAGCTCAATGATTTATTTTTAATAAATTGTTCATACAAACATCTGAATATTGGCGGCCAGTGTCTATTAAAATTCAAAATGGATTTATATTTTTGCCAACCTTGTCAATAATTCTTGAGTCTTTCATTTAAAAAATTCATTGTCCAGATGGATATTAGATCATTTTATTGCTTGTTCACTGTGCTTTAAATTGTTTTAGAATTCAATATACATATTTGCACACATTGCTCCGTAGAAACGTGAGTCACAAATAATAAACATACTGACCGAGAGTTCTTATTTACAAAAGTTACTTATATAAATGCTTGTGCCAAAAAGGGTACAGGCATTCAAGTGTTAGAAGGATAAGTGCGGCAAGGAGGCCTGCACAATGTCAGGTAGACTTCCTTATTTTCTCCCTATATCAGGTAGCGAATGAAGAAAGCCTTAAAATTTACTATCAATTCCTGGCTGAACATGGTTTACTGTCACTTTAGCAGGGGAGGATTTACTTACAATCATTCAACCAGTCGACCACGCCAGCTCTGCGAGCGCAAAACACCAATTCATGCATTATTACACCTGAGAGACTGATGCTGCATTACAGGGCTAAGCAACAGTCTGTAAATATGCAGCGTGTGGTAATAAATGCAACATTCAATTCTTTGGGTAGTAGTAAAATAAAAGAATTCTATTGTAGTGAGATCTATTCATTAAGTCATAACAATAAAAATAGTACAGTTTTAAATTGACAACACAGTTATGAACAATTATTCAAAACAATATAATAATATATTATATTAGATTTTCTATTTTAATTAAGACCCTTCTTAATATATAGAGCCAATCTATAGGCGTGAACATGTTTGTGTCAGTTTTTAAATGCCTGTAAGACAATTGAATGAGGAAAATTACGATTTCAAAACAATCTGCTACCACAGAATGAATAATATCATGCCACCACTACTTCCACATAAAATACTTTAGTAAGAATTAAAGTATATCTATCCATTAAGAATCAACACAGAAGATAATTCAACTCTATTAATTAGTTTTAAAATTCTTAGTAAGTGGATTAAAAGAACAAATCAACCATCGTCTTCTTCCATTATTTCTGGTAAATCTCTATCGGTCGCCTTTTCAAAATAACTATCAGGTACAACATAGTCTGTGGGAGGTCTCATAGGTCCAAATACTTTCTTTGCCGCCTTTGATTTTCCTTTATCACTTATTTTTTTAACAGGCGATGGCTCATCTTCAGGGTCGTTTATTTCTTTTCCGTCACATTTAATCGGATGCTCCGTAGGTTCATCCATCTTTTCTGCATCATCGACCATCGGTTGATCTTCATCTTCGTCTGAATCCATTTCTTCAACAAACCCTGACTCTTCCGTTGTTTCTGAATCTGGTTTTTTATGTGGTGTTTGTTGTTTATTTTTCAATTTCATTCTTTTCCCAATAAGCACCGAAGTGTTTGTTTTCGTAATTTTGGGTGACTTTTGGGACTCCGGTTGGACTGTATGTTGGATTAAAGCGGGTAGATCTGCTGGTTTGGCTATCTCAGCCAGGCGCTGCGTTTTGACTAGTTTTTGTTTAAGTTTTTGAAGTTCCATCTGCAAACCGAAGAAAATATTTTGTTCTGCTGGCTTTGATAATTTTAGTCAGATATCACAAATTATTCAAAATGCTAGAATATTCTAAAATCTCTCTAAATACAACTTTAACTATGTTCACCTTTGTCTTGGATATTTCTGCTTTTTGCGAGACGCTTTGTTTACCAAGGTTATTCATGAATTGATCCAGGACATCTTCCTCAACTCCGGATGGCTGTGAGGACACGGAAGGTTTGCCTTGTTCCCTTAGCACACTTAGTCTTTTCTCACAGTCATCTATTTCTTTTTGAATCGATGAACATCGGTCCAGCTATGAGAAAAAAAAAATATTAATAAGTCCATAAAATTTATCTTTGAATTACAATCGTAAAATAAAGTCTATCATGATAGAGCATAACTTACTAGTCCATCATAAGTCAGGGGACCGTCTCCACTCTCTGAGTGTCCATCTTTGTCGGACTGCCCTTTTCCGTCCCCGAATTTCTTCATCCTGCCTTCTCTTTTCTTTTCAACGGCACCAGTTCTATCCAGGAAAGTGTCGTCATCCGAATCGTAGTAGTCGTCTTCCCGCCAATCTTTTGCCTTCCGTTTGCGAGATTCTGATAACATAATAGGAAAACCTTTTCATTGAGACATTACAACATTTACACATGTACACTGTGTATTTATATGTACAAAAATCTATTTATTGTTAATAGATTTACAAATATTCCAACAACTATGATTTCAAAAATTAATTCATAAGTGTTTGTTTTTAAATATAGTCATGGAAGTTATCATGGTACATGCCTATCTGGATAAAAAAATCTTGTCTGTGATAGTTTTAACACTGTTAAATCGGGTGCTGCTCTTTATAATAAAATCTGTCTAAATAGTAATATAAAATGTATTTTATTTATATAATGCCTTTCCACCATGAGTTGACTGTTGCAAGACGCCGCAATCAGGCATCTCAACATATGAGACGCAAGCAGTCAACACTTCTCTTGCTCTGAGCACTCTTCAAATGCTCTTTATAAAAGGACCTGAAAACATTGTGATGAGCAATAACTAAAATATTTCTTACCGTGCTTAGCCTGTCGCAAAAGTCCATGCCTATCGATGATTCTACACGATTCTAACGCACACTGTACCACGGCATCTTTTTTTTTGCCCTTGTGTATGACTTCAGCAATAACAGGATTACCCCGAGCGTCTTCTATGGGCAGTTCGACCCTGAAACATTTGCAGATAACAATCATATATTATATCTTTTCTTTTTTGCTATTCATTGTTTCTCAAAAACCAATCATCAGTGGCAGATACTGCTCTGTACATGACATTATTTTTATGGAAATAGTTATAAATACACACCTGCAAACAAACTGGCCTACACCCCTTTCCTGACAGTCATATTCAAGGATACAGCCTTCCCTTTCAAAGAACCCTCGCAGAGTTTTTTTAGGATCATCAAGATAAAGCTCTTCGTTGGCTGGTTTTGCATAAGGGTTTTCAGATAGATCTGTTTCTTCATCCGCATCTTCAGCTGTAATTTAAAGATATTATAATTTACTACTTTCAATGCATTCGGCGGTAGCTTTGTGGAAATTGATTTTAATATAAAATTTAAAATAAATTAGATTATTCTATGTATTGTGTTACTATTCCTATTATTATAACTCTTCCTTTATTTAAGCAACCTTTGCGATAGTAAGTCTGAAGATGCCTCTAAAAGAGCACGAAACACGTGTCACAAAACGTGGAATCCAAGTTATTTAAAATTTTATATTATAAGTTATTATTCAATATTTCCTAATCATCCTGCCAAGTAGTAAGGAACTGGAGGTGACAAAGGAATTGAATACCTAAATTGACATTTTTATAAATTTCATCCAAAACAAAAACTGTTTTCAAAGATTCTTCTGTCCAATATGTCTAATTACTAATCCTTAAACAAAGTTTAACAGACCCATTCCCCAGCTGATTCCTTCATTTTCACTCTTCTTTTTCTCTTCCTCAGATATTGTTTTAAGTTCTTCTTGTTCTTCAAGCATTTTTTTAACTTCATTCTTCCTCTCAAGATTCTTTTCTTCTTTTAATTTTCGTATTTCAGTAAGACCCAATTCTGATTCCTCTTCCGCATCATCGCTAGGACCCTAATCAATTATTAAAACAATGTTTAAGCGATATTAGTGCATTTTTAAAAAAAATTATACATACAGTAAGTCCTCGACATACACAATCAATTATGTAATTAGTTTTAAACAGGGCTGTGGAGTCATCGCGGCGATTTGGCCGGAGTCGTACTCAGAGTCGGAAATTTGAAAAGTTTGAACTTTTTATTTTTGCATATAATATGTCAAATTTGGCTATTGGCCGGATTGGTAGGGTTCATATTTTATTGAATACACATCAATAGGAAAATTAGGCAAAACAAAGTAGTATTAAACTTTTTAAGTCGGAGTCGTACTTTTGGTCAATGTTAGAGTCGGAGTCGAACTTTTTTTAACGACTCCACAGCCCTGGTTTTAAAGGATAGTTAAAAGTAAAATGAATCTACATACACACTTAAGACAGCATGAAAGGAAAATATTATTTTTACAGGTCCATGGTAAATTCTGCATATTTATTAAACAAAGTATTTACATACACCTGATCCTCTTTAGAACATATCCCCTATGCAAAAAGAGGATCCTGTATATTTATATATTGGAATTTCACTCCTATATTTTTAACAGCTTTATAAATCTTGTACTCCAAAATTCGATAAACAGTTTTCTGAAAAGCTCTAGTAAAAGTTTAGTCTTTTCCAGCCCAGCTCTTCAACAGACGGAGGATGGATTTTTTGCACTCCTTAATATTATGTCGTGGGAAAGAGGATTTTCCTCAACAAAAAAATCAAATTGTAAAATTAGTAAAACTGTCATCTATTCTAATGGTATAATAAGAACTACCTGCAGTATATATTGCCTGGTGCTGCATCCCAATTTGATGAGATAGCCAACTCTTAGTGGAACATAATGTCTAGGCTTTACACGAGTTTTGTTGACGAAGGATCCATGAGAGCTTCCCAAGTCATATAAATAAAAACCAGCGCGGGAGCTTTCAGTATCGTGTGCCTTATATTGGATCACTGCATGAAATCTGATCAGTAAAAATTAAACAATGTGAAATGGAAAGAAAAATCTGTAATTATATCACAAGAATAAGTTATCTCCTATATAGCAAAAGATTTTGACATTTGTTTCAACATGGCCGCCAAGTCCGTGTTACCAGTACAAGAAAAACGCAGAATTAACTTGGTAATTATTATTTATTAATTAATTATTAATCATAACTAAACATCAGAGTTGTCTCCAATTGCCGTAAAAAATACTCTGATATTGCACAGAGGGGTCATACAAATTTCTAAACGCAAATTCGTCCAAGTATCAGAGATGAGTCTATATCAAATAGACGGACGACTAGGTCTACGCGGTCAACGCTTTAGCCGCTACTAAAATATAAGATATAACAATTTTGTATACTGGCCAAACGGCGGCCATGGTTGAAACAAATGTCAAAATCGTTCGCTACGTGGATATAAGCAATTACCATGAATGAATATTAATTTAATTGTACAATTATGATTGAAAACTTTTTTATTTGGTAAGCAATTCAAAAATCCGCTTTGTTTACACGGCATATGAATGTATCTTGATTTGTAAAAACTTGCCTGGATATAGTCGGGTGGGCACTGACAACATCATTTACCGAAAGTCGTCCAAATACACAGAATGGCTTCTTTGTTAAATCAATTGTCTCCAATATAATCCCTGATTTTAATACCTCGAAACTGTAGCCAGAATCTAAAAAAAAGCATGGTAGAACTTAACTGTTTGAAAATGTTACTAAAAATTCAAGTAAGTCATTTGAAAATGGAATACATTATATGATTTACCTGCAGGGGGGAGCCCAGACCATTTCGGTTCTTTATATGGCAACGGAACACTTTTTTCTGTCAAGAGTGTAGCTGGCGGCAAATCGCTAGTATTTAACAAAGTATCTTTGTTAGGTTCTACCTCAGAATTAATTTCTTGTGGTATTTGTTTCGCAGTGTCATCATGAGATGTCGAAGAGCTATCGTTATCGTTGTTGGAGTCGGTTGTGATAATTTTGCGCGGCAGTTTTCCTACTTTGCCGATTAAAACAAGCTTTTTGAATTCCATAAAAGGCTTAGGTTCTTTGAATTCCGCTGTTTCTTCTACGGTTTCGTTATTTTCCAAAGATTCCATTTTGACTGGTCAATGACAGTCAACCTCCGAGGAAATTATTAATTAACCTGTGCGGTATGCTATTACACTGGCGATTCAACGTTGAGACCATAGACAATATATCAATGTTTTGACAGTTGTTGCTTGATGTCGAATTAATTTTTATGACTAATGGCTTAAATCATTGAACATTATATTATTTATACTCGGTCACAAAATTTACTGGCAGATGTTTGTGAAAAAGCTAAAACATTTATTTTATAACGGCTAAAATTTTAGCACATGACATGAGAGGCAAATATTTTAAAGAAATTCTCTAAAAATTTGGAACAATCATTCAATTATTTTTTTAACATCAATTTATTTGAAAAAAACACATATCTTTGAAAGCGGATTGGATCGTAATGCAGTCAGTATAACACCTATTAAATTAAAAAATCGATTGCAGCTGATCTTTTGCTCCTTCGTCGACTTTTACTGTCATCACCAACAATGACATAGGTAAACAGATTAGCCACAACCATAACCATCCTCCCAAACTTGTATTCGCATTTATCAAAAAAATGATATTCAGCACTGCTTTAAATCTAAAAACATATTCAGCGGTGAACTTTAAATATTGCTTTTATCTTGATTTCAATATAAAAAATATTATTTTATGCTATTTTTTTGTTCAGATTATCTCATTTCTATGATATCATTATTTTGTTTTTTGTACTGCCTTCATACATTTAACTTTCCATTATAGTTTTCAGCTGTAATGATATATATCGCCATTATATTTTTTATATATTATGCTCTTCAAAAGCTGTTGACGGAGGGGCTTGCCTTCGTAACCTCTCATCTATCCCCTATGCATGCAACATACTGTAAAAGCCTGTATCCGGTATTTCAACCTTCAAATACAAAAAATAATGATGTGACACAATATGTAGTAAGTTTCCAGGTGACGGGTGATTAAATATCCCATCTTTTCATAACTTTGCAATTTCACTGGTTTGTCGTCATATAAAATGAATTTTTAATTATTTTTTTATCATACACCTATATCCTTCTAAGCTCTTCCAACTCATATCAATTCTTGCCAAATCTTGCCAAACACTGTAATGTAAGTTTGTAATTGAGTATGTTGCTATGTGAAGTAAAAGTATTTTAATTTAAATAAAAAAATGTATTGAAATAAAATGTCATAATAAGAGTAAGTGGCCACCATTCTAGCCATGCACCTGCAAAATATAATGGTCGAATAAAAAAAACATTCTCTCCTCCCATTTATTTATATTATTATTTTTGAAACATTGTAGAAGAATAATGCACGCAGCAACTATAAATATTTTTTTGATACATATACATATAACAACGATATCGTCGTTTACACTGATAAATTTCATATCTGCAAAAATCAAAAATTTTCACGGAAGCATAAAAACCGTTTAAAAAACGAAAGAAACACGTAATTAGTGTAGGTAATATTACCTTTACCATAAATTTTGTTTGTTTTGTGCGTGAAATCGGAGTAAGGGCAAATTTGCAGTAATTATTAATACAAAGAAGTCGAAAACAATTATTTGGCAGATATGTATTAAAGTTTGTAATAGAAATGACGACATTAATATTTTATTTGTGTAAAAATATTATTATGTATAATGTAAGGGTTTTTAATGTTGACATCAATGGAAAAATCTATGAACTAGAACAAATTACAGATGTGCGCATAGACATAAGCGCACAGTCACAACTAACAAGCACAACATAAAAGAGAGTATGTTAATGAACCGAAAAACCTTCTTTTCTACCAGGGGTTATTAACCTAATTCCAAATCTGGGCGCATTTGAGATTTGGAGAATTGTGACGGGCGCTGGCTGGATTAAAGGGATGGAAGCGCAGGGGCTCTAAACCAGTGGCTCTCACGTAAAAAATGTCTGGTGGCCGCACCAAATTTTTGTGTTGAGTATTTTTGTCAAAAAGACCTAAACATGTATGTATTTGAGTTGTTGCGAACTAACAATTCTTGAAGCACAATACAATGCATACGAAATATTCGATTTTCAGTGTATTTGTTGACAAATTAGCTTGTAAAACCAAATTTTTATTATATATCAATATTAACTTTGAAGCTGTTGGTGGCCGCACATGAGAACCACTGCTCTAAACCCTATACCGCCATTCAAACATTGATTTACATTAAAATATTTTATTATCAATATTGAATTCATTTTTCAATTACAAAACAAATCAAATCGAAGCTCAATAATATTATACATTATTCCAGGGCTGTGGAGTCGGTAAAAAAAATTCCGACTCCGACTCCAGCATCTACCAAAACCACGACTCCGACTCCGACTAAAAAAGTTGAATATCGTCACTTTTTTTTGCCTAATTTTCCTATTTATGTGGATTCAATTAAATATAAACCCTACCAATCCGACCAATGGCCAAATTTGACATATTATGTGCAAAAATAAAAAGTTCAAACTTTTCAAAATTTCCGACTCCGAGTACGACTCCGGCCAAATCGCCGCACCGACTCCGACTCCACAGCCCTGCATTATTCATTATGCAAATCAAAATTTGCTATCTTAATAGCTACTACATACAAAAATTGACAACTTTTTCTTTGTTTTAATATTAATTTTGATTCTGCCGTAATATGATACTAAATATTATATGTACATACATATATTTGTTGAAATAATATGACACATTTCTTACGTGCCGTTAATTATTTTTCCGATACATTGTAACCTCAATTTATAATGTTTTTTCAGGGCTCGAAAAGTAAAAGATTTCAAAAGCCGGATATAATTACCGCCTTATATTTTTTCATGAATGCTTTATGAAATTAAAATTAAAATTTAGACTCGTCCGCAATTTCGAAAAGTTGTGGAATCGAATTGGAATTTTAACATTAATAATTAATAGCATGCCTAGATTGATAAGGTATGTAAATATATGAAATAGTATTCAACATTTGTTATGTGACGTAAAAATAAATGAACCTTTATTAGTTATTATTGAGACTGAATGAAATTCATTCATACATTATTTAAACATTAATTGAAACTAGTTATTATCAGAGACAATAGTTTTGATACCATATACATATATTCATTTTTTAAACGTCTTCTTCTGCAATGGCACCACAGCTCAAGTTGAGCCTTCACCGCTTTTCTTTTTGCGCTCCGGTTAAAAGCACTCATGTTCCAAGTAAGACATTCAGCATCCTTCAACCCGCTATCCTTTTCCTGTACCAATTGTCTCTTTACGCGTAGAGTCACTTGTAGCTCTAGCACTCGGTGAACTAGGTCCTTATGAAGGTGGTTATTTTCCAATCTTGGCTTAAGCTATATGAGATAAGAAGTCCTAATGGTAATTACTCACGGATCCTTACAAGAACCTAAGAGTCTACTCTCAAAGGTATCAACCAGATACTTTTACTGCAAATGTCTATCTATTACAGAATTCGATAGATACGTTATGTAAAAGTTCATTATTAATATTAAATTTAATTTGATAACATTCTTACTCCACGTAATTTGTAATAGGTTTCAAATTTTATTTTATATACACTCGATCCTTTTTTTGCAAGAGGGACATGTTCCTAAGACTGCCGTGTAAACAAGGTAACGTGCCCATAAAAACGTGGTAGATAGGTTCCATCACTTAAAATACGAAATTGTTTTACTTAACAATAATAAATTGAATTTATTTATTATTTATACATACAAATATTTTGAACAGTCATACAAGTAATACATTTGCATATGTGACTTAAATTAAATTTAGCAAAGAGCAATATTCAATTTAGAAATATTCAGCGTCGCTACTTGGTAGTAAACGTGCTCGATTACTGCTATTTTTAGCTGGCGAAAAATCACTGTCATCGCTGGAAATATTTAATGGAGAGGCATTTTTGGGAGTATCTTGAATAATATTAATATTTTGTGTTTTGAATATGAATTCGGTTATCATTCGCTGTTATTTTATTTTTGTTAGTTACCTTTATAATCCTCGAGAACGTGGTATAATCATTTTTAAGTCACGTTGAAATCTCACACCTCGTTCGAAATTGTCATCAATTGTCAGAAATTATTTTCCAATTTTATTGACTTGTTGGAAGGAATCCTTCTACAATTAAACTTGAATTTTGTGGTACCACTTCTTCATGATCACTACTATCATAAATATGCACACACATACGTAGTGTATTCTTTTTATTTAACAGGCGTGGGCAACCTTTCTTAGGTCTGGGGCCAAATTATCATTCTGTCTCCGAGTCAACAGCTGGACCAAATTACTAAACATTATAAAGTAATATTTAATTCAATAAAACACGTTGTTACTTCTTACATTTATAAGATGAACGACATAATATTATAAACTGATTACAAAATTTAGTGTGGCCGAGTGTGGGAGTAAGATTGGCCTTTACTTGAATTACGAAACAATCAATATTGGCGTTGATATTGCTTAAGGATAATCGCATAGAATTTTAGAAATTTTCATCTGCTATGCTCGTTCAAATTTTTGATTTAGTGTGTTTCATTTCTGGCACATAATTTACATCAGCATCCATCGGACGAGCAAATATAGTGAATGTGGAGTATTTGTTTTGGAAGTCAGCAAACCTCGTATCAAATTACTCCATTAGTCCCTTCAGTTCATGTCCGTAAGAATTATATGTGATGTTTGTATGAGCTGATAGACTAGGAAAATAGTTTAAATCCCTCCTTGGAACTATTAATTTCTTTCTCTGTTACTTTGCCAAGATGAATCGGGGCCGGACAAAATAGCTCAGAGGGTCAGATCCGGCCCGCGGGCCGGTGGTTGCCCATATATATGCTAAAGCAAAGCAAATCAGTGTAAACTATAATAACAAATAACCGGTACTTAACCGGTACCGGCGTGTTATTTCGAAAACAACCTACTCATCACAATCTGGTCGATCTCATCTGCATATATTTAGAGCTCGAGTATGCAAGATATACACATCTCACGAGGATTCAACGTCAACTTATATAAGTATTATCTCAAAGGTGATAATACTTATATTTTATATACCTCACAAACGGCATGCTGCTTTTACTCTAATCAATATAATTAGACCAAGCAATAACTTTTACCTGATAAATCGAACATATTGATCGGGCAATTAAAACAAAAATATATTAAATACATATTTCCACAACATTGTATATCTAACATTTTGTTTTAAATATGAATGCGAAGTAGCGGGCAACTTTGTCTTAAATTATCGGACGTCCAATTATCGATATCATATAATTATAATACACTTGGAAATCAGGAAGAATTTAAATCAAATTCAACAAAATTGAAATAAAATAAAATAAAACTATTTTGAACACACAATTAAAGCTATGGAAGATCTTTAAGAATAAAATAAAAGAGATAAAAGATTGATTCATCGAACAACATTTCAGTATCCTTATGTAAGTCAGCAAAATTAATTTTCATAGAAATTTTGAAAACTCCCTACGTGTATATTTAAATAGGTCAACCGTCTATAATTTTCCAATTTTCCTCCCTTGAAAATTAAGTAGCCCCACTTTAAAGATTTTTTATGTCGAGTTTCCCAACAGACCGTGTGGCCTAATGGATAAGGCGTCGGACTTCGGATCCGAAGATTGCAGGTTCGAGTCCTGTCACGGTCGCTTGTGCATATCCTTTTTATATTTGATATCATAAAAGTTCTCCTCAAATGTAAGCTCAGTTCTAATGATAATATAACAAATAAAGAACATTTTTGCTGAAGTTTATTGAAAATATTTTCAGGATTACTGCCCTCTCGGTATTTCACGGAAAGCTCATATTCAATAAAAGCCTTTTCAGGTCGCGGAAAACGGTTTGTATCCTTGCTGCACTTTTTTATGTATTTTCATATTTGGGTCGAATAAATTATTTATATGAGTGCATTAATGTGTGCAAATTATAATACTACATATTATCAGCGAATGAATTTTTATTACTTGCAATTTAAAACTTTGCCATGTATCGCTTTATATTATTGAATTATTTAAGAATTTGAGTAATATTTTGCTTATTTATAATTTGATATTATGACATGATATGTTTTTTTTCTATAAAGTTTTTGACGGCTATATGCGGATGTTTTTTCACACAAGCGCACGATTAACATAATGTGAAAAAATATACATGAGTGCATTCATAAAAACAGATAAAATACCTAGTTTGTTTTTTACAACGAACAAATCAAAAACTTTTATTCTAAAATTATTCTTCCCAGCGATTTGCTGACAACAAATGTGAACTAATAATTAAAGAAGCCGTGTAGAAATCATAACATAAAGCTCTCAAGCGCAAAATTATTAGGACAACGATAAGATTATTTGTTTTAATCATATCCGCTTCCAATGTGGAGCTTATTTAAACAGGACCTTTTCTACGAAGATTATAGCCCAATTGCTCAACCTTTCTTTTTTCAAACAGAATGAGGATATAATGATAGGACTGGGTATAATAATACATAATTAATATACGATTGAATATATTTCAAACATATTGATACTAAAATGCGAGTGCTTTTGTTTATATTTACAGTTCTATTATTTTCACTTATTTTATTTCCCGGATGAGCTTTACGCAGCCTCACCACAGTGTTTCCGGTGCTTTAGAAAGCAAATAACAGTGTAAACAGCTGTGTGTTATTGCAAATTGGAATTGAAAAAAAATCTGGCATCCTAAATTTTGAATTGAAACTGGACTCTTGGATATGTTCTATGTTCGTCTTTCAAGTTCTGCATAAATATGCATTCGTTATGAAACCAATGAAATTAAAATGACGAAAATTCAATAGTATGACAGACTTGATTCTTCATTTTCGAGGACATCGTAATATTTAATTACTAGATGAAATTGGTAAACATATAACTGAAAAACAGTTCTTCCAATCGAATTAAAGTGGCAGCTCTAAATATTTTTTAAGACATTCTTTTAACCCTGCATAATTTCAATGGTGGTGATAAAAGCGTTTTATCATAGAAGTAAATAATGTTGCTCAAATTTAATTTTTAAAGAATACCATTGTTTTTATAATACGACAGTACCTATTTGTTTTTTTTTATCAACCAAGACTGCTATTCAAAGGTTTATGCTTTGTTTAATAAAATGAAATTGAATGGTTACATCGATTAAATCGATTGGAAAATCAGCAATAAGTGTTTCCATATGCTTCCTGAGCAAAAATCGATCATTATCATACACTGCAAAAAAAGGTATACATAGAACTTGGTTTCTAAAAAGCGCAAAAAACGTCAAATATGTCATTTTTTTGCTCACTTGGACAGATATTTCAGTCGGCGTAATTTAAACTGGTGTATTTGAAAGTGTTCAATATGTACCACACATAAAATTGTTCGGTGTAATACCTTTTAAATATACTATTACTCAATGTTTTAATTTAGAAATACAAATTAGAAAGCGGGCATCTACATTACATTTTACCGATTAAAAAGGATATAAAAATATTTATCCTGCTCTTACTTGAATATTGAAATATTCAAATTTTTATTTTGGTTAGATATAATCTTTACTCTTGCTTCATTGAAATTAATTGTATCTTCCACCCTAAATGCAATCGAGGATTTATTCTTAGAATGCCCATTAGCAATAATATTTAAATATTTCAAACGTTGTTGATAACTCAGTTTTAAATTGGGGTTTTTTTATAAATAAATAAAGTGTAGAAACATTTAAGCCTTTATATCGCCATAATATTTTGGCCTTATTTTTTAAGCATGAGGAAATTTCATGAAGTGCTTATTTTTACACGTTATGAAATTTTTATCTTCTTTGCAAATATTTACGAAATTTAAAATTATTCATATAACCTTGCCGGTAATATTTTTATTTGACATTTCATATATTGTCTCACTCAAAAACTACTAAATCATATTAAAAAGGCAAAAATTAAAAATAATTAATTGCTAAACAAGAATTTGATAGAATTCTCCGATATTATTACCACTTTGTTACGCATACATATTTTTTAATGTAATATTTATAGGTTGTTTTACTGTGGGCACAGTGAAGGTTGGGATTACATTACCGGTATTTCCAAAACCGGTATCCCGGTACAAAAGCTATATTTTCAATGGCAAAAATAATGAAAAAATAAATTGGTTGGACTGGGACTCGAGTCCGTACGTTCCGCAAACGAAGCCACCGACCCGAATCGATTATTTAAATATTTAAGATGCAATATTGATAAATTTTTTTGTCCGGTATTACGATCACAATCGGAGAAATACATATATATCTCTCATATTCTTCTATTTTCAGAATGTTGCTATTAATATTTCCTATAACGGTATTTTATATGAAATACCGAAATATTGAAACGCCCGGCATTGAAATCCTTGTGGTGAATATTAATTTCCCCAGAAATATAATCCGAGTAAAACTATTTTTTTAGTATTTACAGGTCATAAGCAAATATGTTTGAACAGAAATTCTCAGCAGTTGTTTGTGTTATCAAAAGAACTGCTTTTCATTCAGTATAACAAACAAGCTTCATTCTTGGTTGAGATCAAATAATATAAATATTGGGCTAGGAAATGAGGAATTGTTTGCTAATCACTTTCACTGTGCCTCATTTTCAAAATCACAACTGTGAGAGGAACTTTAACATTACAGGTACCCATGACATAAATCAATGGTACGTTCATGGATTTCATGACGTGAACACTTAGCTTATAGCAGTGATACGCAACCTGCATTTGACATTTCATGCGGCCCTCAATGACAAATATCAATCACATTTTTTCTTCAGAACCTTTTACAGACTATATATAGAAGAGCATTATAAAACAATAAAATTTCAAATTTTATATACAGCAAAAAATATCGATAATTTAATCAGTTTTGCCCATGGGAACTATCTGAGAATCGATAATCTGACCCTTCTCCCAAAAAGGCTGTGCATCGCTAGCTTATTGCAACGACAAAATTTTAATTCATGTATAAAATTTTTGATACATGAATGGGTTAAATAATAACGGAAGTGTAATTTTCTCATATCAAATTTTATTCATTCTTATATTTATAATTGCACTGGAGATTTTTTTCAATAACCTTTATACTACAAAACACAATTCGATCCCTAAAATTCACTTTATTACTAAGTTATTAAGTACGGTCAATTTGATAAATTACTTTATTTAAGTCATACACAGTGAAAATTTTAAAAAAATAATTACGTCTTCACAGAGCTTTCGTTAAAAATCATTTAAATTATTTACATTTTATCAAATCCTTAAGCTGCTAATTTTATTTATTTATATTAAGTCTACTCATGAAATAATTAGAATACTATCCACTTACAAACAAATTTATATTTTGATAAAAATCACAAACTCACAAAAATACAAACAATTTGAATAAATTCACATATTTAATACACGTAAAACAATATGGAATAATGATGATTAACATTATGTACTAATTTCTGTGGTTGGGTGAGTATTTTCAACCATGCGAAAATATTCTTTATTTTATTCTTGCAAAAGAAACCCTTTTTTTTAATTAATCGAATATGTGACCTAAATTTTAAGTAATATACAAACACTCTGTTATTGGTTTAATATTTCAAGGTATTGCGTTACTCATAAAAACCGTTCATATACATATGTAAGTATACAATTATTACATTAAGAAAACATCAAATTGGTTTATACCAGTTGTTTACGAGTTATTAGTAATCATATAATTAAAACATTCTATATCATAATTAGATATTAATATAATGAATTGAGCAAGTTCCTAACATTCAAGGTTTATAATTTAAACTATAGTAATAATATACATACAAAATGATCAATCTAAGATCAGGGTAGAAATAAATCAAAAACAAATATGTATAATACTACACCTTTATCACTTTTCATTGCACTTAACTAGGTAAACAACAGATTTGTTTTTATATTATTGCAGAACAAATATACTCTAATGAAGATAAACTGGTGACACTTCAAATATACAGTCAACCCTCCTACAGCACCCTCTCCCATAAAGTGGTTTTTTTTTTAAATGGTGTAAGTTCAGTCGTAAATATGTAATAGTTAGTATACATAAATATAAACACTCGAAGAATATTTATCAGTAGCTGTGCGTCAAAAGTAAATCATAAAAGAATGGAGGGTTGAATGTATTTACAATAATTGACAGTTAGGCGTGGTAACATCTTTAAAGCTCGAGAGTTTTGAGATCCGAAGATCTTTGAATTGAGAATTAACAATTTATTTTCAATTTTCTTGGGTTTCTAACTAAAACAAATTTGACATACATAGAATTGCAGTTGTAAAGTTTATTATGCTAGTATTAAAGTTATTCAATGAAATTTAAATATGTATTTTTGATCAATAAGAGAATGTCTCGTAAATAATTTGCAATGGAATAATGAAAGAATCTCGAACTGTCTCGGGAAACGAAAATGGAAGTTATCGTAAGTTAGGACTCATGATCACAATTTCACAGAGTTTTGTTGGTGTAAACATTACACCAAGAAGATATTATAGCCAATATAAACTACTTACTAATTTTTAAAAATATCATATTATATCTAGCGTAATTTATATGTAAAAACTCTATTTCACGTGAATCTCAATAATATTTCTACGCATAATGTTGCGTTTAACCTTAGCCTCATTTCACTAATACTAAATTAATAGAAAGTTGCGTTTTAACACTTTCTTTTAGAGGTCCAATAACCGTAAATAATATTTATTCAAAAAACAATATATCTGTGAATACAGGTTGTTTACAAATAAATCGACTGGCGCTATATTATTTATAATCTTTTATTGTAAGATTATTTTTATGAATGGAAAATTTTATAGTGCAAACTGGTACGGTTAAATGTTTTATTAAATTCGTTAGATAAACTACATCCATTGCATGACTTTATATTTAAGAAAAAAAATGTTCCTGGGTTTTCTCCCATTATAAATGTAATATTACTTTAATTAAAACAGTGTTTTAAAACTTGCATCGTAATCATTTTCAATGATTAAAAGTCTCTTCTTGGTGGAAAGGCATTATTTAACAAAAAAAAAAACATATATTTTGATCAGTTGACAATGCCCGCGATGAGTGATACCTGTATTGATCACAATGCGAACATATATAGAAAACGTACTCCATGATTTATTTTCTTTAACGTTTTACTGACGTCTAGAATATAAATATAAAAAAATTAACAATAAGTTTTAACAAACGAATATTACAAAATATTTTCAACTGCGGGTACAAAACTGAATAAAAATTTTGAAGAGATCACACCAAAATCTAATATTGGTCTTGGCAGAACATGAAATCAAAATTAGATCCGCATTAAAAATAAAATTGACTTCAAAATTATTCCTTAACATATATGGGAATAAGTAAGCAAAACATTTGAGAGCCACTTATATAACGTCACTAACAATCAATTTACTATGAATTATTATTATAAATGAATAGTGTCTTTAAGAAAAGTGGTTTATACCGAAAAGCAAAATGTTTGCTTTATTATTTCAAAAAAGTAATTTGAAAAAATATATCTCTAATTTACATATCATTGATGTAAGTAATTAATATTTTAATGGCGAAACCCCATTTGAATTTAGAACTATCTATATGGCAATAAGGTTAAGTCGTTGTCTGTCATATCAAAACAACAACAAAAATACGCACAATAATTACACGGACATTCCGGCTGTTCAGTGCTATTATTTAAATTATTTGTTTTAATATATCGCACGGGTTTATTTGTAAACAACCTGTATTCAAAAAAGCCACACAAGTCAATGGATTCGTTGTCAAAATTAACATATATGATGTAAATGTGTTATGTATGTGCCACTTTTACTGACCATTGTTGTTATGCAATGGTTA
This sequence comes from Himalopsyche kuldschensis, assembly GCA_028554975.1. Taxonomy (NCBI): domain Eukaryota; kingdom Metazoa; phylum Arthropoda; class Insecta; order Trichoptera; family Rhyacophilidae; genus Himalopsyche; species Himalopsyche kuldschensis. The sequence continues at coordinate 1,697,332 of JAHFWI010000092.1, forward strand.
CTGGCAAACCATTGATGACATTTTCCACCAAATTAATTTGAACGATGATATTGTTTATGCAATGATCACAAGATGCCGATCTGAGCAATTATTTACAGTACAGATATTTTATATAAATTTCTAGTGCCCATTCTATTCATCTACGACAGAGGTCACCAAAATAAGGCCCGCGGGCCGGATCCGGCCCTCCAAAACCCCCTGATTTTTGGATATAATTTGTGAAAATTTCATGACTTCGTTATCAATTCAAGACAACTGTGTATTTCAATTCATCATTTATAATAAGGTGAGATCATGTGGGGGACCCGAAGTGAAAGAAATTAGGAGTAAAATTTATTGCTGGAGGCGACCTTTATTCGAAAATTTCATTTATCAATCTTCTCATTTATTGAAATTATGAAAAATTAAATATATAAATTAACATTCTAACTGGATTCCAATAAGATTGTATTCGTCATCCGGCCCCCCAGGCTAAAAACAAATTCAATCCGGCCCGCTTCTCAAAAAGTTTGGTGACCTCTGATATATGATATAAAAATATTCGTACAATACCTTTTCTATGTTAAAATCAGAATCGACTTTCCTTAGTAAAGAACATTCAATTACAATCGATCCTCTTTTTGGACGGCCTTTTTTGCAGGGTTTCAAAAAAATTGGGTAAATCCTAGCCTACATATTCTCTGTATTCTATTCTCTTCCATCCGAAGCCAGTTAATATCTTTGATATCCAACCCCTATTTCAAGAGTTTAAGGCGAGTTGTATTTTGAAGGTTGAATTTAAGATATTTGATATAATATTCTTTCTATCTATTACTAGATAACCAAAATCAATTCTGATTGGTAAAATGACCGAAATCGGATGGCGTCATTTATCCGCGACCTCTTTTACATTTCTTATATTTGCAATAGAATTATGTTTAAAGTTTTATTCTTGTTATTTAAGCTACAAAATTAAATACTTACAATTATTATGTGGAAATAACATTAATCTAAAATCATTAAATTAACATTTGAATATGCAAATCAAAGTTGTTTATAACAGAGATATTAAATAAGTATATGCTTAGCATTAAGCTAAGTTTTTTAATTTAATATAATGGTCAGAAGCCGTTTTGGATGGTCTATTTTTCGTTAAGTAATAAACTATAAAATACACATAATTACTATGAATATCTTTTTTTCTGATTTTTATGGCCTTATTGCTTTTGAAAATAGTCTGTATAGCATCGATAATGTTGCATAAGAAAATGAGCACGCCAGCACGATCTTCATTAGAATGTGGAGACAATATAATCTGAAAAAAATAACAAATGTCACTTTTAAAACCGAAATAATAATTAACTAATTTTATTTAAACATTAACACCTAATGCTGGATTGAATTGAAATTGTTCACAAAATAAAGGCTAGAGTTCAAAACAGATCGTAAAAAAAAAATACCAACATGATTTAGCGCTAAAAAATAAACGTCAAAATTTTGATAAATGAGAGATTTGATTTTATTGTAAAATTATTTAACGGTGACGAACAGTGACGATTGCGCTTACAATTATTTAAATTCTACATCTCAAATTAAAAGGAAGAACTATATATTATTATTATAAATATATAACAACTTTAAAATCATCAAAATTATTAATGCCATTTCATTTTAAAATCTGGTGTTTATGTATTAATAATAAATGTGTATCTTAGTGACACAGAATTTTAAAAAAATATGAATTTTCAATCATCATTAATCTATATCTTACCTCATCCATTTTCTTTTAGCATCCTCTTGGCTGCACTCCTCCTTGAAGAGATATTCCCTCATTCCTTTGATGTAATATGTGAAGTAGAATATCCAATCCACTTCCTTTATGCTGAACGGGAAAAGCTGAAAAATAAAGACAAACCAATTTAATTAATGAAATAGATTGAATTTTTTAGAATGATGATTAAATTCCATCACAATACTAGCAATAACGGTATCACGGCTTGAGAGCTGCTGTTGCTCTGGAACCCAATTTTCAAAATCAAAAAATACATTTTCATTTGACAATTTTAGTGTATTGAATGGCTATGAATTTTCTTTGACTTACTCTTTCGTGAGTTGTTTTTTTAACCATTTCCATCAATTTGCATTGTGGAACATATGAAGTCTTACTTTTTGTCTTGTCAGTTTTGGCTTTAAGACGCCTCAAAAATGAATTCAATTAAAAAAATCAGTTTCAAAAATATAGAACCTGATATTTTGAAGTTATCGATGTAATCAAAAAAGGATCTTCAAAGTGGAATTTTATTAATAACATATATAGAAATATTAATTTACAATCGGTGCTAAATATGGACAATTAACTATTTACCTTTTTATCGTCATTATCAATCTTCTGCCAAAGTCCTTGCACATTATCATTGGTGTATTGCCAGTCATGCGTGCAGAAATACGAAATCACCTCTGAGAACTTGTTTATTTTCTTGTACATTTTGAGAAGTCTAGGAAACAAAATATCAATATTATTAATTTTCATTTTAACCATGTCTACTCCCAATGTGTGGCATATGTACACTTAATTAATATAGCTTTTCTCATCAGAAGATTTTCTATTTGAACTTTATCCCCACAACCCATCTTTTTTTTCAAAGAAAGTAAGTATATAAAGATATAGGGGAGAAATTGTGGCAAACTTATCGGATGGATGGGAAGAACTTTTAGATATTACAGACATCCATTTATTCGTGCAGAAATCCATAAATCGTTAAAAAAATCACTTCATGAAACTGCAAGGTTAACTAAATTGACCACTGGAACGAGGACAATATTATTTGTCGAAGCATAATTATTGTTTGAGTAATGACATTTTTATGCAAGTTGTACACGATTATCTTTCACAACTCTTAATTAAATTATGGATAATTCTGACATCTACAATTTTTTACATAACAAAATATGTGTGTAGTAGTGTGAGTACAGGTATCAATAAATTTAATATAATATATTATTCTGTGTTTGAGAGTTTGAAGGATAATTAAAATCTCTTATTTTACCAGACTAGAAAAAGACATTTATATTGTCATTTAAACCACCGGTGAGACCGGAAATCTTTTCAAAAGAAATTAACACGATGACTTCCTAGAACAATTCCTGCATATTTATTTACTAATTTTACTACTACATCAAGTGGATAATCGACAATCAGTTAAGCATTTTCAACCCATTGGTAAAAGCCAGTTTATATCACGTGAAAATATGGTGATCAACCACTAACAATTAAATACTTTTTATATTCATTTTCAATTTATAAATCACCTTGGTTTTTGTCCAACACACGTTGCCACCGTGTCAACTACGATAGCGGGAAGTGTGTGAAACAGTATTGAATAGATTTTGTGCCACGTCGCTGATTTGTTCATTGTGAAACTGTAATACCTGGAAAATATAAGACAGTCAACATTACTGCATTAACTGAAAAATCTGAGCTTCAATAGTGTTGCATTTTCAAATATATATTAATGCTTTCTTCGTCACAAGAAAAACAATCAGTTCTGTCTTTAGCTTGCAGATGATATACGGAAACGCACTCGCTGAGTAATATTGCACGAGTTTGCTTTATTATTTACTGCCAAGGCATTTAATTTTTGAACGATAGTATACTATTTGATTTGATAAACTAGTTTACCGTATATTTACATACAAGTATAGCCGATGCTACACCCTCCAATACATCACTGACTTAACCAGTGGCGGCTGGCGACAGAGTACAAAAAGATAAAACAGCCAAAAATTCATAAGACTGGCACTCCGTTGGTATCGCGAACATCTGAATTGAAAGTCCATATTATAGAAGTGTTTTAAAATCCAATGAATAGGAAAGAACTATTACAAAAATAGTTGAATCTTTTTTTGTACTCCTTAATACTCTGTCATCAGCCGCCACTGGACATAACTATAATAGAAAAAGTTTTATTTATCCTTCCGTGTTCTATAAGTCCGTAATTTAAAAACGAATCACAATTCTAAATTTGATTTTTTCTACCATCAAAACGTCTTGATGGCCACATTAAAAAATAGGAATTTATCCTTCCGTGAAATTTCAATGATTTAAAAAGTAAATTCTAATAATTGTTCTATCATAAAAACTGGACCAAAAAATAAAATCATTCACACAGCTATACATTCTAATATCACCGCTCAATTCGAATCACTTACCACACTGCACTCGATAGTGGGTATTGAAATCCATATGTTTTATTGTTCACCAAAAGCTCTTCCCAGGTGATTGGATTTTCAACAGTCGAGACGTAGTTATAGATAAGCATATTTTCTTCGTTCCTAAAAAATGAAACAAGTCACAATAGAACAATTATTAAATGTACTAAATTAACAAAAAAATACCACTTCCAAGCGTAACAAAAATAAATAGACTATTAAATGATGTAATCAAAAATCAAGAGCACACAATTTAACCGCACATCAACGAGCTTTTACGCATTATCGTTACAGCGTTAAAAACAATGCATACCAAATAAAACAATTATCATCGAACTTGGCCTAGAATCCAATCGATTTTAACCGTACCCATCTAACATTGAACTAATTAAGTCAATTTCAAAGCAAAACCCATCAATATCATTCGTCATTATTTAATTGCAGAGTATCTTCTTCGTAAAAAAAATTAGAACAATTAGAACCTTAACAGAAACAATTGATTTGCAGAAAAAGAACGAGGCTAAAATCATATCATAATACATAGATAAATGTCTTGTCTCTTTACCTCACAGTGTCATACGGTTTTTCCGAAACGCAAGAAAAATACAAGGGTAGAATGATTTTTTATGAAAGCAATCGTAATAAATTCTCAATCGTAAATACTCTCTCTCTACAAATTTAAACATTGATTTTAAAAAAATAAGCTACGTAAGGATATGCTCTTGCCTCTCTTTGCAATTGCTGGCAATGTCCCACGCGGACACAATGATGGCATTTACGCAAAAGTCGACTGGCACAATATTTGCGTGCATCTCACCGTCACAGTGAAGGGTCCTCAACAATCCTGTCGCTGAAATTACAAAATGGAATCATTAAATGTCGCAAGCTCGTTTACATGAGACCAAAACTTTCGTGTGAAATAAGTGATTGCAAATAATGTGATAATATACAAAGAAGGTTCAGTTTGATGAATGAACTGGCAATTCGTTAATAAGCCTTCATAGTCTGCTATTTACAATGAATCGTGAATATGAATTATTATTTGGTCACCCTAAGTGTTATAACAGCCCACAACAGTTGTTAGTTCTTGTTCCACAATTAATTTATTAGGAATGGTTTTGTTCATCGCGAGAATTTTCAACTGATTCGCGATAGTCGAAACCGGTCTTGATCGTAATAAATTATTTGTGGAATAAGTAGTAAAAAATGTTTAATTAATATTTTATTATAATGCCGTTCCACCAAGTATTGACAGTGAACACATCAAAAGTGAGTTCAACGGCATTGTTTCGGATGGCGAAATATTCCAAGTGAACTTGAGCAAGTTTAAATAAGAACTATATTTGAATAAATGTACATAATTATTGAGCATCACAAAAATTATAAAAATGTTGATAAGGTTTATTTTTCTCAGACTATTCAATGTTCATTTAAGCTTATTTAACTAAGATTTTCCTTTTACGAAAATTCATCATTGTGACTGGATGATATGTATCCAAACAAATATTATAAATAATGTGTCATAGATTACATTTAAAATTACGTCAACCGTGGTCAGTATAATTATTCATTCAACTTTTCAAAAACAAAATGATGCATGGCTGACCTTATAACTTTATTGAAAATTGTTTCCTATTTAGTCAACGCAATGATATATGTAATTGTATATGGTATGGCCGTTAAACTGAAGCTGTAGTAAACATATAATAAAACAAACAAAATATTTTAACTGTTTTAAAATAATCAATAAAACAAGGTCAATATTGAATTGAAAACAAGGTGGCTAAGGTTTTATAATCAATTATATAACCCTTATGTCATTTCATATATGCGCTTGAATTCCACACGTATACATATGTAGGTACGAAAGTAAATTGTAAAATTGAGGGAAAAAAATATTTTAAAATAAACAGGGCTGTCATCTCATTATGACGTTCTGTAAATAAACTCAGCATGATTCACTTTTAAGGTGTTCACTGTCAATACTTTGTAGAATGGCATTATAGTAAAAATAATAACCCTTTTTAGTATTTATTCCAGTCGCAGTCAAGTAAATAGATACCACTTTGGTTAAGAATATTGAGTTTATCTTTAGAATTTACTAAAACACGACTTAAGCTCTTTTAGAATTATAAAAAGTGACATTAAAAAGATTTTTGTCGATTTTCCTTGAAATCTTTTCTGATACTCTACCTTGGTTACTTAATTTCACCCACTGATTCTTAACAGTAGGATCATTAATCACCAAACTAGAGCCAACATTTAACAGACATATTTTTTTTTTGTTTTTTAAATAAAAGCCGATCTATAAAATTTGTCATACCTTGTAATTCTTGCTTAAATTTTGTATAAATATCACTGTGTCGTTTTATTTCTTATCAGTTGATAATACTCACCATGAGCGAAACCGGTACTGATCCAATACATTTTATGTGGAATAAGTACTAAAAATGTGTTATTATTTTTATGACTTCAACTTTTCAATATTGACGCCTCAAGCTGTTATTATACATATATAATACAGTCAACCCCTACAACGTAGAGTTCGGGATTACGCTATAGGAAACTAGGTACGCATACAAAATTATTGACAAAATCATGGGACAAAGTTGATGAAATAAAAAATCATTATTATTAACCAGAGTTTCTCAAACAGTATGCGAAGAAATTTGTGCGTTGTGTTTGAATTTCAATAACAAGGACAGCACACATACTTATTGGCTATAAATATAAACTTAGTGAGACTTAATAATTTGTGTATTGAAAACGATTCTATTTTTTTTAATCTAAAACCTGCACTTTTCATCATTTAATTCTTATAAATGGAGTCTAGATAAATAATACTATACCTGCACCAGCAATAACTCCGGTTGGTCCATAGAGATTGTCAATCCATCCCACGATTGGTTCCTTGTATGTTGACGTCACTGTAACAAAACAATAGACAACAATTATTTAACATTTTGATTGCCATATGAAATCAAGATTTGAAACAAAAATGTGTTCGATTGATTTGGCGCCTATTTTTTTGAATCTCGCTTTTTAAATCCCATGATTTCCGGATTGAAAATATCCACTTGCTCAGCGGAAATGGCCGAGATCATATTTTAAAATAATGAAACTGTGTTCCTTTGATATTTATAAATACATTTATAATGTCTTCATTATAGAATTAACCGTTTGAATCGCTTAAAATAATATATCTTTTCTACGTTTTTAATCAATACGAGCACCACGTTAATTATTCAAGAAACGCCAGTAAAATTATAATTAATTTAGAAGCATAATTAAACGTCCAATCCGATAATTCCGATAATCGTTTAAGACAATTACGTAACATTATTGCCCACGTTTTCTGAACAGAATCTCAATCCAACTTTTGGCCCTTTCATCTAGACCAGTGCTTCTCAAACTTCTTCATGCAGTCTGCGCTTTTTCACAGTATTACCAGAATCCGATATAATTTAGTAATTAAAATTAATTATGTGTCGTTTATATTTGTTGTTATTTTCATTTTAAAAAATAGGTACATAATGTTTATTTATGTAAATTTATATAGCCAGTACTGCCATACAATTTCCACAGGATGTATTAACGTTAAAAATTAATGACACACGTGTTATTATCTTGTTCAGTCACAGTTTAATTGGAGTCAATGCCACACGTGATAATAGTTCCACTGATAGGTTAGTTCGTCTAGTTGCATATATAATAGATAAACCAATGTAAACAGATTAATAACCTTCAGTGCAATCGCTTACAGATCTGGAAATTTCACACTTAATTCTTCAGAGATTTCAGAATTTAGAGTGAATAGATGAGCCAACATCTGTCGTAACTATGGTTCCAATTTTAAAATATATTTTGTTTATTTACCACGATCCAACTAGTGCTGACCCATAAGGACTAACGTTTGAGTAGCGTTGTACCAAACTATTACCAAACCATTATTAACATCTATCTATCTATCTATATATATAAAAATGAATGTGTGTATGTATGTCCGCTATGGACTACTAAACCGCTCGACTGATCGATGTGAAACTTTACAAATTTATTGAGTACACTCCCGCAATGGTTTCTGGCTTACCAACCCCTCCCCCCAACCACCCCCCAACCTCCACCCCCCAATTTTTTTTTTAAACTTTACGAATTTTTCGAGTTCACTCCTTCGAAGGTTTTTGGCATACCCCCCCCCCATACGCTCCCCAAACCCCACCCCGCCAAACAACCCTCCTCCTCCCAACAATTGATATCGAATTTTTACAAATTTCTCGAGTATTGAATACACGCAAATTGAATTGAATATTTGTGTAATGTCTTTCCTTCAAATTTATTTTAGTTGCTGGCGTAGCAACGCGCGCAGGGTACAGCTAGTAGTATATAAAAACAAATAACTTGTAGCATTCTTGTATTTGACTAACCTTATTCAGTACAGCTTTGAAAATAAATGGCTTGATTAAGGCGGAAGGGTACATTTCGAAATATGCATATAAATTGAAGACTTCGACAAAAGGTGCTCGATGAAATTTTAATATCAAATCTGAATCTTTTGAATTTGGAATTTTGTCGCAAAGAACTCGGGTTTCATCTTTCGGCATCTTCAGTCATTTCAAGAGCATGGATAAACTTGAACTGACGCGCAGTAAATAGTTTATTTCGCTTATAATATAAGATCACTATGTTTGATGGTTATTATCGCAATCTGGATGAAATAAAGATTTTTTTTATGTTAATGAAGCTCAGTGATCGTAAAAACATCGGTAAATTGTGATATGGTTAAACGATGTTCATTTTTGACACGTATAAATTGTAAAAATGAACATATCAAATATTTTAATATATGCTCTTTTATTTCATCGAAATGAAAATTAAAGTCTCATTCCAGTAATTTCCGTTTGATATTTATTATTTTTTAAACGTAATGACATAAAGATTTTTCAAACCCAGATTTAAATCAATGATATTGCTTTTTGACATTAAGGTTTTTTATATTAGAATAAGGGTCAAGGGACACTTATGATGTAATATAAGTCCAACACTACAGCATGTATCAATGATGTTTATTTGAAATGATGACATAATAAAATTGATAAATTATGTAATATCACAATAAATTAACGAAATATGTTTCTCATTTTAAGAGGTTGTCAACTTGTAGGTTTTGTTAATTCATCTCAATTTTAAAATATAAAATAATTTAATAAATAAAGAAAAGTTAGATCCCATTATTGTTTTTTTAGGGTGTTCACTGTCAATACTTGGTGGAAAGGCATTATAATAAAAATAATAATACATTTTTAGTACTTTTTCTACATAAAATTTATTTGATCATGAGCGAAACCGGTCCTGATCAAACAAATTTTATGCAGAAAAAGTACTAAAAATGTATTATTATTTTTATTACCATTATTTTTGCTATTATTGATGTGCAATGTTTCTCTCGATGGCATTTACCAGAAGGAAGGTTTTTGGCCAATGTGAAAGATAGGCTTTAAAGAAGTATCTGTATGTTTAGTAAAAAAATACTATACAATTATATATATATATATGTATATATGAAGCTACTATTTTTCCAACCACCTTCCAAACTCAATAAAAGATAGTTTTCCTCGCGTACGCTATTGAATCAATTCAAATATACATTAACCATGCAATTTAATGTAATTCGTATTAATATTAGACTACAACAGTTAAGCTTGAAGACAAATCGCTTGACGATGGAATTAAAGTATTTTTCAGGAACCAAATGCGACGAATGAAAACACTAAAACGTACCACTCTGCTACGGCTAAATTGTAGAATTGGCGTAATAATAAGCGTTATAATGAGATTAATCAAATTCTTTTCTATAAATACATTAAAACTTCATGTTGTATGATTGTAAGTTTTTCTTTTGAGATTTCTCATTGAAATTTTTATTTTTTAATTGATTGATAAGTGCATCATCTTGTAACTTACAGCAAAAAGGAACCGACTCATTTATGACAAAAAAATTACTTCTGACACCTTTCCCTATTATGAAATATTTTCAGAAAACTGCCAAATAACAGAAACAAATGACCATCGATTACGCGATTCAAAGATTTCATTCGATCGTCAACAAATAGATAGTTTCAATATTATGTATGTATCGATCGACTTATATTTCCCCAAAAATAAATTAACATTTATTTGAGTAGGAACGATAGTACATATTCCTATGCAATTTCATTGTAAATGACATTACGGGTGCAAGCGTAGAAGAAAATACATATTTTATCATTTGCAACTATGTCGCCATTTTTCGAATACAGTGTTGCCAACTGAAACACATATTCTCGATAGATACAAAATATTATCACCTCTAGTTGAGCCAACCGTCCAAATAAAAAAAACCAAACGTGGAATTCAGCGCTGGAAATCTTGTATATTTTATTGTTTGTTCTGTGAACAATTTTATCGAAACTTTGTCTATTTGTTTAACTCTTGCAAATGGCGTAGATATTGAAATCATAAAAGTCTTATTAATCAAACCGTACGCGCAAGAAGTAATTGTTTCATAACCACACCGGTCAAGCCAAGTCGGGTCCGTGGAAGAGTGTAAACTTCGATGGGTTTGATTGTGGACACCACGGGCTCGAATTCCAGTATCGACTGTTTCATTTTTTAAATATCAGTCAAAAAAATAATTCTAGAAGAAATATATATTTAATTTTACCTTTGTTTCCCTGAGCCTATATGAAATGAAAACTATAAAAAAAACATTTAAAAATCAATAATTTGTTTTTCCTGGATTCAAAGATCAAATACTTTTATATTGAATTCCAAACTTTATCTTTCCACTACTTTCCTAAATGTGTATTGTTTTACCACTTCGATGGATAGAATGGAATGCCAGGAATACAAGATCTTAAATTGAGTCGAATAGTATCAAAAGTAGAACTATCCCATATTTTTTGAAACTGTGCTATTGCTGTCACATTATTCTTCCGGTCATATTGGATGGCTAGCAATAAAATAATTGTAGAAAAATCAAGTACGTGTGGTATACAAACGTAAAAAAAGTTATAGTTGGTGTCAAAATCAGAACGGTTCACGACTTTGGAAACAAAGGTATAATGTTTTGGTCAATCATAATTTTGCACCAATCACATATTTATCCTAAGTGATGGTGCAATGTGGCAATTTTAAGTTGCAGGCTTTTATGGGCTGTTTTTTAAATTGAAAAATATAAATCAAGCTCAAAAAGTCAACAAAACGTTTATCGTATTTTTCTCGAAAAGTCGAAAGGTGGATAGTTCTACTTTTGATACTATATGGAACTATGGAGGAACCAATTCTAAAAATAATGAAAAGTGTCATGCATAATTATTATTCGCGTCATTCTCTCAAGTAATTTTATGAAAACTTTTCAATTGAAATATCTAACAAGCTAATTTAAGATTATATAAATTTAATTTCAATAGATTGCAACGCTGAATTTTTAATTCCACATTTAATGATGTGCAGTTGAAAATTATTGAATATTTCAAATAATTTACATTAATCGACAACGTCTATCTGGACTTTAATTCGAATCCCTCTACTTCAATGGACTGGTGCAATAAGCAATGCTTTTCGCACTATTTAATAACTATTTAACAAACAAACAATATATTTAATATTGGCAAGTGATTCACCATGATATCTTCAGGGTGATGATTTCATTTTAATATCTTAAGATTTAAGAAATCGTGTAGATTTTACTGCTGAAAAGGATCGCAGGAAGAGTATATAATATTACATTAAATAAATGTTCTATTCATCTACTAAACTACTTGGTAAACTATATATTAAATATCTTTAGTCAAAAATGTAAGTGCAATAACAGCTTCAATTAACAGCTTGCACCAAAAATTGTTTCCTGATACCTTGCAATCAATCATAATTAATTTCGTGTAAATAACCCCGATCGAATATATCAGTTTATCACGCTCTCGATAAGTGAAACCAGTTATGTTTAAAAATTATATGGAACGGAAAAAAATGTGTATAATTTCATTGAAATACAATGCCTTTACACCAAAACCTGATACGTAATAGTGATTAAAATATCATTCATTTCAATCAAATTTTATAAATCAAATTTAAAATAAAAAATTTGGGCTAATTATTTTTTAATACTGTATTTCATAATTAGGACACAGGTGAGCAAAGCCTTTTACAAATATTTAATGGCTTATTTCCTGTGTGAGACAGCTTATTGCAGGTGTTTGACAGTAAATTAGTAATCATGCCAATTTACTGCTACAGGTGGTCTAGCTATAAAAATTGAGTGATAGCGGAAAGAAATTCCCGTTTCAGTCGCCAGTCACAAGGACTGCTCGGCTGATCAATCCACGGCCAATTGAGCTGAAAAATCGGCATCGAACTTTTGTTTTTTTAAATAAAAAATATTTGGCAATACAGCTTATTACACCAATGCGCCAAATATTCTTAATTGTGAAAGTCATACGAGATTAACTCGATGATAAATAATGAATCAGTTGTGCCCAAGATTTCTTTTTTAATTGAAAAAATCTGAACTTGCCGGGAATTGAGCCCGGGTCCCCTAATCGCTAGGACAAAGCTCTTGCCACTAGACCACACTCTTATAATTTCTTCTTTCTTATAATTTCACTGTTATAATTTCTATACAAATAAAATGTTTTGTTTTTATGCCATTGTCTGTATTTTATATGTTTTGTAATATATGTACTATGTACCAACTACAAATGCATTTGGAAAATTGAGATTTTTTTTGTATTTGGTAAGTAATATTGTATTTTGGGATAATTCTAACTATTAGACAATCAATAGGATGGATACTTGATTTATTGTATACTTTATAAATCAACTTTTGAGTATTGATACGTTGAAGTGTCCATTGAAACTCATACAAGATAAACTAAACGAAAATTATTAGAAGTCACCCGAAAACATTGTCGAAGATCTCAAATTTACATTTGACATTGGCCGTGGTGAAACTTGAACCCAGATCCACCTTATCGTTAGGATAATGTTTGGACAGTGAAATCTGTAATAAAATTTAAATTTCGAAGAAGTTTTTTGTAGACTTTACCAGACTGAGGAGTAAAAAAACATTAATAAATTATTAACTTTTAAAATAAAGTTGGGTGACTATGAAATTCTCGTTGGTATGAAACACTAGATACGTTTGTCTCCCATACACCAACGGGAATTATTTTTTTTTTTTTTTGGATGGTCAAGTTGAAATGTCCAATAACTATAGCCATCCAACCTCACCATATCTAATAAACATTTATTCTGCATCATACACTTGCGTTTGAGATAGAAGACAAAGATCATACTGACCTTGAAAAAACGGCAGTTTGTCATAAAATGAATAAAGCCGCTTCAGTTGTTTGAAAAGTATTGTCTATGTTTTTATCTCACTCGTTAATTATTATTATTGTATGATTTTCTATTGAAAAGACCACACCACGTACGAATGTTAGTTTTGAAAACAATATTTATTTTTATGAAGTGATATGAATGCTATTTATTCAAAGTAATTGATGTGTGCATATAGTTGACGGTTACATTGTCGGTAAATACATAGATATGTAGTTTATTTTGTACACTTCAATTATATTCCATCAATAACAGCTGTCAAAAGGGTCAAAGACAATTTAAAGATTTATATATTCAAAGACGTCAAATTCAATATATGTAAGGTATACTTTATATAACTTGAATAAATCTAAATGGAATCGTTAAATTGTTGTACATTTCCATATTTTTGTCTCTAATAAACAGGGTTTCGCTTATCGGCGCCATTAATCATTATTATTATATGTACGAATGTTCTCGAACTCTACTGTCAGTTCTTTGTGATCTTTGCTAGTCTGCTTATAACTAAACGACATTGAGTAAAAAGACGCGGGGCATTTGAGGACGTCACTGAACCGATGATGCCGCCATTATAAGGTCTTCCTTGACAGTGAAAAGTCCATTGAATGTTGACTTCGACAAATTAATTAGCATCTGTCAGTCATCGAGCAAATAGCAGGTAGACGACAACGTCGCAGATCTAAGAAAAACTATTATATTTTTGCAATGTCAACATTCAATGCAAATATAGCGGGGTTTTTTTTATGGACATATGAATACAAAATTATTAAATCAAATCTATCGTACCTACGATAAATTGACCTTGAAAGATGTTTTCATATATCAAGTACTAACACAGGACCAATCTATTGATTCTAAATCACATTCAACTTAAAACCTAACTAAACATCAATTGAATTTAAGCTAACTAATTCAGAATGGCTGTTGTAAACATATTTTCGGTATCTTTTGTTCTGTAAATAAATATATTGTTTTGCTTGTGGATGATTGCCCAATTCACGTAGCGTTTAATCATTTATTTTGTGGTTCGGTATCCTAGAATTAATCATCTTGCAAAAACCTTTCCTCCAAACCCAGAAGTGAGCTGTGCGGGAAATTCAATGATTGAGCAAACCAATACAAAACACGCGTTGACATAATTTCAATCATCGATAAACTTCTGTTGAAATGCTTCATTAAGAGGTCATAAGCTCCACATTAGAGCGGACATGGATTAAAACATACACGTTTTATTGATTTTCGCTTCTCTATTTTGTCGATCTTTCAGATATTTTAAGCAATATTTTTTTATCAGGTCGTTCAATTCATCAACTATTAGAGTGCGCGCCAATCTAGGACCAGTGCGCGGGTATTTAAAACTGCAACGCGGCCGATCGCGCGCTCAGTTTAGAGAGAACATTGATTGCAATACACATAGATCGAGATGACATCTGAAGAAGCATACCAGATTAAACAGACAACTTAAGTATGCATATCTTGAACAATGCAACACAAGCCACGATATCAATTCAAGAAAATTTTATTTTTCAAATGCTTACTAAAGACGCTATTGAATAACTCACCAATAGCCGGACGGAACATTCCCATTGGGATCCCTTTGCTGTTTTCTCGGATATAATCTTCAGCTAAGGCTTTTGTGAAGGTGTACGTGTTAGGCCAGGCGCCGAGGATTCTGAAAACAATACATAGATATCCATAAATGACGTAATACGATTTTAGCCATATTTGACCCACCTGCCCATCGTCATATTTAGATAGAAAATTTGTGTTTCCGTAAAATGACGCAACATTTTTGAGACGGCTTCTCGAAAATAGAAGAATTCAATAGAAGATAGAGACCATCGACAATTACAAAAATTGCGGTGACATAATGATTTAAGTCAGGGCTTTGTTCCATTTAACGCGGTGGAACGGCGTTCCGGCACCTTTAATCACAGTGTTTTTTTTTCAATATTTCAAAATCAATTAGACGAAACAAAGGTTGCGCTTACGTTATTTCAATCTATAAATATTATATAATACATATATAATTCGTCAAAATAATAAAATATGGTATTGTAATGAACCGGATGAGATGTGTTATTTTATTTAGTAAAAAGCTTGACATGAAGTGCGTTCCGGCACCTTTTTCTTATATTTATATCAAATCTCTATCTGGAAATCAGTCTAGGCGTAAAGATGAAAGTATACTTATTTTCAAGTAGTATTATATTATATATTACACAGTAGAACAACATAAGTTGTCTTATTTTAAATGTCAAAGCATACAATTTAAAAACGAGTGTCAGCCAGTTTCACCTCTTCGCACCTTCCCTGAAAAGCCAAAATGGAAAAAAAATGTGATTCAAATATTATGATATATTACTCACTTGGGTGTGATTTCTTCCATGGCAGCATCGTCGAGCTTGGAAACCAGCTTCTCCACTTCCTCACACTTCAGCTGGCAGTGGTAGAACCTCTCGCCAATGTCTTTGCGTGAACAGTTTGAATATGCTGTTGACACGTGAACCAAGGACTGGCGGAAATAAAATACCTCTTTTAGTCGTAACGAATCACTACTAAACCGTTTCTACATTTACAATTAATTATTATCATTTTATTTTATGCTAGTGTTGAAAAAAATCTTTTTGTTGTTGTTAATTAAAAATCAAAATTCATTCGAATCAATATTAACATATATAACAACGCTTGTTTGATTATAAATAAATAATAGGTGTGATATTTTTTCCTGCGTGTTTGAAAAAAGTAAATGAATTTTTGACACCTATGACGTTACAACGATTCCGCGGACTATCTAAATTTTCTCGCGGACCACCGGTTGGCGACCGCTGCTTTATATTATATAACTATTGACAATTATAGCCATTTAATAATTCTTTCTTCCAATTAATTTGTTTCAATTAAAGCGACCAAACTAAACAATCATGTGATCATCATCAATATTCAATGTACATATACATTAAATGGTGTTGTTTATCTCAAATAGAAAACTATGTACCTTCAACTTAGTCATGCTTTTGCACAATTCCAGAACTGCTTTAACTCCATCGACGTTGATCGATAGTGCCAGAGATATCTTCTCATCAAACTTGACTGTTGCTGCAGCGTGGAAGACGATATCCACCTGTTGAAAAATATGCATTTATAAAGCAAAAAAATATTTTATTGTTTGATTAATGAACTATCTGATTACAATATGAGTATTTTAGTTGGTTTGTGCGATAGTTTTTAAATAAGCATATTTTCAAACATGCGGTATTGTCGTGAAAATGTGATTACCTTTTCAATCAACAGTTGTCTGTCACTAAGACTTAGTCCCAATCCCGCCAGTGACACATCTCCGGGTGTGACGATGATCTTATGTCTGAACTTTGGTACTTCTTTCCTGAGGGTATCAAAAACCTATCAACAAAAATCCTAAATGAGTGGAATCTCCGTTTTTTTTATCCTTTTAAAGATTTTTTTTGTCATAACCTTTTTTTCCGTTTCACATACTAAAGATTAATCAAAACTTTCATTAAAATAGATATTATAAAACATATCGGCCTCTTGCAAGCAAAAAAACGTAAATCATTTTTCTCTAGTTTTCACGAGAGACAAAAAATCATTTTACCAGATGCACTTTTTTTCATTATCTTCAAAAGCGATGCTGTGGCTTTCTGATTTATTTGTTAGATATAAAATTGTATTTTATTCTACTGTGCTATTTAAACGTTTAGTGGAGCTATGAACAAGAAAATGATTTTATTACGTATTGAACTCTGTATCGTCGTATTTTTTTTATTAATATTTCTCTTTGACACATATGTAACTTAAGATATTATTTGGTATCTAGTGGTATTCATATCTCAAAACCGGCAAAAATCAAGTTACTTTTACTTAGTCCTAAAGGGCCGATACTTATCTTACTTTCGAAAATAATTTGGTAACTTATTTTAGACTGTATATTGAATGTAGTGTTTTAACTAGCATAAATATAGCACTTACGGCATCGTTAAATATTTCCTCAATTCTTGAGTGGACATCTTTTCCCTTCTTTTGTCGGATTAGAAGATAAATGTTTTCTATTCCAGGGCAAGACCTCATCAACTTTTCTAGGAGAATTTTTCCGAGGAAACCTGTGGTAGTAAACAAATAAATAAATAAATAAATAGAAAATATTATCAAGACACCCTGAGAAGCTTAAACACTTATTACATTTGATAATAGTTTCCCTATAAAGCTAGTTCTAATTTACATGCATTTAGTTGGTACAGGATTATTTATTATCACGAAATGAATTAATTTAATGATCAAATCTATTGAAAATGTTACAGAAAATACACGCTGCTTATGAATATCGGACATTTATTAACCAACCAGTAGTTTGCGTAAATATTGGGCCGGATTATAGTTAAAGACTAGGCGAGCCTAAGTGTAAGGCCCGAACAAGGTATGATGTTAATTTGAATGAGTTGTTGGGAGCTATTTTTTGATGGAATAATAATCTGGTCCTTCTGTCATCAATCAATCTTATTGAAAAAAGGAGATGTCGATCCGCAGATGTAACTAGGACCACCATTTTTCTCTGAACTGAAACGTTTCGAGTTCATATTTTACATATAGAATCGTTAATGTAAATAATATGTTGACTACGAATGGCGATTGTTTCGTGTAGTTATCATTACTTTATATTTATTTAAATAAACGTTATTTGACAATAACATATCCCTTGTGCCTACTGCGTGTGTATGTGCCATAATATTTGACACAGCAAAATAGGTTGCCAATGTTTTTTTTGTGCCAATTTTTTTTGTGTTGTTTCAGCATTTTACCATCTTGTTTACAGCAACACATTACTTTACACATGCGCGTTATGAAATTGATATGCAGAGCTTTAGGGTGTGTTTGGGGTACTGAGCTATCTCAATTCAGCCCTGCTGCGTAGCATTGCAAATGTCACTATTACAAATAACAAGACTGCATATTTTCAACATTAATATTTTAAGCTTCGTCATTGATTAAATGAATATTTTGTCCGGATTTGCGATTTTTTTAAATTGATACCTGAACTATAATATTTGCAAGAACCGCTATCTAATATATATTCACTAACATTCCCTTGGAAATCTTTGTCAATATTCAGCTTGAGCTGCACCCATTGCAAATTCCACAATCATCAGAATTTTATTAAAAGTTTCATCCATTGATTTTATAATATATCGTTACCTTACTTTAAAAAGGTTCTAATTCTCATTTTTGCCTAAAATGATTTTTGCTCGGAAAAGCTTGTATTTACCGCATACTATCATATATGTACATATATATGTACATGGATTTCAGAATTATCTATGGTTAAATAACGGAGTTCCAGTATTGCACTGCATCTGCACACTTTTATTACTAAATTTATTTGACAAAATTCTAAGATTGTCATCCCTATTTCCATTACTAGGTCTTTAAGATCATTATTTCTCAGCGAGTGTTGTGAAAAAACATGCTTAAAATAAGTAATTTGAAACATTTTTACTTGCTCATTGTTACAAGTGAATTTTAATCAATCGAAACTTCAAAAGTTCATATCTCCAAACAGTGTCAAGAGCAGTTAGAACGTTTTCAAAGTAAGGTGTCGATATGCTGGATTATTGTGAGCTTTTTCAAAATTCTTTTTATGTAATGACTTTACTTATTGTAGCTCATATAAACGAGCTGGGATTGCTCAAAATATGATCAAATCATAACAATTCATAAGTATATAAATGTTGCAGTGAAACTGTATTCTCAGTGAAAATATATTCTTCTCCAAGCTGTCATTGAAATTAAATTTGACTGCCCTATCTTCAGCCCAATGTTTGTCTGTGTTTTTCTTTGGTTCTATTTTTATGAAAGGGACTACTTGCTGATTTTGTTTCATTGAAGCAAACCAAAATTTTAGGTCGGCAAATCATCGACTTGGGCCAATAATTTCAATGATCATGACCAGTGAAATCATGTTGTCATACAAATCTATTACTTGATACATTTTCACTGAGAATACAGTTTCACTGTAACATATATATACTTACACAATGTGATGAATGAAAAAACGTAGTTAAATTGATAAAGAAGTCTGACATCTCAGATCTCAAGCTCAATCTCAGACAAAATCTACTTAAGAGATAATGATATTACTCTTGGAAACTCACTTTCTTCAACGTTGTAAAATTATGTCGTACCATTATAACTGCATTGTAAAGTGGTTCAATAAAATGGTTGTAACAACCATGAATTCGTCTGACTTGCAAGTTCAGTGAATGGACAATCGAGTATAAAGAATGCCTCATTGCAGTAAAGTGCAACAGCCCAATTAAATTGAATAGTATATTGTCACGTTCTGGCAGAAGTCATAAAGTAACAAAAAAGAAATAAGTGCACAATTAGGTTTATGGGTATCAGTTCATGGTTCGGAATAATTCACCAGATTAGCAAAAAAGTAGCAATATAATGTATTTAGATTTATTAGCAGGAAGTTATCCCAGTATATCGGTATTAATTAACCTTGGCTTTATTCGAAAGCGTTCAATTTTCATTTCACTATTACTTGGAACTTTCAATTTGTTGTTGATCAACTTTTGCTTGTATGGTGATGATATCCTTCCTTCAGATGACGGGATAATCAAAAAAATGCATTTGACTCATTATTAAAGAGGACTGCCGACAGTGTTCTCTATTAATTAATTGCTGATGTGTGGAATAATCAAATAATATATTTAATTAATTATCTATTTTTAATTTCATTTTGGTCAGGTTTGGGTAAGGTTATATTTGGTTTGTTAAATTTAGGTTAACTTACGTTAGGTTTGTTTTGTTTAGGTTTTTTTTTCAACGTAGAAATATTACTTGTTCCAACACACAGAAATATACATAAGTAATTGAATAATAGGGAATACTTTCGACAGCCAACATGAATTATGTGTCAAATGCAAAAAAAAATGATTAAACCTCTCACCTGAAGGATTACCACTATGTGGCATAAAATGGATTGTTAATATTTTACTGAATTAAGGAAAATGTTGGACCTGTTCCTCCTGTGATGAAGATATTAGTTCCATTGTAAAATTGCTGCAGTGTAGTCCTCGAGTTGCCACACGACTCTTCATATATAGCTTTGACCTTCCCTGACACAGCATTGTTATTGTTGAACGACTGGTCGTTGTTGTTGTGGATGATGACCTTCTTGTTTAGCACCGGTTTCACTTCGTCCACTGGCGGAAATGACGCCACCGCTGCCATTATGGAGTATCCTAATTTATTATTGTGGACAGAATGATTCTCTGTTATATCTGCAAAGAAAAGAAAAATACGCTCAGAACAATATTGTAGACTTATTAATGTTTTTAGGTAGTATGAACGAATCCGCAAGCAACATTAAGGCGCAATATTTATTTAAGAGACTTATTATTGCACTGCACCCCTTGATTTTTTGATGTGGTAGAGTAGCTTGAGACAATATGTATATATTTTATCTTAAATAACAAAGTTAATAAAAAAGTGCAAATTGGTAAAATTTTCAACATTTGTAATCAATATAATACTCATATTTTCTCATTTATGAACATATGTATGCTATGTAAGACACTTTTCCAGACATCTACGATGTTTGTAATCCGTCAAAGAGTTCTTAAATTCAATCAGTGAACATTCACTTTGTCACTCTATCTTGATGACGATTTCTGACCGGAAGACAAAATATAAGTTGGCGCCAGATTTTTTTGAATAATGAACAAAATTAAATGAACTTTGTCGCTTATCATTTTGTATAAATTTAATCAAAAAAAGTGTTTTGATACATACATATGTAAGATTGGATATTTTTACGATTGATAAAATGAAGATATGTAAGTTTCATTGCAATAAGTCAAATTTGACACAGGCTTCGTGCATCAGAATGCATTTATGAATGTATCATTCTGTTGCCATACATATTAATCTTCTAATTTGATTGAATATTATAAATATTCTCAAAAAATACAATTATTTCCATATTTCGTCTCAAGTATCATTTTAATATGAAGAAGTTCATTGTACAAGTTTGACGCCATTGTGTGTTACTTATTGCAAGTCATGTTTTTATATGAAAGGAGATTTTGTTTGTTTTTATTTCTTTCCTTAGATTATCCGAAATCTTCTTCGAATAAAAAAAGGTAACAGCAATATTTTTCTCAAGTACTGCATTATTACTAAGAAGGTGTCTCGAATACTAAGATGTTATGGATAACTTATTTTAAATAATTATTCAAACAAATCTTTTGTATTTTAGTTTTGTTATAGTTTTTAACAAATAAGAGCTGAAGACAATTCATTCTTTATTAGTCCAAACAGTCTGTCCGCTGTTTGAACGTTAGACCCCTATATTTCTCTTCAGAAAAGTTAAAGGGTAAAAGATAGTGTCAAGATATAACAATTGAAAAGCGAATCGTATTCTGTATTCCCTGTTTTCCGAGTCATATATGGGAAGAAAATAAAGCATCGGAGATATTCGTGTCTTTTGAAAACACTTATTTATCAATTGAAAAATCATAATGTGAATGGAAATCTTTTTATCCGGGTTTGCGGGAAGTTTTACGGTATGTAATTAAAGTATACGCAGCCCTATGTCTTCCAAATGCATGGAAGACCTTAAGCTCAGTATATTAACATTATATAGTAACACGTATATTTTAGTAAAATACGATAAACATGGCATGAACAATAATTACTGTATTACATTTCGCTGTTCCTTTTTTAAAACGGACCAGATTTAGATACTTCTCTATATATATAAATTCTCGACACAACTTTTTGTCGTCGAACTCCTCCGAAACGGCTTGACCGATTATTATGAATTTTTTTATGTATATTTTTTAGATATAAGATGAGGTTGTAAAGTATATTTCATTCCACTAGGTGAAGGATGTTCCTATCAGGACTTATTTTTCCAATATTTCTGACATCCGTCGTTTTATTCATGTTGTAGAATCACAGATGGCGCTACGTGTGCTACCTACAATACATTCGTTATTTTTTACTTAACAACCAACATATTCACTAGAAATAATTTATATGGCAGAACAACGTTTTTCGGGTCAGCTAACCTATATATATATATATAACAAAGTCGTTTTAGTTACACCACTTCACAGTCGAGAACGGCTGGGCCGATTTTGATAATCTTTAATTTTCTGGCCCGCCGTCCCGAATAGCAAAATAAGCATAACAACATCCCAAAGTATGACAGCAAAAAAATTATGAAGGTAAATGACATCTATATTAAAGTATTAAAACATCTCATTTTGATTTATTTAAGCTAATAAGTTATCACATCTATTAAATCTGAGGCAGTACGAAGTTCGCCGGGTCAGCTAGTATATTATAGAAATACCGCGATAGATTTTTGTCTATTGGAAGAAATAGATTAGTGTATGTAAATCTAAATCATTAATACCTGATTTTTTCAGATACCGCCATTGTATTAAACATAGCAATTTAAAAACGCGGTATGTAATATGGCGTAAACAGTCATTAAAATATCTTTGTACTAAGTTAATAATAGTTATCTGAATTAGGCGTCGGCAATCTTGGTACCTACATACATCGAAGATAGCCATGCAAATGCAGAGGGAAGCATAATGATTTATAATTTAAAAACAAAAATGAATGTTTTTCGGCTATCAAACTTTTAAATTTGGGAAAAAATTCTTGGATTGATTGATCTAAAAACCAATAATTTTACCTGCTGCATCGGTAAGGGAATTTCAACAGCACGTTGGTGTAGTGATATTTGGGTGTACAAGTTGGTTGTCCCACCAGCTTCCGTTATGTGCATGCAGCCACTATTTCAAGGCAGCCTGCCATAACGCTACGTGATCAAGATATAACGGGTAAATTATGGATATATGGTCACGGGACAGAATTTTTGTAAAGATTTATGAAAAATAAGCATATTAAATGAAATGAATGTAAGGCTTAAGATTTTTTTTGAAATGTTTCGTCTTTAATATTTATATTTATTATAATAGAAGATCCTAAAGAATACTTCGCAATTAGTATGAAATCGAGTTGTTCTAATTTACAGGAGCAAAAATGCAACCACAAACTACACAAATAATAATAATATACAGATAGAGACAGTCATAAAGTTTATTATTTGTTTAAAATAAAAAGAATAATTTTACTATAGGCTAATATCAAAAAACATTCTTCTTTCAGAACTCATACAATAATCAGTAATATTCTTCAGATTTAATCATTTTGATTCCACATTTTATAATAATCCACAAGAACTCAAACAGTAAAGTCAAAACATAAAATTATAAGTCAGAATGTATAAATTTTTTGAGCTTAGCTCGAGAGGATTGGGACTCTGTCCCGTGACCATATATCCATAATTTACCACAAAACGATTTAATTGACCCGATACATAGCTGCACGGAACTGATCTTTAGCCATGCATCTGGAATAAAGCTAAGTGTATCACTCTCAAGCAGCATCATTGAGACCAGCCCAATTCACGTTATGAGGTTCTTCAATGTGTTGGTAGTCACTAATGGTTCGATCTTCAGCAATGATTGATTTCAATTGTATCAATGACATACGTATATGTCGCGAAAGAGAGTTGAACTCGTTCAAATCTATATAAATTTAAGAATAATATTCAGAACAGTCAGAGAAAATAAAATGACTTGTGAAGAATCCCGTGGGTACTGAAACGCGAGTCATTTTTTTTCGTTGGGCAGTTATGCTAATCGAATGAACGAATCATAAAAAATCAATCATGCGATCCATACGAAGTGCTCAATTTTCACTAAAACTACTCTCGAATTGCCGACTGCTGCTCTTTAGTCATCTATCCCAACTTCCAACTCTCGATTTCGTTAGACCGTTAACGAGACGCGTAGTGAGTGAGTGGGCAGATGATATGCATCTATCTAATGGGCGTCTGAGCATATCTCCAAACTTCATAAAATTTCTCATCTCTCCACAGTTCATTCAACTTACTTCAAGGCCGTTCCAATACAGGCATTTTAAACTTTTTCAAAGTCAAAGAAAAAAATTTTAAGAAAAAAAGTTTTTCTTAAAATTTAGCCGTGTGATGTATCAAGGATAATTGTGACGACATTTACGTGCGAAGACCACTTCGAGTATTCTACCATATTTTTTATTTTTGTTTCGATGTATTCTAATTCATTTAAAAAAACATTATATAGTACTATATCCATATCTATTGTGATAAAAATCAAGATCGGTTTTTCTCATCGCGAACTGAATCTCAGTGAGCGGAGCCGGTCCTGATTTTTATCAGAATACGTGAGGAAACTATTTTAAAATGTGTTTTATTTATTTAAATTTTAAATAACGCTTTTCCACTAAAAAGAGCCAGTAAGCACCTTTAAAGTATTCTAATTTTAAAAACTGTTCACGATTTGAAACAAAAAAAACAGTGAGTATTGAAGAATTTTACAATAAGATCGGTATCGGTTCTTTTAGCCAAAGAGAACTATTTCGTGATACACATATTGTATAAACAATATCTCTCCATCTAGACCCAACATTTTAAATATTAAAATTAATATTGTATGTATATTGTAAGAAAATAGGCATTAAGAATTCAAAAAAAAGTTTTTTTTTTAATTTTGAGTCCGCTTCAAGATATAGTTCAAAGCAACAAAATTAAGAAAGGATGCCGTAAAATGTATTTAATTATTGTGTACTGTAAGGACTCTACAAATATTTGTAATATAGCGAGTGTAAACATTTTAAAAAAATACATCCGCAAATGGCACTCATTGTATAAAAAGCGCTATTCAAGGCAGATAAAATGCGTCACCTAACAATTATTTGGTTGATAGATTGTTATAATTTTTTTCTGTGAGTAAAATTGATATTCCATCATTAAAAAACTGACAGTATTTATAGGGTCATTCACATATTTAAACAGCCGATAATTTATACATTTTGATGAACGTTTCTGTTTTTAAAGCCGACAGTTTTTGATAATTTATATATTAAGTTTTTGTTAGACCGCTAACGCGTTTAACTTATAGCCATATAATATTTAGTTTTCGAATAAAACTAGCCCGCGTAATAATAACGCCTGCTTTTTGGAATACCGCCGTTTCAATTGCTCAACCTCACATTAACAAGTTGTGCAACTTAACAAAATATTAATACCATTAAGGTAAGCTTCCTATCTGTGTAGGAGGGAAACTCCATTCCTCGGACAAGCGAATGCGACACTTGAAAAGTTGTTTTGAAAACACTTTCAATTGTAGTCTAGCTTTAGTCTGATACACGATAGAAATAATATAAAATTCAAAATAAAATTGATTATTCCACGTATTGTCCTACTAATTGTGACACGTGTTTCGCTTCTTTCAGAGGCATCTTCGGACTTACTATCGCAAAGTTTGCTTAAGTAATGAAGCAAAATTGATTCTAATATTTAAAAATGATAAGAATACAAAACGGAGTTTGGGATTTTTCCTTTTTACGGGAAGCAAGGAGGGGGTTATAGAATCAAAACAAAGCAAACAACTAATTATACTACTAATGACGTTAGCGTGACAAAATATAAACTAATAAGATGCAATCAATCGGGTAGGGTAGGGTTTAACCCTTTAATTGGAAATAATGTAAGCAGTGGTGAGCAACCTGCCCCATTAAGGATAATATATATATTTAGTAACACAATACGTGGAAAAATTTAAGTTATTTTTAATTTTATATTAAAATGAACTTCCACAAAGTTACCGCCAAATCCATCGAAAGTATTACGATAGAAATCGATCAAAGATGCAAACCCAACAAATCACTCGATTTTAAGGAAACATATGCACAAAGGATTTTGTACAGGCTAAGACAAAATCATGTTAATTATTGTATATTTAAAACTTGTTAGGTTCTTGACCAAATTTTTTCTTGAATACGTTCAAAGTACACCGAAATCGATATGAAAATAAAGCGACAATAGACTCATAAATTAATTAAACAAAAAATTAATTTAATAGAATTGAGAAAATGCATAAAAAACACATTTACATTAACAGTATAAAAAAGCTCATTGCTGAATAAATTTCAATCGTAATTTAAAAAATTGATTTCGATCAATGGTTGTCATAAGACAATTCCTTTTTTATGCATTCATAAAAAAGAACATAAGCAGTTTAAAGGTTAACATATTGTTCGTTATAGCTATGCGTCGAGTTTTGTAGAGATATGCTCGAGAAAAATAAAATTACTGATTTCTAAACATCTGATGCTAGATCGCTCAACATTTTTAATTTAGATTAGGAATGATGTAATTAGGTAGCACAACTTTACTTTTCAGAGAGAGTAATAATATATGGATGCGATACGGGAAGATTAAATAAGCTGTGATAATACTTTTATGGAGAAAAGTTAAGTATAAAATCATCATAGATATCACGCCTTATAAAATACATTTATAAATTGGCCGTTAATTGGCGTAAGGACAAAATCTTTAAAACTTTAACACGTGACCCTCCAATATATTTGTTGAATAAATATACAGCCGGAATGTGATTGCAGCGGCACGCGGTGACATGATAATCAATTAGCTGTACTTGAACAGAAATAATGTAGAACATGAACGCACGTTGCTCCACACAATTGTTTATGGGTTATATCAAATATGCAAAAAAAAATATTCGTGACATAAAATAAAAATAAGTGATTGCCAAACAAATGTAACATGTTACAGTCAGTAATCTAAAATGGTGCGTACAAAAACATAATTGATAAAAGATCGAGATTGTGTTAAATTTATTAGATATATGTCGACACGTTAATTATGTATACTTGTTAGCCTTAAACGCATTATAAAAAGTTAACGATTCGAAATTCAAAATTTCACTGACAAAATAAACATCGAAGCTTGCCGTAAAGTAATCACCCAATATCAATTAAAAATAACTTTAAAGACCGGACGGAAAAATAAGAATTAGGACAAATATATTTGATTTATACAAATAAAATTTGAGCTGTATTTGATCGATATCTTATAATGCGTACGATAAAAATGGCCATGCATTAAATAATGCTTTACTACAAAATAAGACGTTCAGTTTTATTTTTCGTTGGCCAACATGAGTCACGCGTGCTCTTTCTCTGGTGGTCCCAATAATACAGCCACCTTTAAAATAAAATGACATCGATAATCGATCACATATTTTTAGCTCACTATAATAAAATAATTTGTTTTTTATTCAAATTTTCTGCCGAAAAAAATGTACGGAAATGATTTTTCAATAGGAATCATTATCATATTGCCGTTCCAAAATATGCATGCATTTTATAATTGCTTTAATAAACAAAACCCTATGTGAACTTTGTCCACACTTTTATTATTAATTTTATCTTTATGGTGAATATTTTATTATACAATAACCATAAATGTAATAATTTCAATTATGATTTGCGAGTTTTTCTTTTATTTTGTGAAAACTTATTATTGTGTTATCAAATATAGATAAATCAATAAAATAATTTATATTGACAGAATTATTAAACATATATATATTTTTTAAGGATAACGTATATCTTAAAGAAATACTTATAGAAAGTCTGTGTCTTCGAGTCTATCACAAAAAATATTGTGTAAGGGGCCTAACAACTTAAAAAAATGACCAAATAAAAACAAATACGGCTGTTACAAAGGAAAATATCAGCCAATCGTTTTTACATGGCTTTAACAAAATCCTTGATTTCTCAATGGTTTTTTAACATAATATGATATCTTATGAAGCAAGATTGAGTTATTGTTCATGTGTAAACATATTTTTTTTGTTATTTGATGAATAAATTTATGTTTTTAAACTATTAAAAATATTGCAATGATAAAGCTTTATCCGTATCACAATGGCTTTTTTTTAATGAACGTATTTAAAAATATACATATATCATCCATTGGCATTCTTTACATCAGCTATGTCAAAACGTGGCTAGTTTTTACGTTTCCATAAACTTTTATTTCTGGTATTTTTTTGACATTTATTATATAACAAGCTGTACCCTGCGCGCGTTGCTACGCCAGCAATTGTAGGGGGGAGTGGGGGGATGGGGTGGGGGAGGGGTGTACGCCAGAAAGTTTCGCGGAAGTGTACTCGAGAAATTTGTAAAAATTCTATATCAATTTTTGGGGGAGGGGGTTGTTTGGCGGGGTGGAGTTTGAGGGGCGTATGGGGCGGGTATGCCAAAAACCTTCGAAGGTGTGAACTCGAAAAATTCATGAAGTTTAAAAACAAAAAATGGAGGGTGGTGGTTGGGGGGTGGTTGGGGGGTGGTTGGGGGGTGGTTGGGGGGTGGTTGGGGGGTGTTTGGGGGGAGGGGTTGGTAAGCCAGAAACCATTGCGGGAGTGTACTCAATAAATTTGTAAAGTTTCACATCGATCGGTCGAGCGGTTTAGTAGTCCATAGCGGACATACACACAGAAATTCATTTTTATATACATATACGTATATATATAGATATTCTAAGCTTTAATTATCGCGGAGGTGGAATCAAACATCGAACTGAGTTGCATGTTTGAAGATAAAAAAACGTTTGTTTTATCAGAAATAAAAATAGAGGATAAATTCAAATTTGAGTAAAACCCTCAATGTGCATTACAGCTGCATTTGGAACCATGTATCGCAGCTATTCATTCTATTCGAACAGTATTGCTTTTTCACATGGACGTGAGTGAATTAATTTCGAATATATTTGTGTTTTTTTTTAATGTACAACGTCTTCAAATTTGTTGTCATTTGTTTAGTGGTGTACGGCAAATCACCATGGTAGGTTATAGCGTTGAACAACGTGCGAAAATTATAAAATTTAATTTTCAAATTCACTCTTCTATTTGAGAAACGTGCGTCGATATTTCGTCCGAGGCAATTGCAAGCAAACAAGCAAAATTGTCGGATTCGGGGTAATTCCAGTCTTTACGAGCTTTGCGGCCTACCGTATATAGTAAATATGTGCTTTGGCCCCCTAACACATCTCTGTTTGGAATCGCTGTTCTAAAACGATAGTGGAGATGAGTGAAAGACCAATGCTTCTTTTTTAATTAAGAAAACATTTATTTGTGATGAAAAAATATTTATATTATATATGTAGGTGCAAAAGTGCATAATTGTGACGTATACATGTTTGAAGAAACCTCATAAGTATTTACCGTGCATACAAAAAGATAACGGTGTTTATGAAAATAATATATCCCATACACCGGTTCTTCCGAGTAAAGTCAGCAGATATAGTAAAACACTTAGTAAATAAATGAAAGGGTGCCAGGAAAAATACAAATTAATAACTTCTTAAATTACATTTAAGAAGTTATTAAATCACATTATGCTTACCAAGTGTTCCACAAAAAAGCAAAGACATTTACTACATATTTATTTCTAGTGCAATATATCTCTTTACTTCTATAGCAGTGGTTCTCACGTAAAATTATGCTGTCGCCGCATCTTAAACAAAAGCGGTCATACGGAAATGTCTGGTGGCTGCACCAAATATATTTTTTTTCATTTTCGGAGTATTTGTTAGCAAACTAACTTGAACAACTACATTTTCTTTATATCAATATTTAATAAGCTGCTGGTGGCCGCACATGAGAACCACTGCTCTATAGGCTTAATTTACACAAACCACTTGTTATTCAGTTTCTTAGCTTCTTTATTTCCGAGAGATAAGGGATAAAAGGATAGAATTAGGACATAACTACTTATTGGTTAATTAATCGCTCTTGTGACGTCGCGATTTTGAGATCGAATGGTTGGAATCAAGCATAAACCAATGAATCAATAATTTACGAAAATGCTTGTCCTGTTATTCGAACTCGTGAACACTGTAATCAACGGGGTTGACCACTCGACCACAGATACGATTATATTGTGGCGTTTAGATAAGCAAAATAGATTATATCAAGACATAAAACAACGATATTTGATATAATTTTTCCAAAAATTCATCAAACATTCGAAAACCAAAAAAGATGTTCGAATATTCGAATGGTATCTCTACGCACAGCGGACGTAACGTTTTTTAATATGGCCGCCAATATTGATTACGTCGGTTGAATAATTGAAAGAATGCCCATAAAACTTCCGGATTTTCAAAATAGCTGACTCACACGCCCCTCGAACTGGCGGATTTAACTAAAAACTATTCGACCTTATCTCAATTTTTATCACACTGCATCTCAGTGACCTCAAAAAGATGTCCAATATTTGCTGATTCACCGTTCATTATATAGATACTGTCGACAAAGATTAATAAAAGGTCTTTGTGTATGTCGGACAGGTGATACTTTATCAAAAACGCAAAGCTTGATGAAAAAAATGATTGCTTTCATGCCAATTTTTAATGATATTGCATTTTTAATAACGTAAAAAGCATTCATACAAATTAGTGTTAAATCTTCTTCAGCCAGTATTTGAATTGATACAAACTAAACTCAGATATTTATTAAACCTATGTTATTCCAACTCACTCAGCAATGTGGATACCACCTCCCGATATATATGTATAGAAAAATGAATGTGTGTTGATTTGTTTGTCCCGTATGCGTTCCTATACCGTTCATCCGATTGCGATAAAACTTTGAAGATTTGTTGTTTTAACACCCACGAAGGTTTTTTTAACTATCTATATATATATATATTGTTGACAAAAGCACTTCAATAACCAGAATTAAAACACTTTCATTCTTTCAGTGGCATTACAACGAATGACGGGTACTCGCTAGCAATAAATAAACGTTGAGCGCATTCAATATCTGGGCATGCAATATCTCAGAAATAGTTTCCCAATACTAGATTTTACTGAAAATGTATTAAAACTAGATGACTTTTTTTTATGTTGTAAACCAATGGGGGGTGATAGCAGATCTAATCATTTGCATATCACTTAAACATTAAGCAATCAGGATTAATTCAGAAAGGTGCACAAAATATCCTCCAAGGCCACAGGTAATCTTTCACTTTTAAGAAATTTAATACGACTTTCATTGACTTTATGTGTTTATTGTACCTAAATGTGTTAAAATCGTAATAAAGCACAAAAAAATATGATTTATAATTGTTCAAAAACGTAAAAATCAAAACAAAATACAGAACCAATAAAAAATACGATTACAATGATTGCTTATGTCACCGAATGATAAAATTTGCATGTACGTCTTAATTTATACTATTTTGTTTACAATTTTCTTTTAAAAGAAAAATTATTCATTTTATGTTGTACACGAGATTTTCTTCAAATGTCAGTATATTATAATAAACCTGACCCGATACTCATTTTAATTAGGGTCATTGCCACAAAATAATATGTATTATATAATTGTAATATTTCCTCACTCTCACATAATGTGGGCTCTTTTTATGACTGGAAACGTTGATATTTAAAATGTATTAAGTATCTTTTCCACAGGGGCGTAGTCAAATGTCAACGTCGTTGGTTTTGCTTACGGATTTCGCAGGCACGATTCCCAGTACGGATAGCTTAATGCATTGATTTCTATTCGAAAACACTAATGTCTCCGATGTCTAAAAATCTCCTCTCGCCCATACGATACTTAAAAACGAGACAGCGAGAGCAAATAGATAACCACTCTCTACTATCTTAAAAAACGATAGATTGACAACTGAGTGACAAGTAGTTCTCATTGAAAATTACTCTCGTAGCTCTTTTAAGATAAGCTTCAATGGAAGTCCATTTGCTCTATTCGGTTGTTGTATTCACTGGCTCAAATCAATTGATTTTTCAACCAATAAATTTGTATTCAAATGCACGCTCTTTCATACACACTTTAATTACTATTGGTGTAAGTATGTAGTACGTTAAGCAGCCAAATCGAAAAACAATTTCAGTTGACATTTCATTTTTTGAAGTGGAGTGTGGAGTCGGAGTCGGAGTCGGAGTCGTCGCGGGGTTTTGGCCGGAGTCGTACTCGGAATCGGAAATTTTGAAAAGTTTGAACTTTTTATTTGTGCATTTAATATGTCAAATTTGGCTTTTGGCCGCATTGATAGGGTTGATATTTAATTGAATACACATAAATAGGAAAATTAGGGGAAAAAAGTGACGATATTAACCTTTTTTTAGTCGGAGTCGTATTTTTGGTCAATGTTGGAGTCGTGGTTTTGGTAAATGCTGGAGTCGGAGTCTGAGTCGGACTTTTTTAGACCGACTCCACAGCCCTAGAAATGACCATACAGTTTTTACGAAAGAAACATTTGAGGCTTTTCACATTACTTTATTTGCTATCTATGAATTTTTATAAATTCAGTTTAAAACGAAAGCTTGAAAGGATTAAGAAATCTGTCCGTTTCTAAAAACGGACCGATTTTTTCTCAATCTGGAGTCTCGATTTCGCTTAAATACTTGATACGATCTTTTTACAAACACCTATGATATTCTCTAGATTGGGATCTCGGAAAAAACACTACATGACTTACAAATTATGAAATACGGCTTATCTATTTAATTAAAAAATATGCAGAAAATCCGGTAATTAAACATATGCTACAACCGGCCAAGATATTTTATATCATTAATTATTTAAATTGATTACTGTTGCAACTGTCGTTAAAATAATAAGTGTTACACGGTAGACATGTGCCATCCGAAAACTAGCAAATTGATACGGTCTGATCTTTATAGTGACGACATGTTAATAGTTCGCCTATATGGAAAAATTCTAATTACTGGTTTTTTAAAATTATACAAAAAATAATGTCTCGAAATAATAATAGGTCTCAGTGAAAAATCTACACAACACAATGATTTGCATTAATCTAATTCTTATTAAAAATGTGTTTTCAATACTACAACAGCGTACATGTGAAGACAAAAAACCACTTCTTCATCAAATAGTATCAAAAGATAATTAGTAATCATGAATATACGTTTATCTGTCCCCAACCCTCCACTTGAAATACTCGTGGCGCCTTCCGCCAACGCGTGTTCTTTGCTTGTCAAATCCTAGCCGAATTCTTGGGTAATATGAACTTTTTTAATATGTAATATGAACGTCACCGCATCCTTAAGTTACGCGCGTCGTTTAAATTTAGAACTATAACTTCTACTGTATGGAAAAATAAGTCGAAAAAAAACATGCTAGTGTTTTTATTCACTTGTCACAAAAAATGCCCGTGACTTAATTATATTTTATATTTACATGTAATCGATATATAAAAATTCTATACTAATAACTAGGAGATATTTATAGGGTCTTTCAATAGAGACGCTCATATTTTTGTAGTTTATAGCAGCTATGGTGTTAAAGTGAGTCAAATTTGTTTGTCAATTGTTTAGTAGTGTACGGAAAATCACTATGAGAGGTTAAATCGTTGAAAAACATGTGTAAGTCATCAAATTGTATTATCAAAGTCACTGCTTCGTTCGAGAAACGTTCCGCGCAATACTTAATTTTCAACGACGAGGACCATTTTTGGATGAATTGATATTTGAACAAGTCAAATTATTGGATTTGAGTCGATACTAATCCACACGAGATACACCAGCACCAAATGGATCCGGAAATAGTCACTGTTTGGTGCTGATTTTAGTCTGGTGGAATCATCGGTCCGTTCTTCTTCTCCAACGAAGCTTTGCCAAAACCGTCGACGACGTGCTACAGATCGATGAAAAGCAACTTCTTGTGGCCTAAACTGGATGATTTGAATACCAATTAGATCCAGTTCCTACAGCACATGCCACGATGGGCATTCTACACCAGCTAGCACCCTATAAGACCTTTATAAGTTAAATATATAATATGACTCAAGCAAATATCAAAAATTCTATCGTGATACATCGATAACAATCGCGTTTAGTAGAGTCGAATTACGCGATGTGTAATACTTCCGATATGTCGCAGGCCTGACTTGCATCGCTAAAGTCAAAACTCCATTAATATTCCAAAAAAATTGGGTCCTTTGTGTTTGTATTGTACCTAAATCTCGTTTGACCACTGAACAATTTCACTTGTTTACTAAATTATTGTGTAAATCTAAGGACCTACTAATTAAACATAGCCATGGGCCTTATCAAAACGTGAATCTTTGTATTGCATTATAGCATGACGGGTTTTTTTTTAATAAATACGCTCTGTCAAAAATATAAATCTCATTTTTTTTTGTGAACGGACTATTTATCATTCTACATTCAAATTTATTATTATGCTTACGGCCCTCTGGTAAAATTCAAAATGATCATTCAGAAGGGCTTGGTTTTTAATTCAGTGCTACGCCTTTATGGTGCACTAAGCTCGGTGATTTAAAAATCAAAGTATTTAGAGTCAAATTAACGTTCATAATATAATATGTTTGCCAAATAAATATATTTTGAATTTGGGATATTGATGATTCCCGATAAGTTTATATTCACTTGCGAGAAGTCACAAAATTGTTAACTATTGACAATTAGATTACATTTGTCTATGATTATCTGTAAATTCTTATCATTTCTCTTGCACCAATTGTTCATAACCCTTTGTCTTGTCGCCACCGTCAGAACTATATATAGTTCTAATATAGTGCTTATGATGGCGTAAGCTGAAATAGCTATCAACCATTTATCTTATAATTTTTGTAGAACTTAAATACATTTCTATTATTTTCACCAATTCAATCAATGATATAGATAACTTTTGACAGTGTACACCTTAAAAGTGATAGATAACTTTGGTTGCTTTAATTTTTGTAAAAGTTGAAAATGCTCGCCGTAAACGTTACCGTTCCTGGGCTTTACAAAATGTATGTGGAAAGAATCATAAATAATATGATACACATATATATATATTACCATTTGAAATATTCTTTCACGTTACCTTAAACAAAGTCAAAACATAATATTATAATATTGCAAGGGCTATTCGGCTGATAAATGCGCTGCCTGTTGATGTGGACATCTTCGGCAGTGAACTTGATGCTTTGATAAAAAATTTTGTCTTCTTATGTAAATAATATGTTTCTGTTCTGTTTCTCATTTTTGTGTAATATTTTATGTAATTTTTATTAATTTGTCAAATGCATGGCGCATTGGCGCTTGCTGTAATGCCATGTATTTTATATAGTTTTTTGCCAATAAATAAATAAATAAATTATCAAAGATACATTTTTTGGTAAAGACTTAACTATGCGAATAAAGCTGAAATTGATTCAAATTAATTAATCTGCCTACAATAACAACACTTAAAACTAGTATAGTGAAGGGGTGTGCCCAAATTTTTTTTTGTATATTTCTCGAACTAGTTTGAATTTTAAATTCACGTTGCTACGCACTGTTTCGTAATAACAAACTCGTAAATAATTAAATTAACTATTTTAAGAGTGGATTCTCGACGCTAGAATTGGTAATTAAATCGATATTACCAACAACAGATTGCATATGTTAAAAACCGTATCAGCCAGATCAAAACCATAATCTTTGAAGGTTTCGCGCTTGACCGTGCGCTTGAGTTGTGAAAAAAAAATCCATTTGGACATACGTGTCATCGTACAATAATATGTTCACTTGTATAAGGGGTAACTGAATCGTATAGTATCAAAAGTAAAACTATAAACATTTCCACTTTTAGAGAAAAAAACGAAAAACGTTTTGTTGGTTTTTTGAATTTTATTTATATTTTTCAATTTAAAGAACAGCCCATTAAAGCCTACAACGTAAAATTTGTATAAGCGACTCCATTGCAACATGACTTAGGAAAACTATGCGATTGGTCTAAATTATGATTGACCAAAACATTATACTTTTGTCTCAAAAATCATGAACCGTTCTGATTTTGACACCATCTATCATATTCTTTACCGTTTGTATACCTCACGTAAATGATTATATACAATTATTTTATTGCTAGCCATATACTATGACCAGAAGAATAATGTGACATTTCGAAAAGTTCGGGATAATTCCACTTTTGAAACTATACGACTCAAATTGAAAAGCTTTATTAAAACCATCACCTAGTTTTATTGTGGTTTAGGTGGATTATAGACGATACTTTCTTGGACTATTTGGTTTTGGTAGTATAGATTTTTCTTGCCTTTGTAGAAACAGTAATCAAATGACAATTAAATTAATCGTTAACATGCTAATAATTTTGTTGTCTTATTTGACTTTCCGCATATTATATTTTTTTTTTGTATATAGTAGTTATGTATCATTTAAAGATCAGTAATAATTATTTTTAAGCATGTCCTAGCCGTCAACCACCATGCCGCTTAACACGTCTGAATAATATAATTATAAATCAATCGTTTTTATCATATTAATTCAATATTATATCATAGCTCTAGGCTGGGTAGAATAAATTACGACACTTTTTTTATGTTCGTGATCTACATATTTTTCGCAGGTGCGTCTATTGAATACCTTCAAAATGAAAATATTACGTTCATCGCGAACAAGGTAAAAATAAAAAAATATCCTCCTATCCAAAAATGCTCTGTTTTTTCCTATTTTTGTTTTCTTTCTACACGAATGATTGCATAGTTTTTAAACAAAATTTACAGCTGATTTACATTAAAATAAAATAACACATTAGGTAATAATCAACATTAAGAACCCAATTCTATAAGCCGTATTTAACAATTCCCAGAAGTCGCCGATTGATGCAGACATTTCAAAAATATAAATTTATTATCAGTTGGTGTGTCGAAAAACATTCGGTTTCCTTTTGGGCACATAAAGAACGGCTTATTTCGTGTGTGTGTAATTTTTTTATCCTTATCTCCGTAAGATGTTTTATTAGTATTGCGTATATTTTTTAAATCTAATAGTATGTTATGTTTATTAAGTTTTGCAATATATTTGCAACATCATTTGGAAACGGGGCACTCTTGATTACTCTTTAAATTCAACGCGAAGTAGATTAAACTCTACCGTCACGACAGATGACAGTCACTTAAACAAAGTGTCTGAGCAAGTCGCATTTTTTTTTTTTTTCATGGCTAAACGATCAGTCCCGTGCAGCTATATATCGGGCCAAATAAGTGAGGAATAAATTCGTATTTTCTTGATCGCATAGCTTTATGGAAGGCGGCTGCGAACATCAGCTGTATACACATAACGGGAGGTGGTGGAACAAACAACTTGTTCGCCCAAATATATATGAAGCCTTATATAAAAAAAAACAAAAAGGTATGCATTCTTTGGTCTGATAATGAATGTATTTAACACAAACACTGACGATCTCATTTTTGAAATATTCGTAATTGGCTCAGCAGGGAAGAGGATAACAATGAACAGTAAACTGTTACTGTGTTGACATTTTTATCATGGAATCGTCCTGACCCTATATATTATATGTATTTGTTTTAAATGTAATACAATATATGTTTTTGAAACACAATGACGAAAACAAAAGCATTCAATTACAATATTTCTCTTACCGTTATTAAGTCATCATTTTTTCCATTAACAACACATTTATACTATCCATAATTAATAGAAGTCATTCACACAAATCAATTTTGTTAATTTAACACTTTATACGTTTAGCTTTAAGTATAAAATACTTATTTTTTTATAATACACATTATAATATTATATATTATTAATAATATATAACCAATAATTCGCGCCGTAAAATAAACGATCACACACACAAGTAACAATAATTTAAATCGCAATAACTTTGCATTTTAAAGATACTGATAATTTGAATTTTGAATTGAGAAAAAACAATCAATCAAAATGAAAGCTATATGATCGTTCGCAGTGATACTGTTCGCACCATCAGTGCGTACTGACAAACTTACACGTCGAACTGACGATACAGGACCCTCTGCAAGGACTGGATGCCGGGCTGCATTTTTGGGCCGTGAGTTTTAAACCTAATGACCGCGTGGCCCACTTTTTACTTTCTTCGCGATGCGGTGAGACATCGGCCATTCAGCAACGGAACAGAAAGTGTTCGCTTGTGTTATTTTGTATGAATTTTAGCTTGTGATTCTGATTGCCACTATTCTTGACATTCAAAATGAAAAAAAAACAAAATTTAAATATTAATATCATAAATTATATACTCAAACACTTGAAATCAATCAATTCAATAATAATAGCTCGGATAAAGGCCACGAATTATTTATCGATATTTCTATGTCGGTAATGAGTATCTGTAATACAACATTCAAAATACCCAATAATTATATCTTACTCACATAATTCATTGAAACTCATGGACATCAATTTTTCGCATATTCATATAGATTACGTTAGTAACAGTTTCATTTAGTGATTTACTTATATTTTTGCATATAAACGATACAAACTGTTTACTGCGCGTCAGTTAAAGTACATTCGTGCACTTGTTAAAGTACATGAAATGCCTGAATATGCCGAACGACGAAACCCGGCACGTTAGCGATAAAGCTCATGGGAAAGTACAAAATTCAAACGATTCAAAAAAATAATCAATATATTGCTATCTTCATTATTTTTAAATAATTTATCATCAATCTGAAGAGTAAATAATTATACTTCATATTACCAGCAACAGCCAACCACAAGTAATAAAAAAAGATCACGCTTTTCAGCGTGAATGGAATATTAATAAACTGCGAACACATTTCAAATACATTTTTTTGTCGCTTCATTAGCATTTCTTTACATTTTATTGTCGATTGCATACCGCGGGTAAAAGTATCATGTTGATATCTTAATCTTAAACATTCATTAATCTAACGCTGACGTTGAGTTTAATGATCGATTATAAAATAATGAAGTTCAGTGCAGCTCACTAACCAAAAAGCTAATTATTTATCATTCAGTTTTCAAGCTCAATGTTAATTTAATTCACTCGTACCGCATTTTCTTTTCTTCGTGTTACTCTTGGTTTTAAAATTTCAACAAATATTAAATAGTAAAATACCGTTCAAGAGCATTAAAATTAAATAAGGTTAATAACATACTAACTTTCGGGAGTTTTCTTGTCTCTGGTTCTAACTAATTAAAATTATTTTCAAAATAATACGTGTATAGTGCTTTTTATTTCCTCGTATCATTATCCTGTTAAATTAAACAAGGGAAGATGAGTGAATAAACTTTATTAACCTATTGGATGTTTATATTATTTTAAAATTGACGTTTGAACAAAATTTGACCTGCATGGTTTTATAAAAATATTGTTTTTTTAAATTTTACTCTTATAATTATTTATTATCCAGCAAATTGGGAAGTTTTTATTGTTAATTTGTAATGTAATGTTGTGGCGATATTAAGTTATTTTTTGACATCATGTTTCCGCGGAAAAATATTATCTCTTTGCTTAAAATTAAACGAATACGACCTTACTCTTGCGTTGAAATAACTTGGTAGATAAAAATACAATACTTTTTCCTATTCATTAACCTCTATGTGTAGTGTATGAATACAAAGTATGTAGGCATAACAGATTTCTTCATTACATCACTTGCAAATATTTACATTTTTAAAGTAATTTAAAGAAATACTTTAGCTTGACCATTATTTTAGTTTATTATACCACAGCTCTTTTGTTTCTATTATATCCTTATTTGAATGATTATAATGACTTATCTTAATATGCAAAACTTTTATCGACAATCGCATTTTACAAATAACAATTTTTTTTTACCATGTTCGCACCCAACTTGGAGCGTATGGTCTCCTTACGGAGTTTATCTCAGCATATTTTATCTACGAGAACTGCTTATTACTCAGTTGCTCAACCTCGTTTTGGAAGAGAGTAAGGATTGAAACGATACAAGGACTAGTAGTTCGCTAACCGCTCTCGCTTTACGACGCTTTTTTGGGGATGGGAAAAGGGGGAAGAGTTTTTTAACAACACAAACACCAATTGCCTACGAACAGAATCGATTTATCGACTGAATAAATCTGCTAGCATCGGGAATCGAGCCCAGACGGTCCGTTACGGAAGCCAACAACGTTGACCACTGCACCATGGATATAACTTTACTCAAACTAAATCATAAAATGAATATATTGTTTACATTTAACCAGTGACGGCTGGTGACGGGGTGTTGGGGGGTGCAATGGAAGATTCAACCATTTTTGCAAGAGTTCTTTCCTATTCATTGGATTTTAAAACACTTCTATAGCATGGACTTTCAATTCAGATGTTCGCAATACCAACTGTTTCTCTTCCGTAGTACGGAAAAATAGTTGAATCTTCCTTTTGCACCCCCCATCACCCCGTCACCAGCCGTCACTGCATTTAACCCTCGGAAGTAGGATAACGAAATAAATATCTGCTGTAATTTGGCTTCCTTGTTTACAACGGGGCTGGTAATCACTTTGCACTACTTTAACTTAACCTAAAGTTAGCATGAAAATCATCAATCGAGAACACTCGCTAACAAACGTGAAACTTAATTTAACTCATGGAATCATACGATGATATCTGCAGCATAGTAGCAACTGGTTTTATATTACCGAAATAATTCTTTCGTAAGCTTGGTACAAGGCTCTTATCTACGCGATACAAGTTTATAGCTCTCTGTGGTCTAGAAGAAAGAGTTTTTCTCTGGCAATCAGGTGGGCTCAGGCTTAAATCCCGGCAAGGTCAAATTTTTCAACTGAGAAAGACATCTTAGAAATGGGTGAATGTCGTTAAGTTGTTCTCGACTAATTCATAAAATTTCTAATCGATTATATCTCGAATGACTTTCATATTGACAAATATTTAGCGCATTGTCATTAGCTGTAAGGCCAAATATTATTTTTAAATAAATATATATTATATATACTATAATATACTTAGTTATTACTCGACAAGTTTTCACTTTCAATATGAAATACTAAGCATATTCTCACTTTTTGTGTATCAAAATGTTACATAAAAAAACTACATAAATTTAAATTTCAAATATTCAAATTTTATTATCACATTTTCAAACGGATTGCTTAGTTAGGTAGATTTTATTTTTAATATTAATTCAAACTTGAACTTGATTTAACCGATTCAACATAATATCAGAATGGTTAAGGAATTTGTAATGGTAATAAAATTTATGGTGCTAATCAAGCTTAAATACCTATTATCCTTCACACTAGTTGCATATTGTATTGCAACTGATTATTAACTTTTACGATCACTCAATAATAATGGCACCCAATCCTTAAAAAGACATTTATTCCATTGTATTCGCATTTAAAAAACACAATATTTAAATCTTAAATATTTGAAAAAAAATCTTGATACCAATGTTTATGGATTTGATTGCTCTGCAGGTTTTTCATGAAAATTTTAAATTTATATCAATTTTAAAATAATTAAAAACATGGGAGGTCAGTTCTGTTCCTCATAAAATAAATGTGATAATTGTATAAAAAATGGGCTTTATTTATTCAAGAACAATCAACATTGCTAGTAGGGCAGCAAGATCGACTGAACTCTACAGTAAATTAGTGTTGAAGTTTACAAACAATTTACTGCGCGTCAGTTAAAGTACATCCGTGCACTTGAAATGCCTGAAGATGCCGAAAGGCAAAACCTGGGTGGTTAGCGGCAAAACTCATGGAAAAGTACGAAATTCAAACAATTCAAATTCAAGAACAATGACTTAACAATGAGAATTGACAGTTAAAGCTGTTAACATTATTAAATAAAGGGATAATGGAAAATGGGCTGTTTTTCTTAAAATTTTAATGGTAACTAATAATTAAATGCAGTCGACTACTGAGAAAACATTCTTGTTACATATTAGCATCTTTAATAAAGAAGCTCTAACAAGTGCTTTGTGAATCACTTTAAGAGCTTTCTAGAGAATGTGCTTGGGTTAACGTTTTGCTTAATTGTGGCAAAAACAATGTGTCAAGTAATTTATAACACGAAACCTATTCCGAAGCCCTCCATTATACACCCGAACCTCTTTTTATGTAACTTTTGTGCGATTTCAAGCTTATTTTTGGGACTTTATAAAAGTACATAATTAACAACGCGCTATTCACATAATGTACGTGCGAAATCCAGTGTTTCACCTGTTCATTACAACGTGACCTTGACACGTATTTCCTTTTACATATTATGTTCCCATATTAAGTCATAGCTTATTTTGTGTGATTTTCCGCAGAACGCATCTACTGCACAAAAAAAGGTTTAGGTGTAAACGCATAATATTAATTTGTATGTTGATTCTTTTATGCGTAATGAAATGAATTCACTTTGTATTATGATAATTTCAAAGTGAGCTAATTTCTTATCAATTTTAAATTAAAATTTCCTTCATCAAAGACCGTCGTATTAAGTCTGAAAAGCTCACTAAATTGACAAACACCTGTCACATCTAGTTGTATGACAAGTGAAATTTGCAAAGTTATAAATTTTTATATTGAAAAAATAGCTTTATTAAATAAGCATATTTATTAAATGATATTATTGTTTTTCTATCATTAATTTCATTCACTTAATGTCAGCAGCGATGGAAAGGGAATGAAATTTAAATATGAAAATTAAAGTTAGAAACGAAGGAGACGGGAAGAACTTTGACGCCAACGCGCATTAGAACTTAAAGCTCCAACAAATAGAGAGATAAGAATTATTGATAATATTCTTAATTTCTGTATTTTTTTTTACTCCGTCGAAACGACGAATGAATATTTGAGTTTTATTTTACTACCAACAAAAATATGTAATATATTTTAAACGACTTGAAAATACACAATTGAATTAATTAGAAATAAAAGCTACAAAAATCTTAAATGAACCTACCTTTTTAAAAATACCACCGATGTTTCCACGTCGTTAAAAACTTACAAAAACCTGTCACTTTATAATGTTATTAATAAACAAAAAAATAATTCTGTTTTAACGCATAAAAATTTTAAC
This sequence comes from Himalopsyche kuldschensis, assembly GCA_028554975.1. Classification (NCBI taxonomy): domain Eukaryota; kingdom Metazoa; phylum Arthropoda; class Insecta; order Trichoptera; family Rhyacophilidae; genus Himalopsyche; species Himalopsyche kuldschensis. The sequence continues at coordinate 1,740,705 of JAHFWI010000092.1, forward strand.
AGTAAAAATAATTAAATCAGCACGTTTTTGATCACACACATTTCCAACGAAAAAATCACCGCGAACAACGAATATTTTGTATACTAAAATAGCTAACGCATCGGAAGTCTTATAGGTATATATTTCACGTACATATATAATTTTTTGAGTGTTAACTACATTGGGCTTGTCGCGACGCGTCGATTCCGAAAGGCGCTCGGATACCAAATGATTGTCGAAACTCACTTACCTCTTCTTTTATTGGCATTACACAACCTTTAATATACACACACGGCCCCGTGTATTAATATTTAGATTTTGTATTGATATCTTTATGAGAAATGTTTTTTTTACCATCGAAATCGTCATTGATCTTACAAGTATGGTATAAACATTATTCCGCCGCCCTTCCTTTCCCTACGTCTACTAGATATACATTTTCTGTTGTGTTTAGAAATTAATGTTATTTTTGTTTTAAAAATACATAAATCAATTGTATATGTATACCATATCTATGTACCTTAAATTACTCTTATTTCAAGCAAATCATATTGAATACATTTTTGTACTTGAATGTCAATATCAAATTTGAATCGTTTGAATTTTTTATTTTTCTTTGAGTCAGTTCATTCCGGCTCCATAAGAAACGTATCTCGATTTTTGCCAGATTTGAATTATGAATGACACTAGATACAAAATAATATGTTACGTTATGTGTCAAATAGACACATAATTGGGAAAAGTATATCATTTCACCCGAAATTACCGGTAAAGGCTCAATGAAAGAGAGGTTCTAAAACAATATGATGATTTATGACGAAATAAACATTGAGGGATTCTCATTTGTTTATTCATTGAATTGAATAATTGGCCTTTCTAATAAATGGCTGTGAATTTAATCAATTTAAGAATTATGAGTTTCAAAATATACATCATCAAGAGAAGGGATGAAAATATGTACAGTCAACCCTCCTACAGCACCAAGATATGGATTTGTATGACTTACTTTATCAAAAGTAAAGGGACGTACAGCTACTGATTCTTCGAATGCACATATTTATGTATGTATAATATTCCTGAAGACTGCAGCACACGCTATTTAAATTGCTTTATAACAAATATTGCTGTAGGAGGTGTAAAATAACAAACAATGAACGCTTAAATTTTCAAAATATCGAAATTGAAAAGAAAGAATATTCAAATGCTATAAATTTAAGTTGCAAAATAAATGCAACATGATTCACAAAAACATTACCAAACGATCGTAATAGAATTCTGCCCGCTATATTTTAACTTCTTTTCTGTGTCAAGTTAATAATTTTAACCAGTTTAACCATGTGTCAATTTTAGCATCGGCTAGTTAATTATAAGCTACCTTGTAACTTCCGCCATTTCCATTCATGCATAACCTCAAAATAGATTAACGAATTTTAATATTCAATTCAAAGTACCTTAATGCCCTACCATTTTACCGAAATACACTAGCGTTCTAAATAGATGGTTTCATGCGCATGTCTCATTTATTTATTTATTGGCAAAAAACTATATAAAATACATGGCATTACAGCAAGCGCCAATGCGCCATGCATTTGACAAATGAACATATTAAACAAAAATTTTAAAAATAAGAAACAGAACAGAAACATATTATTTACATATGTACATAAGACAAAAAAAAATTAAGCTGTGTATCCCGTTGTCATATCTCACTGTACGATTGGTTCTTCGAATATTATACAAATCGAAGAAATTTATATTTTAATCCATATTTTTCCTCAAAAAGCATATTATGCAAACTATTTACAATACACTAGGAAGAAATAATTTTTCAATAAAAATGGAACATGTTTTTTTCACCATGTCCGATCGCAACTTGGAGCATATGGATTACTCACGAAGTTTATCTCAACATTTTTTTCTACGATAACTGCTTGTTACACAATTTCTCAACCTCTCTTTTTTAAAGAGAATATCACTCTCGTAACGCACCGCTTTTTTGCGATAGGAAAAGTGGGAAGGGATTTTTAGCAACACACACACCCATTACCTTCGAGCAAAATCGATTGATTGTATCGGTACTCAAAACTGGGCAGTCCGCTATGGAAGCTAACGACGTTGACTACTGCACCACGGACCGGGCGAAGTTTTTTAAATAAGATTATTCCCTGTCAAAAAAATGATATTATGAACAGGCATAATTGAAAAAATTGAGGGAAATTTTATAAAAATAACATTACTTTTGACACGACACACAAGCGATGTTGGGTAATCAATAACCAATGTTGAAAACATTATTTTAGCAAATTGATTCACAGCAAAATTTTTGATTTTCGTTATAATATTATATACACCATTGTAATAATTTGGGTCATTTGACTAAATGTACTATTCTCAGATAGTAACTCTCGTGTATTCAACCCTATAGCTTCTGGCTAGAATCGACCGCTAAATATTTTTTTAACTTATGTAGGTCTCTTTACTCATTATATTTCAAATCAGTGGCGAATCAACCCATAAGCGCAAGTGGCGCGCGCTTGGGACCTCCAATTTTTGGGGGACTTCATAAATAACTTAAAGATAGCCTACATGTTTCAAAAACGGAAAAATATTTGGTAGAATATATTATGACACACCGAAATAATCATGTTCATTGGTTGTTATATTGAATTACCTATATATCATGAAATACAGTGTGCGGTTGAGTTAGGTACTCATTCTGAATTCTTTCTAGTGAACTGCGGAGAATATCGTACATTGTTCAAATTAAAATTTTGAGAAACTTTCGTAAAAAGTATTAAAATTTTTACTAATAGCTTTCATTAACTTTAATAAAGGTCAATTCGCTCAGTTAATTTAAAAATATATATATATTTTATCTCATTAATATCAGCAAGCTCAAGCGTACATTTTTTGCATGAATAGATTTGAATAAATTTATAAATCTCGCATAATAATTACAGTATTATTCAGACAATAAAAAAGGGGATGTTTTGAACATATAAAAAAAAAAATTGAAAACTACGCAGACCTAAATATAAAGGAGCAAAATTCCATTACATCCATATGTAATCCACGTCCATACGTGGGATTAATGCAAGTGGGTACGAAGTACCTGTCAATTTTTAATTGACACAATAATTAAACCATATTTTCTTCAAATTATATTTATATGTGGTAGCACATTTTAAAATATCGGTAGGGCGGCGGGCACCACATATTTTTTCAAAGCAAAATTTGCTTTGAAAAAATATGTGAAAAATTGGTAATAAATAATAAACAAAAAAATATTTTTGAAATTATTGTTTATATTCTATTATATAAAATAAATATAAGTCATTGTGATCTTTGACATTGCATTTTATTGGCCAGTGCCTCATAATTAGGGGAGTATGATGACGTTCCTGTTAGCAAGCAATCATAAAGATGTTCATCGATGAGTCGAGATCTATATTTTGATTTTATTAAATTCAATGTTGAAAATATGTCACAAAGGTATGTGGAACCAAAAAATGATTTAATCTTATATGCCGCTTTTAAATGGAAACATTTTTCCGCCCACTGTATTCCAGGAGTCCTCATCTGATATTAAGGATTTTAACATAATATCAATCTGAAGGTCCAAAATCTCTAACTCCAGTTCTTCTGCCTTTACTTGAACAAGCTCTGCAATATATTATGCAGCTATTTCCATTATATTAATTTGGCAAGTAAAAGGATTGATAAAAAAGGAGACCATTGGCTCGATGAAAGTGAACTGCTGAAATCTCTTTTCAAACTGTTATTAAAGCAATTGAATGTAATAAAATAAAAACATTTACGGGAGTTTTGTCTTGCTTAGATTAATAATTAACTGGGCCTTAATTCTCAATCACAAGTGAAATACAAAGAATGACCACTAGATGGCGTTATTAACTCAATTTAAATTATATACAACTGACATTCCTTGTTTTCCCCCTGAGGTCATCATATATAATCTCGTAATTTGTATACCTTCACGCAGTGTCCGACGATGATATGTATATCTCCCGGGTGATATGTACATCAGTTGTTTGGATAGGGATGGGAATAAAACAATGAAGATAAATTCTTACGGAATAAATAGCGGTTCCGATTCGACCTGATCTACGCGACATCTGTCGAACAAAGCCAAACGAAGAAAGTAAACAATGCGAGGTAATGAATATAATTGCTGTCTCGCTCCCCCGTACAGGGTTGGATGCTCTACTCTACTACTGGGTTACTCTAGCAGTGATCTATATCGATTTATGCAGACAAATGAGTTCGAATTACGTAATTATTTAATTAGCTTTGAAAATATTTTATTTAATTATTTTAGAAAATTATTCAAATAAAATATATGAAAATTAAAATGAAAAATTGTTGTCGCGGTCAAATGGGAGTGGGCGCACACAAATCGCCCCGCGGACGCCATGGCGCCCGCGGGCACGAGGTTGGTAACCCCCGTTGTAACTTATAATGCTCATTATTTTTGTAGATCAATTATGAATTGTCAAAGTGTCTCCTTATTAACATAAAATTGCTGTCGAACATTACTTTGCATATCAAAACATTTAAAGGACAAAAAAATGGCGATTCCAAGACCAATTCAAAAATTTATACAGGTTTCGTTTGAATACATACCGCAGTTAATTGAAGTGGAACTATTAACAAAGGTTTCCTTTTGTAAGTGTTTTGGATGAATAATTTTGTTTCATATATCTTTTTAAGCCACATTCCCTCATAATTTGGAGCTTATGGATTCTTGGACTAGCATTTCAATAAAACTTGTTACAAGATTACTGTTTATAAGTAACTCAATCCCTTTTTTGTTTATCGGAGAGCAAGATTTTTGAGATAAAATGCCCCTTAAAAACAAAGACACTCATTAGGAGAGTCAAAAAACATGTTTCACCAGTAATCATTTTTACCTATTTTTTAACGGATACAATCGTTATTTTATCATCTTTAAATGCGATGCTTTGCGTGTTTGATTTATTAGTGAAGTATTAAATAGTAATTTATTCTGATATTTAAAAAAATAAATAGTCGAGCTATCAAAAGGAGAGTGACTATAACTTATTGACTTATTCTATGGATATGATTCTTTGACACATAACGTAACACATTATTTTGTATCTATGTAGTGGCATGAATTACTCAAAACCTGCAAACATAGAGATACGTCTCTTTTATCCTAAGTAGTCGATCAACCCTATCTTGTTACAATGTTACATGACAGTCAAACAGTAGAGTATACCCTCGACTTGCAACGTCACATTAAAAGATGACGATTAACTCGCAGACTGTTGTCATTCAAGGTTGCGACGCAGGTAAATCAAAAGTGACAGTCCTTATGCTATAAATATTACGATCTATCATAAAACAATAGAAGTCAATCTTCGGCAGTATAAATTATTCATACATATCTACCAAGATCAATTTAAAAAGAAATATTCATGTCTTTATTTGAGGGCAAAGGCTACGTGTATAGTTTTATATTTCCCTGTGAGCAATTATCAAGAAATATAACTACCAGGTATAAAATCTGTCAAAGTTGTGATTCTGAAAATACAGTCAAATAAATCAAAGAAGATTTATCGTATTTTTTTCGTATCGTATCGATTTGACGAATCGGATCCGTGGTCGAGTGTCTTAGTCGTCGTGTCATTTTAGAAGGGAGTAGGGCTTGAAAGGATATGAAGACTATGCCAAGACTAATGGTTATCTAATTGCTCCCGCTACGCCCCATCTATAGGATCGGATGAGTTGGGAGGAGTATTTAAAAAACACAAACACGCATGCCTCCGATCTAAATCGAAAGTTCAGAAAAAAATCTGCTCGTACTGGGACCGTCACGGATAATTATACATATTGTCGGTCCCTGTGGTCTAGTGGCAAGAGATTTGTCCAAGCGATCTGGAGACCCTGGTTCAATTCCCAGCAAGGTCAGAATTTTTCAATTGAAAAAAAGAGATCTTGGCCTGGCTGTGTGTTATTTATCGTTGATTTTGTGCACAAATGATTCATTACCGATATAATATCGAGTTAATCTCGTATGACTTTCACAATTAAGAATATTTGGCGCATTGGCGTAAGCTGTTATGCCAAATATTTTTTTACTTTAAAAAAATATATATATAAATAAAACTATAAACTTAAATGGGGCTGCATATTTTTTTTAAATCCGGACACGTGTTAGACATAGCTGGCTTAATGCAGTGATGCACTCTTCAATATTAGCACATTGGCTACGGAATAACTCAAAACACATAGAGAAACGATGCGTATTTCGCATTCCCGTAGCCAATGTGTTAACAAATTCTCAATGACTCCTCTCTGCATTTTGTCCATATTTAAAGGTGCAACTTAATGTCAACAATAGTCAATTCGCTGATTGCATGCACCGGTCAAGAAGCATGTCGACTGCATACAGCTATTGTTAATTAAATTGGGTACACATCCCACCAATATATTATTTTTTGGTTTGTTATGTATTCTAGGTAAGTCAAACTGACTGATTTTAAATAAGATAGAGATGTTATATAATTAAAACACTCGGACTTTGTATGACGCGCTTGATAAATTGTGACATATTTTTGGAATAAAAAATATCAAGCCATCACAAAATATATTAAATTTGTCATATTTGCACTGAATAATCAAGATAAAATGATGCAAGAATGTGATTTGAATAAAGAAGAACTTGACAAAATATTCGCAAGATTATTGGCAGTAATTAAAGTGGTTGCAGTAAAGCAGCCACATGTTTTACATTAACATTAAATTAGCATTTAGCAATGCAGTAGTCATAGTTAATTTAGCCATTGCAGATAATTAAAAAGTGAAAATCATTGCATGATTAAAATGTATTTCTTCGAGGATAACATCTAATACTAATAATATTTTTTGACAAACAATATTGCTTAAATAATGAAAAATTAAAGTGGTCGACTAAGGCTACTCCACGGCTTGAAACGCTATTTTTTTTAGGATAGTGTGTTACGGGCTAAAAACAATGAAGAAAACTTGGAATAGTCATACAAAACGGGTTTCTTCACGGAAAATGATACTTTGGTGGAAAGAAGTTTACATCCATCCTCCGATTTTTGCATTTTGAAAATACTTCTATCACACAGATTTTAATGTCCGACATTGACGATACTAACTGCTTCTCTATACTTAGCATAGCAAGAGAATTAAGCCTATTGCAATGTTATTCCGGAGATGCAATTCAAGCCGAAATAATACTGTATAACTTAAAACACGTCTTCAAAGACTTGAAATCAATCAACTTATTAACAAAACGTCGGATAAAACCCTAGATTTATTAAAGATATTCCTATGTTATTATCTGGTCATTAGTATTTGCGATACTACATTCAAAAATCCCGATAATTAAAACAAAACCACTTAGCACACAATTTAACTTAGTGATCTACGTCTATTTTTTTTATACTAACGATACAAACTGTTTACTGCGCGTCAGTTCAAGAACATCCGTGCACTTGTAATGCCTAAAGATGACGAAAGGCGAAACCGGTGTCGTTTGCGACAAAACACAAAATTCAAACAATTCAAATTTGATATTAAAAAATGTTATAATATATTTATTATGTATTATTAATATATAAAATATGTTATATTAATAAACATATAATGTATGCTAATATTATATATGTAGTAGATATATAATAATGAAGATAAAATTATAAGTTAATATTATATAGTCGTATGAACATATAGTAGGTAATTAGATATTGTATTAAAAATATTCGGTTTGCGTTTTTTCGGACAGTTTTATATGGACAAATCCTTTCTTTGTATATACCAGATACATTATTGATTCATATTATATACGCTAATAGCGTTTGTAATAAGATGATTATGGAATGGATATAATGCACTTACACACACACACTTACCACCCGCGATTATCGATATATTTCCTTACGTCAAAAGAGCTCATCTAAGAAGGTTGACCCTATACTGAATGATCAGGCAACCAGCAAAAACAAATGTAAATATTTTCCACAACGATTGTCAAAAATCATCACCTCTCGCATGTAGAGATAGTTTGATTTTCCTGGCTCGAAATTTCAAAAGATTTTTTTTGCTTCGCATTTGTTGAATAGTTCCGCGACGAAGCAAAATCATTTTTTCTACCTTATTTTTCTCCGTCAAAGGGGGCATTCCGAAAATTGCGCCTACCGAAGATCTAACGTCTGCAATCGGCTTACTTTAGTAAACGTAGTATTATTATTTTTTAGTTTGCTCGTATGCGTGAAGGATCATTTTATGAAACATACAACGATGGAATTTTGAATGAACAAATTGATATATTTAATTTGTACGATGTGCTTGAATCTTGTGGGATCACTGCACATCTACACCTTCACACGAGCCGTCACTGAATGCAAGAGAGAATTACAAAGTGGTTCGTTCCTTAAAAAATACACGTAAAACAAGGCGGATTTATTACGGCAATTTTTATGATAAAATCCTAAGACATTGAAGTTTTTCGGTGATTAAAAACATAAGCGATCTTGAAACAGAGTAAAAAATAGGATTATGAAAGTGATGAAGAATGATTCACACATTTTAAGTACAGACTGACCACGCTACGTATGCACTCGAAAGAGTGGCGCTGTGAGAATGTCCTGAATGACACCGACAAAAAAAAGATTGCCCTTATTTGATATAGTGGGCTGAGTGCGGTAGGTGGATTCTATTGTCAGAGGGGAGAAAATTTATTTAGTATTTAAAGAAGTCAGAATGTACTTTTTTACTAACTAAACGTATTTGTATTAGTGATTGAACGAACAAAGCTTCGATATTTTTTGAAACACACCTTAATTTTGTATGAGACTCGAACCTTTTTCAACACACAACATTACACGACGTTCTTTCAAAACCATATAACCGTGTTATACGAGGCCGGGTGTGTATGATATTTTACGTAGCGCTTTTTCTTTCGTATTCAAAAAATGATTAATAAAGCCATTGATGTCACCACATTATAAACATATTATTTACGATTTGTATGGTTTATGGCAAGATCATTAGCATACAAAAACAAAATCTCATAACGTAATAGTTACGATCACAGTTCACTGTGAACGCATTATAGGTTAGTAAAAATCATGAATATTCACAGTAAAATTATTTATTTTCAGAAATAAAAATATTTGGCAAATCATTTACATATTTTTATCCCACCAAAAATTATAAAATATTAATTAATGAGGCTTTGCTTTACTCTTTCACCATACCATTTATTATATAACAGACACAAATTTACACTTCACGACCAACGTTTTGACTTCAAAACATGTTAAAGGTTTCATACACTTGGATTATTTGAACAGTTAATCATCAAGCCAACAAAAATTGTATGCTCATTAAAAATAAAACACATTTTTTTCTTACTCCTCTTGACTCCACATATTATATATTTTGTAAAAATCAGGACCGGTTTCGCTCATCGCAAGGATTTTTAAATTTAAATTTTAAACATATAAATAGTGATGTCAAATCGTGTAATACATATTATACCTACTATAAGAATTAACAAGTAATTTTTTTTTAGAAAAGATTGGACCCCGAAATCATAAATTAATCTCACATTAGAATATTTTAAGTATTAATTCTAAAAATATCATTAAAACCTTTTCACCGCGTCAGAAAATATGGAGAACATGCCCTGTACGCGGCAGCTTTTTTGCAGATTTGTTAATCGCGTTTTCGACTTTAAATATAGATTATAAAAAATTTTTCAAAAAGTCAAATATGTTAATTGGTACCTAAAGTATTTTTTCAATAATGAAATACAATATATTTCTTGTATTTTCTGTTTAATTCAACAATAATCATTCTTCATACGATTCCGGGGTAACGCCGCCATTTTGTAGATAACGCCGATCGCCAACCAGAACACTGCGCCGATGCCGTAGCGTGCGTATAATATAATTCTCGGAACGTATTCAAGTTCATATTTTCGATGGTTTCGGCCTGAAGTTCTCGATCGCTTACTATCGCAAAGTTTGCTTAAGTAATTAAGCAAACATTATATTTTATCATTTTAAAATGTAAGAATCAATCTTGCTTCATTACTTAAGCAAACTTTGCGATAGTGAGTCTGAAGATGCTCTGAAAGTTCAAATAATCAAAGTTATTTTAAATTTTATAATATTCAAGTTCACCTGCACTCGATCGCTTATTTACAACCTGCGTTGTTATTAAATTATTATTAGTAGTAACGCGATAGCGCACATTGACAGTTCAAATAAATATATTTAAACTGTCAAACAAGCGTTTGAGTGCAAGTACATACGTATACATTGTCATATTCATTGAAGAAAATAACATTGCTGTCAAAGAAATGTCAAATAATACCTTCACGTAAATAATAAATATTATTATATTGCAACTTGCAACAATAATGCAAAAGGGAATTACAGACTCACATACATACATACGCCGTTTCGGTTTTATATATAAGATAAGTAATATTTTCAACCGATTCCAAACCCTAAAACATTAGATATTGCGGTTATATGAGGCTCAAAGTTAATTAATTAGGTTCTCTTAGCATCTCTAATTTATTAGGCTCTAATTTATTTGTAATTAATTAATTATTAAGTTTTTCGCCAAATAATATATTCATATTTTGTAAATGAGTAGCGGCGCACGCTTCTTACTAGAACGGCTATAAAACAATGGCGGCCATCGATATTGGCGGAAATGTTCACGCCGCATAGATGCGTGTTTATTAGGTTCCACAAATAAATTATTTGAGCCAATAGATTGTATTGATAATATATATATGTTCACTAATATTTTCAACCGATTTTGAACCCTAAAAAATTAGAGATACCGGTTTTATGAGGCTCAAAACTCCGCGCATCGCCCATGACCGCTATACACGTCATACGCGCTGAGGGCATGTCAGCCAGGACATGTATAGCGGTCATACGCGGCGAAAAGATTAATAACATGAGCAAATGGAAAATTCTACAAAATTACTAAAAGCCATTTACAAAACAATAAGAATGAGTACAATGATTCAAGAGCACAATACATTAAGTGGGAATGAAGATTTTCCACAGGTCTGGCTGCACAGCTGCTAATGTATAATTAAAAATGCTAATGAAATTTATTGATTGAGTAGGCATGTACTTGGTAGAACTCCATTATAATACGGTAAAAAATAACAATGTATTTTAGTTCTATATAAATTTTATATATTTGTTGATAGCTATTTCGGCTTACGCCTTCGTCAGAACTAACGAAGGCGTAAGCCGAAATAGCTATCAACAAATATATAAAATTTATACAGAACTAAAATACATTGTTATTTTTTACCGTATTATACCTGAAATGTTTTCACAATACCGATACCAATTCTTAAAAGAAAAAAAATATTCATCATAGAATAATGAAACGGACATAGAAAATGTGATGAAGATAATATAATTTGTTCATTCAGAATACACCAGCTAACATTAGTCTGTCATGTTTGCACTTTTCCTCAACTACAACCTAGCCAAACCTTAAAACGTAGCGTGGATAGACCTAGCAGCTTACTTCAGGATCTCTTCTGGTTTAATCCGTGTATCCTTACCCTCCACGTAAGTCATACGACTAAATTAAAAACAGCTCTCTCACAACAATATTATCTATTAAGAAGCCTCGTGCTTAATGTTAAATGCGACTGTCATGACAAATAATTTACGTCGAAGCGTAATTTCCGTGACCCACGCTTCTGTACATTTCCATTGTGATTTGCCACCATATTATCTTAAATAAGTTAAATTGTATCCAATTTATATGACAGGTATTGGTACAATAGTACAGGAAGAAAAGATACTTAGTTTTATGAATAATGTGTAAAACAGAGTTTAAAGGTTAATTGTATACAATCAGAAAATTGAAAAGATCCAATCATTATAAACACTACATTCACATTGCGCGCAATTCATCTGCATGACCTATAGTGTGATCCGAAATAGTTCTAGCATCCGGTTGTTTATGGCAACAAAAAACAATCGACAATACACTTTGTCGCAAGAATTTTTACCATGACTTTGACAGAAAGCTTTGATTCCTATTCCATAGATTAACGGTCACCAAACTACCAAATTACAAGGATTTTCCCGCCAAGGATTTTCATCCGGCCCTCTAAAAATTCTCGATTTTTGTGAATAAGTTATTCAAATAAGAAGAATATTTTTTTTTTAATTTTCATGAATTGGTTCTGAATTCACAACTATTTATTGCATTTCATCAATTGGTACTTATAAAATACAAAAACGTATGAACCCATAAAATATAATTCCAATATAAATTACATTTGTTTACATTATATAATTATACTAGTATTGCTACCCGGCGTCGCTCGGACTAAGCGACCAATAATTATTCAATGTTATATCATTCGACATAATTATATCACAAAATCTAACATCCAAAATAGAGTTAAAATAAAAATCACAAACTTTATTTAATTTGATGACAGCCCCGCCCCATTCTCGCCCATTAAAATGTCCAAATTCAAGGAAAAAATCTAATTTGCTGTCAAAGTAATGTCAAATAATACCTTCACGTAAATAATAAACATTATTATATTAATAGAAGCCGGGAAAAGTTCAGTAGAATACTAATTTATTACATTTTGACTAAATGTCTTCGCCGATAAAAATTCAAACATATTTTCTTTCATATTCGTTTTTATGGCAACTTAATGACCAACAATGCAAAAGGGAATTACAGACCCACAGACATACATACGCCGTTTCGGTTTTATATATAAGATTAGAATGTAAATTAATATTTTAATTGGATTCCAACACGATATTTTATATGTCATCCGGCCCGCCAAGTTTTTAAAAATTTCAATCCGGCCCGTTTCTCAAAAAGTCTGGTTACCCCTTCGATAAATAATATTATACATTACTGTGACAACCAATGTCGACCAATATACAAAAATCGTACGATACAAGGAGTCTAATGATTGTTCATCAAGAGGCAAAACAAAATATGTATATCACGTTTAATTACACAACCACCGGCATAGTACATTAATTTTGTCTTTAAATATCAATATAATTGTTTTTCATAATTTGAAGTCAAATAAATATGCTCTGAATACATCGCTTTATTACAGTGAAGTAAAAGATTGGACACTTAGTCAACATCATTCAATTATCGCATTTGAAAAATCTCTTTAGATTATAAAAACACGTGTTCTATAATAGCTATATTTGAATTTTTCATTTAGAGTGAGATTTCAAAATTGATTCGAGCGGCTGAATTTTTTGAATTTCGAATCATCGAAGAATCTTTATTTTTTTGCGAATTCGGCACACCCAGAAATGTTATATGAACGTCATAGTTTCGTCACTTTTGACAGTCAGAGACGAAATAATTTGTGCTATGAAACCAGAAGCAAATCGCAGGAAGGGGAGGGGTATCACTCACTTGTTACAAATTTGGCGGCAAACACCTGTCAAGGATTGATTGACAAATGATTTTTCACCACTTGCAAAAAACACTTTGAATTGCGGTTTTTTTCATGCTTACATGCCAAGATAAATCCCTCGGTCTAGACTCTAGACCAGTGGTTCTCACGTAAAATATGGCTGTGGCCGCATTAGAAACATCAGCGATACTACGGAAATGTCTGGTGGCCGCACCAAATTTTTGTGATGAGTCTTTTTTGCCAAAAAGACCTAATCATGTATGTGTTGAGTTATTTCTTACTAGCAATTGTTGATGCACAATGCAATGCATACAAACTATTTAATTTTCAGTGTCTTTGTTGACAAATTAACTTGTAAAAACCCATTTTTATTCAATATCAATTTTAACTATGAAGCTTCTGGTGGCCACATGCGGCCACCGTGGCCGCACATGAGAACCACTGCTCTAGACAACCATGACTGGGGTTTTCTTCACATATAGAAGGAACTCATAGAGATATTTACCAGGCACAGAAGTCTAATAACTAAGTATTTTGTTTCAATTTTAAAAGATTATATTCTTATCTTTGAAAAGTAAATTTAGATAATATTTTTGTTTAAATTATCCAATTTTTAAAATCTGTTACCCAAACTATAAAACATATCACCCGTTAAAACAACAGTGCTTTAAATACATAAAACACAATTGTTTTTTCCTAACAGCACATATGTTTTTATGAAGATCAGGACCGGTTTCACTCTTTGCGAGCATTTTAAGCTAAGCCGGTCCTAACCTTAATAAAATTATATTTGTTAGTGGTAACACTTAATACCATCAGTGTTTATTATTTGGTCGCATCTTTTAATAAACAATATCCCTTGAATATTCCAATTTTTAATTTAAATTAAATTCTGACCTCTTCAGTGTATCACTAAGAGTTACGCAATGCCGCATTCTTGTGTCCTTCTTCTTCGTTATTATAACATGATGGAGTTCATCTAACTCAAGACAATTACACCAAAATTGAAATATTGTTTCAATTGCATTTCAGGTCAGTGGCGGTGGCGACAGAGTATTAGGGAGTACAAAAAAAGATTCAACTATTTTTCCGTACTACGGGCAGCCAAAAATTCATATGACTGGCACTCCGTTGGTATTACGAACATCTGAATTGAAAGTCCATGTTAAAGAAGTGTTTTAAAATCCAATGAATAGGAAAGAACTCTTGCAAAAATAGTTGATTCTTTTTTTGTACTCCTTAATACTCTGTCACCAAGCCGCCACTGTTTCGGGTGTTACATTATAACAGATGGATACGCAACCTTGAATGCGTAGATGATGCTGCACTCTCTCGGCAGTTGAATGAGGCTAGAGTTCACTAGCATTCGTTTAAAAAAATCAACTACATACTCAAAACGTAGGAATTGCGGTACCGCAGGAATTGCGATACCGGAAGTTTAATTCCAAAACCTGTATTTCAATTTGAATATTATGAATATAAAAATGATCAAAACAATTATAACTATAACGACCTACAAGTGAGATCGCAATGCCGGACAATTATATCAACATTTTTATTTCATTATTGCGCATGAAACGTTGTTATCATAAACATGTTTTCTTTGAATTCAATTATTGGTACTCTATAAAGGTGTTATCTTATCTATGCTGTAATCGGTCAATCGTGATCGGATATTCAAGAAAATATTATAAGTCCAACTGCGGAAAAAAGATTTCTCAGATTTAAAGTTTTTCAAACGAAGAGTCTTGAAATATTATGATAGTGCTAAATATCGTAATGCAGGTTTTTCCATTTTTTAAGACGGTGTCTTGTAATACCTGTATTTCAATGTCCAGCTTACAGCTATCTACAAAGAAGGCCCAAGTCGTATATATTGGTTCATTAGATGAGCTTCATTAACACAATGATCATGAAAAATAGTTGCCAACACCCTCCACTACACGATTCTTTTCGATGAGATAGTTATCAATTTTAAGTGCAGAAAAAACACTCTTCGGCACTTGTGGACGGGTGTATCTGCAAGGCCATGACTAGCTCTACTAAAAAAAAGGCATGTATTTAATGGGTCAGTAACTAATTCAAGTTTTGGTCAGTTAAATAAATAAATGGTCAGTTAAAAATCAAAATGGTCAGTTAATATTATAAACGGTCAGTTGTCATTGTATCAGTGTGAATGTGGTCAGTTATTAAATAAATCGGTCAGTAATATATTTTAATGGTTAGTTATTTATTAAAAACGGTTAGTATTTAATTTAAATGGTCAGCTATTTAAAAAAAATGATAAGTTTTAGTTTGACAGCTTGTGAATTTATTATTTTAACTGACCATTTATTATTTTTAACTGACCATTTTAATTATTTATTACTGACCGTAATTGACCGTACTGACTAATATTAATAACTGACCATTTATCGAATTAGAAACTGACCAAATAATTAGTAGTCTAAAAAAAGCTCAGAGCTGAATATTATGAAAGCAGAACGCGGATATATCCAGCATAACCTTTGTGTCAACGGTCAAGCCGAATAGATCGGCATTGTATTTATTATAAGTTGGTATTTTTCATCATTTCAAATCATCTTGATTCTTTAAAGAAGTCAAAATATTAACTGAACTAATAATGTTTAATTAAATAGATTATCTTTAGCCGGGGCAAACGTAGTTGTATCCGTTTCCGTTATCCACGTGTTCGTATCCGTGTCTCTGTGATGTCGAAACTCCCTCCCACTAATCCGACACTAAATAGGATTTGTAGCGAGATCAATTAGCTAATACCATCATTGTATCTGAATATACTCAGAAAAAGAGAGCTTAACGAATTGAAAATCAAACAATTCTCAAAGAATACGTTCCGTCGAGATAAGTGAATCCATTATGAATTCATATGTTTACGTTAGGAGTGGATATAGTAACAAAAATCCCAAAATATTATATTATCAAACCTCTAACTCAAGTCACCGCTCATGCATAATGTTTTCGTTAATCTACTAGCTGTCATAATGTTTAATTCGTTCTCGACACAAGAAAAAAAATCCCTTCGGAAATTATTCACGTTGCATTATAATACATCATCGACAATAATTATAATTTATTACCTTTGAAGATTTTTGCAGTTGGTAATTGAGTTCTATTGTTGAGAATTGTGTAGTTATTTTTGCTGCTTTTTTATTTATTTACAGCCATAAAACTAGTTGACATAAAAGGTTATGAAAAATGAATACGTAACCGGATCTTGTAATTGTAATATTATAATATAAACACTTTTTAAATGTCACAGACTGACAATTCTTGGCGGAAAAGCGTTATTTTAAATCAATAGAACAAATTTTTCGTATACTACTTCCACATATTTATACTTCATCAACTGATCAGTTGAAAATGCTCGCAATAGATGAATCCGGTTTTGATCATTATTCATATATGAAATTGTGGAAGCAATACGAGACAATTTGTTTTATTTTTTTCATTATCGTATGTAATGATAAATTGTAAAACAATCAATACCTACACGCCTTCTTTGTTCATTGATCAAACTTCAATCCAATATTTGAATTTCAAAGCTATCTTAAATCTCATAATCGTGTTGTAACGCCACCATAATAAGCACACTTTTTCCTCCACCTTTGATTCTTGGTAAAAATCTTTCTACACATACTTAATTATTTAATTAACAAATTCAATCATTCTTTTCTACTTCGCCATAATTATCAAAATAAAAACATTATTTTCGCTTTTGATTTTATTTTATCTTCAGGTTCATATATTTGTATGCTTTAAGAAACATGTTTTGATTGTGAGTTTATCTCATCTGATTGTGATTAAGTATGTTGTCTAATATAGAATATAGCTAACGTTAAAATGTACCGTCAAAGTCACGTTTGTTTTAAAATTTTGACACAAGTACTTACTACATGAATTATTACGAGTAAAATACATTTTATCGATACTTTTCTCGTCGTCTTCGGGGCCTAGATCACAATACTGGAAATACCAATATAATAAACCAATAATTTTTAATAACGTGGCCAAAACCAATCATATTTTTTTTAAATTTTCCTCCGTATCTGTCATTTGTATGAACAGCATTTACTAGTACTTTCCGGTTGATCAACGCATTGCCTAGCGTGGAAGACGTATTCAGCGAAAAGCTTTGTGTTTTTTTACCTACTTATATGAATGTACATAATTACTGTTTTTTCTATTCAATGTTTTTCATATACATATGTATATTCGATTGATTTTTCATATAATGACGGTCTACATTATTATTATTATAGAATGCATGGTGCATTGACGTCAGCTTTAATGACATGTATTATCATTTATTTTTTAATATAAAACATCAAGTACAAGTGCATAATTTGTTTAGTTTTATGTTATTTTTTCAATTGTTTAACCCAAGTAAATAATAGTCAAATTACATAGTTTGCCTCGTGTCAAAAGTCACTGCCTGTGGTCAATATTACGTGGTATTTTTCCTTGGCGTTTCCCAGTATTTTTTTTAAGATTCGTTTGACTGCAAAACAAAATCATTAAAACAAACAAGCGGTCATATTCTAACTATTCCGGCCAGGAAACTTCGGAAAACAAATAATTCGACGAACGTCTACGGACGGTATATTTACTTTTACACAAAATGGCAATCTTTGTTGATATTTACTCATACAAACGAACTTATGTTTGTGTTTTAGGAACCGTCGAATCATTAAACATACTGCTGTTGCTATTTTTATAAAATGATCATATCAAAACAAGAGTGAGTTGTCGCTTAGTATTTTCCCCTGCGCACGGAAAGTGATATTCTGAATAAATTAAATTATACGTGTTAAGTACAGAGGTAGAGTTTATCTTTTGCCAAGAGGTGTAGATCAAAAATACAATAATAATGTTTCCTCGTCGAAGATGCATACATGTCCCCGAATAATTAAAAGCATGGATTCGAATCAAGGAAAATTATATTAAAGAATGCTTTTCACATCTCCTGAAGATGGATTATGAAATTGCAGAGCTGCTCAAACATGCAAATAGGCTCTCAAAATAATTTAACATTTATGTTCAAAGAAAGTACCTATACTGATTAAATGGGAAATTACTAGACTTATTTTAAATAGTTAAAAATATCCGATAAGTTTTGGCGATGGCGTGAAGCCGAAACACATATCAACCAAATTCTATAATATTTATTTTTAACTGTAAAATTTTTAATGCGTGTACCTTATTGATAGAATGGTACTCGAATAAGATTATCATGAATATTTAAAAAAAAAAAAAAATTAGAACCTACTTATGTTTTTAAATTGCAAAGGAATATCGATTCGGGAAAAATATATGCACCTTTTTAAAAATTACTAAATACTACTCGATCACACACTCACTTGCAAATATGTATTTCAGTTCAACAAATTTACTGTACTGGATTGCCGCATATAGTGATGTTTAGTAATGAGAACCAAGCAACTCGAAAATTTTAACGTTTTCCAAATAAAAACAACGCTTCCAATTAAGACTCAATTAAAAAAAAAACAGTTTTGGTGGTAATGCAAGTGCAAGGCCGTTTCACCTTACATGGCTGGTTGATAGAAAGGTGATAAAAATAAGTCTTTTGACTGGTGATGTTTTCTCTGTGCAGCTATAGCACCCTTCGATATATACATATAAATGATAATGATATTAAAAAACATTATTAACCGCCATTCATTCAGTATTCATTTTAAAAACACAAAAGTAATCAAAGTGTAGATAGTAATAGATCAGTGCTTCCCAACCTAGGGTCTGCAGGTTTTTCGCGTTAGCCGCGAAAATTTCTCGAGAAGAGTTTTATCAGAGCAGATCATTTGCTTGAAGTAGAATATAATGAAAAAGACATTTCAGAATTTTGGATAAAGCGACAGTAAGATTATCCGTCTATTGCAAGAGCCTTTGGTAAACTTCATTCCTTTGCGACTACATACCTATGTGAAACAGCATTTTCGATAAGCACATATCATGCCTTTCCAAAGAGGCTTTGGAAAATTTCTTGCAAGTTAGCATTTTGTAATTGAACCTGATATTGATTTGCTGTGTAAAAACATGCAACAACAACCATCTCATAAAATGTTTTTGTGAGCTTCATGCTATATATGGTTTTTCTTATTTTATTTTTGAAGACTGTTTGTAAGTAAGTTAAAATATAAACATGTGAAGTAAAAAAATTATGGCAAAAATATATTTTATTTCGGGGGTCTATAGATTATTTTTTCAGATTTAGGGGACCGTGGTATGAAAAGGTTGGGAAGCACTGAGATAGATAATCAATTATTGTCATGTATTATCAAAGCACGGTTGTTCGCTTGAAATTAGATTCGCATGACGCCGTATATTTACATTGACTCTAACTCTGGTGAATGTTTCATGTCCAATTATAGTCTTCTTAAGTAAATACTGAACAAACCGAGAAAATGCAAACAATAATAATCAACGACCTTTAGAATTTATAAGATAACTACCTATCATCGTTTTATTTAGAGGAATGGAAAAACGAAGCATGTGCTAATCAATAATTTTTCCTTGGTACACGCTTCTCGTGCGATGTGTGGTTTTTATGTGAAATTAAATTTCACTTATCGATGAGGTCACTCAATTTTTTTTTTTAAATTGAAAAAATGTTTATTTACAATATATAAACAAAAAGTTAGTTGACATATCATAACAAAAATACACCAGTGAATTACGTTATTACTTCATGTCTGGTTATCCTTTATAATTAACAGATTTTTTTGTCTTATACTCATCATCAAAAATTTATTTGTTTTCTATCATCCATTTTTCATAAATATAGAGAGAAAATATTCAGTTTCTTACAACTTATTTTGGCATGAAAAATATTGATTTATTTCTATGTTTTCGTTTTAACTCAAAATTATCTTTATTTATGGAATTGAACTACCTTAATTTGATTTACAACTTCACCAGATAATTCTTCTGGCAAGCACTTGCAATCTGTTTTCTATCGAGTGGCTATAACTTTTAGTTTTTAATGAAAATACATCACATACAAAAATCGGGACTCTTTTTGAGCAACATTTTATTTTTATATTTTTTTTAGAAATTTAAAAGAGGTATGATACCTACTTGTGAAAAAAATATAATGAAACCAATTTGGAAATACTTTCAATGGTTTCGGCAGTAACTTTGTGGAAGTTCATTTTAATATAAAATTTAAAATGTATTTGATTATTCCACGTATTGAATAATACGTGGAATACGTGGAATACTCAATACATGGAATAATCAATGTTATTTTAAATTTTATATTACAATTTGGAAAGATTACTTGTGAAGAAATTGATGTAAATTTTAGCTAGCAAATAGTAAACCAAATTCTTAGTATTATATATTTTTGCAATAGTTATATGTAGATCTGTTTTTCATGTTCTATTTATTAATCTTACCCAACATTTTGATTTAAATTGTTTATTTTTTACACTAAAATAGCAATATATTTTAGTTCTATATAAATTATTTTATATATTGTTATTTCGGCTTACGCCATCGTCAGAACTATCAGAAAATATTTTACTTTGTCTATATCTACACAAATTATATGTTATGGCAACTTTGATATTTACACGTCAGTCTTGAACTGTCAAACTATTAACATTTACTTCTAAAATTTCGAAATCTCAATATGGTTGACGAGGGAACTAGGAAAAGCTTAAGCGGAATACCCCTTTTAAAAACAAGAGCTGGCCCAAGAGACAAAGATCTTTGGGTTGTCAGGCTAAAAGAAGAATATCAAGCGCTTATAAAGGTTTGCACCGCATTCCAATGAAGAATCTTAATTTAACCTACGTCCTAGGTGAATGGTAAACATTCATATATACCCGTGTGACCAATATAGTTCTAGTATTCTTAAATGAATGCAGACTAATGTGTTCCTAATTTGTAAATGATAAATTAACCAAACTTAGTCTACAAAACATCTGCAACTAGTGGATAATATTTACCCAGACAATGTGCTTTTTTACCACCTTATAACTAATTGGATGTTTTTTATTCTTGCAGTATGTCCAAAATAACAAAGAGGCTGACAATGATTGGTTCCGTTTAGAATCTGACAAAACCGGAACAAAGTGGTTTGGGAAGTGTTGGTTTATACATGAATTACTTAAATATGAATTTGATGTCGAGTTTGATGTAAGTAATGTCTATTTCTTTTTTATGTAAATTTATCAATTAATATTTTAGACCAATACTCGGCAAACATTTAAGCTCGTATAGCCACAAATTGCTGTTCACGACAAAGCGTGCTACATATGCATTTAGTTGAAACTTAGTAAAAGATCAATTAAATACTTTTAGTCCGTTTCATTACCATGAGTACTGAGTGACCAATGCGCTCATCAGTTGCTCACATTTGTAATTTCGATTAAATTATGATATATAGATAAGACAGAAAAGGTTAAAAATTAACTTGTAAGTCCTCAAAAAATCAACCATATATCGGGTTATTTCCGGATTTACACACCATAATCATAACTCATAATTACACACATATTATAAATATTCGTCAAAAAAATTCTAAAAAATAAATATTTTGGATTTCTGTTCCGTACAAGTTTAAAAAAAATCATGTTCGGGTTAAATGTTTAAAAATAAACCTCGAGCTTGGGCCAGGCTGGGTAGAATTCTCTAATTTCGGTCCGCGCAGACTTCTATGCATCACCATACCTGCATTATTAATTGCCACAGGACTTATGATTGTGATCAATTTTCTTAATCCATAGATACCTGTCACATACCCTACCACTGCTCCAGAAATAGCGCTGCCCAGTTTAGATGGAAAAACAGCAAAAATGTACCGAGGTGGAAAAATATGTCTCACAGATCACTTTAAACCATTATGGGCTAGAAATGTTCCCAAATTTGGTATAGCACATGCCATGGCACTAGGGGTAAGCTTTTTGTGATATATGTTTGCTTTATGTTTTTGCATAATGTTATTGATACCTTAACCCTTTTACGTCCAAGCAGCGCGATCACGCTGCGAAAACTATGTTCCAGTCAAGTGTCACTCAAGTTGTTTTAATAATACATTTTTTATTCAAATTTATGCATGGTGTGGATTGTGCAAGTTCTTAGGATTGACAAAATCAATTCTATTGATTTATTGCTGTAATATATTTTTTAGAAGCTGGATGGAAAAGGGTTAAGTGAAACATTCCACTAACCTTTAAAATTGAAAATATTGCATTCCTATAACTAAATTATTGTTTATTTTACTGAATCGGTTGTAGAAGTTTGATTCGGAACACTGAAAACTAAATACAGTTCAAATTATTTTCAGTTTATTATCTTATTCAATACTCAATGTAATAATTATTGATAATATCTTTCGTGTGTGTTGGTTTATATTTTTCATTTTACTATGTTCTAATTTTCAGTTGGGTCCTTGGCTAGCTGTTGAAGTGCCAAGCATGTTAGAGAAAGGAGTCATCAGTTATCAAGAAAAATCTGAAGCAACAAAATCTAATTGAATTGTTTAATTAGATGTTTTATTTATTTATAGTTTAATTAAAATGTGAAAATGAAATTTAATTTTCAATCTATAAAGGCAAAATGAAGGGAAAGCCAGTCTCACTTAGTTCAATTAAATATTTTAACTAAAGGTGCTTGATAGTATTACAATATAAAAAATTATCCTTTACTTTTCCATGATTTTTGTCACTTACTTATTTGAAGGCATTCAGGTGCCATTAGTGACAGAACTCATGGTAAATTTCGCAAATTTCAAATGATTCACTTAGTTTAATTGAACACCTTGGTGTATAATCAACCTTTCACTTCAATTTTTCGTTTGTATGCATCTTTTGCTTGTTAGGATACATTCTTGATGTAAAAGTGTCCTTGATGTCATTTAAAATTGCTGTTGACTTACCCATCAAGGAAGCAATATTGACTCGAACAAAAAAACGTGTGCATCTGTATTTTCAAATATTTCAAACAAATATAAATATAGGTATATTCATCTCACAATAATTGAATGCAAAGGCAGTGTTGTCAAGTCAAACTCATATTAAACATGAATATTTTCATGCGTGTACTATACTATGAGTGAATTTCAATATTAGAAAGAATGAATTATGCAGTTTAGATTATCCATTTTCATTGCTTTGGAAAACAAGTTCTTCTCGATACTGAAATTCAACTTCATCGAGCTTACTGTTGGCATTATCTTGACTGTACATAAATATTTTTTATAATAAAACAATGGAAAGGGGATATTTGTTTCACTAAACTATCACTTGCCGAACCGAGTGTTTTATTGCGCATGCAACAGCCAAGTGCTCATAACTAAAATTGTTGTCAAATTGCCAACAATTCATTAACTTGAACTTTTCGCTTCTGCGAAATGGTCAAAATTGAGTCACCACTTTGCTCATTTGGGATTTCACTACATACATTTGCTAAATTTATTTTTAAATCAATATACAAATTCTTATCCATGGAATTGTATCCTGTGATTTTTATCAACCTTTCCCCTCACCCCCACACACACTCCTGCTTTATGGACCTGGAGAAGGCAAGTGGCCAATAAGGAGTTATCATTGAGAAGATAACTGCCTTCAGCCATATCCGCTCTGGATTAGTCTTAAGCATAGTGTTTTAATAAAACTAAAAATATTTTTTTATGTTTTTATTTACGAATGAATATATAAATACATATACCATACAATATTCTCAGAAAAATATATTTTATAAAACAATATTTAATATATATGATTTATCCAATTTGAGAACAACGCTTTTGATTGATGTATAATTTGTAATGGTCACTATTATGTTATTAGATTATTCCTTTGATTCATGATTTATTCACCATACAATTGTACAATGTGTATTGTGTCCTACATTTTTAGAACAGCTAAATAATAACAAATAATTCTCAGCTAATGTTCGATATTCGGACTTTTGTTAAACACATTGTATGGAAAATCTTAGTGTAAATGGGCCACATCCAAATTTATTTGTAGTAGTTAAAAACATCTTACAATGCTATTTAAGGGTATTTATATTTCATTTAGAAATGATCTTGTCGATATATAGCACCCAGGAAAACATTAAAAGAGGCAATGCCATACAATGCAATATTTTCATATGACATGATCGATGATCACAATGAAAATGAATCCCAAGAGTATTATTCTGCGAGTATTATCTATTATGTATATGTTTTACTACAAACATAATCAACTAATTTTATATTTTAACTATCGAAAGGCCATGCCGGTTTCCTTTGAAAGCAAAATAAACTATGCCAGTCACCAGTGACCTTCATGGCGTTCAAAGTGTTACTTCATTTGATCTACACAACACTTACTATCTCACAGAGTGAAAAAATATGAGTCCTGCCCATATTTATTATAACAAAGAAAATGAAATTATCTCAGTTCTACACTATAACTATATATACTGTAACAATTAATAGCGTATTCATAAAATTATGCATGATTGACATGTAACAGTAAAATTAGCTAAAATAATAAGGTCTAATAAGCCTGGGTCAAATTTAATCAAAAGCCTCCTATATGTCCTCCGCCTGCCGCAAATTGGAATTCACCATTGTTTTCTTCAGGAGCCACTCCATTCTTTACCGGATCCTCGTCAGAGAAGTAGGTGTCGAGTATGTACATAGTTTTGTTGTAAACCTGTCAAAAGACAAATAATTATTTGATCGATTAGTAGCACAAAGACGAAACACATGATATATATCTGAAAGGATGAGAAATGAAATAATCTAAAACATATATCACAGTGAAATAAAAAAAAACTTTTGACAGGCTAGAAACATTAACACATGTGTAAAAATTTGAATTCATTATTATCGGTTCTAGTTTTCTGTGTACATTGAAAACTTGTCAGGTATTGGAATTCTAGTACTAGAAGCGATATTTCAAATATTAAACATAAGAATTTCTGTGCTATTAAGCTGCAACATCAATATGTTATTTTTTAATCTTCTATTCAGCCTTCCCTTCACTACCTGGATATGCCAAAATTTTACTGTCGTGTAAAAGACTATAAATCAGAAAATCAAAGCCTCACCTCTTCATTTTGATGATGTTGAAGACCTTCCAGTTTATCTAAATTTCCATCTTCCTCGATTGTCACGCACAGTGTCTCCAACTCACCTAATTCTTCTGCTTTCTGGATGATAAAATGAAATATGCATATTAGATAGGAAATACAAGTAAAATAATCTATTACCTACATATATTATGTACATCAAATGCTGCTGAGTAACTGTATAACATTGAAGATTATTCTATAGTCACACAATTCCATAATTGAAGTGTAATTCATTTCTGATTGGCTATTGCTAATTACTGTTATTCCATACTATTTAAATAAATTTATTAAAAAAGCCATCAAATTCAGTTAACGTATATCACAGTAGAATAATTTGTATAAATAATAATAAATAATTCATTAAAATTTTGTTTTCACAGAACTGTAAGTATGTTATAACATAGTATTTATAAACACTTATTGTTAAAAAAGAACTGACGAGGCACCGACGGTTGATCAATTCATTCAACTTACCCTGAGTAAATTTGCTAAGCCGTCAAGCACTATGACTGCTGTCTTATTGTCAGGTCCATCCAACAGAGCAAGGTAAGGTTTGAGAGCCCCACAACCTAGCAGAACAGATAATTGCTGAGGAGACGCTCCCAAAATCATATTTGATACTGCCCAGGCAGCTTCACATTGACACCTAAAAATAAACTTCAAATTGAAACATCAAACATATTTAGTCAAATCAAAGGTTAAAAAAAATGATAACATTTGGCATTAGCCATTAGGATTACAAAATAACATTTTTTATTTCCAGATACCGTTTGATAGCATTCGCAACAGATTTACAGTTGACCTGATTGGGCCAATTCTATAGGAATGATTCGTCTTCAAAATATATCAATGTGCAACGTTAGAAAATTTACTGCTCTACATTTAATTTTTTTTTTAAATTTGAATTTTGTACTTTTCCATGAGTTTGGTCGCTAACGACACTTGGAATGCCTGAAGATGGCGAAACCCGGGTCGTTACGTTAGCGACAAAACTCATGGAAAAGTACAAAATTCAAAAAATTCAAATTTGATATTGAAATTCCATCAAGCACCCTCAGTCGAAATACTTAATTAATGCTCTACATTTGTTACTGCAAAGTTATTATGTGCAATTTTAATTTAAATTTTAGTTTAATCTTTTCTCCCCAGTATCCGTTAGTTAACTGTACTTCATCCCTTTCTTTGGATTATATCTGGACCTTTCACAACAACAATAGTAGAATTTTATATGACTCACTTAGGTTCAGGATGTGAAAGCACTTTAATAATAGAAGGAATAATATCAGAATCTATGACACACTGGATCTGAGTGAGTGTTCCGGCAAGAACATTGCAAATAGCCCACGCCGCTTCTTTTACAATTGCTGGTCTTTGACTCTGCAGTGCACTTCTGAGTAGTGGTAGGGCTCCAGCTTCCAGCACAACATCAGTCTGGAATGAATATTATATTATTAAAGATGGCTGCTATTTTTTTTTTTTTTTACAAACACACAACGTGTCTCAGTATTTTGCTTTAAGATATTTATTGTAAGATTAGATTGATAAAAATTTACCTGTGTATCACTTCCAGTAACCATATTTCCAAGAGCCCTCAAAGCAGGGGTTTGAACAACAGGCTCCGGATGGGCCAGGAGAGGGGTCAACCATGGGAGTACATTTTCTTTTTGAACAGCTTCGATTCTTTCATTTGGTCCGTCAGTCAAGTATGATAGTGCCCAACATGCGTCAGCTAATTGGAAAAGCACACTATATTTAATAAAACCTACTAAAACATATTTGACAGCTGAGAAATTAATATGGCTTCCAGATAAACAATAATTAAAATAATTGCAAAACTGTATTTATCGATGAAGAAATCATGTCGCACAAGCTCCTCACCTAATACATCTTTATCACCGCTCTCCAACAACCGAGCCAAAGCAGGCAGAGCCGGCTTGACACTTTCAAAGTCAACAGCCGGGTTCTTATTCCTGCAAAGATTACTTAGTGTCCAAACAGCGGTACGGGGCAAAGAGCCGGTAAGAGGCCGCAAAGAGTTGATGGCGTGCAACAAAGGCTTGAGACCACCGTTGGCCAGAACCAAATCTCTAGCCCACGCTCCCTCCCCGGCAATGTTGCCAAGTGTCCAAAGGGCTTGTTCGCAAACACTGGCCACCGGAGAAGATATCAGACTAATCAGAGGAGGAACAGCGCCAGCCTGAAATTCATTCCAAAAAAATTATTTATATTTGAATCATTTAATAAAAACTGCTATATAAGTCAAAAAAATTTAACAAATGAAGCAGCATTACTCAGTTTTGAAGAATTTTAATTTTTTTTTTTAACGTCCGCTCCCAACTTGGAGCATATGGACTCCTCACGGAGTTTATCTCAACATATATTTTTCTACGAGAACTGCTTGTTACTCTGTTGCTCAACCTCTCATTTTTTCTTTCGAAGAGTAGGGATGAAAAGGATACGAGGACTAGGACAGGACTAGTGATTAGGTAATCGCTGTCACTATGCGTCGCTCTTTGGGATCAGAAAGGTGGGAAGGGATTTTCAACAACACAAACACCCATGCCTTTGAACAGATTTATCAACTGAAAAAATCCGCTCGTACCGGGAATCGAACCCGGGTGGTCCGGCACGCAAGTCAAAGCCGTTGCCACTGCGCCACGGAATGGACATTTAATTACATGCAAGTAAAGTAAATTTAGTAAGCTGTGATCAAGTAGTGATTTTG
This sequence comes from Himalopsyche kuldschensis, assembly GCA_028554975.1. Classification (NCBI taxonomy): domain Eukaryota; kingdom Metazoa; phylum Arthropoda; class Insecta; order Trichoptera; family Rhyacophilidae; genus Himalopsyche; species Himalopsyche kuldschensis. Next base: position 1,768,997 of record JAHFWI010000092.1, read on the forward strand.
CCGTGTTCCAATAAGCGATGAATAGATGAAATTAGAAGTGACTTTTATTTGTAAAGGATGACTGGTAGATATAGGTCAAATTGAAATTATCTATTCTTACGTCACGCTGTATCTTTGAATAATAATAAACATGGAGAAATCTACAATCTTTCTAGTTTGGTATGTTCTGTTTATAATAGAAATATGAAATTAACCACTAAACATAAAATCAATTAACTAAGTAAAAAGTGGTAATCACCTCAATAACAAATGTGGTCTGCTCTGATGTTCCTGATGCAATGTTGGTTAATGCCCATAATGCTTCAAATTGAAGATCCGAACTGAAATAAAAATTAAATCCAAATAAGCCAAAATTAAAAAATCTTTACAAAATAAAAATAGATCATTCTTCTATCTGAATCAAGATACAAAAATCAATAGAACTATATCAGAGTGATTGTTTTCTCACCAATCTTCACACTGCAGCAACTGGATGAGCCTTGGCACACATCCATTTTCGATGAACACATCGATGGGGGGGTTTTGCTCTCGGGAGAGTATTTTTCGGGCTGATCGAGCCCCAAGTATCTGATGATGACGTTCAGAACCGTTTAGTGCTGGAAAACATACCATTCGATATATGAGCTGACTCATAGGACCAAATTATTCAACCATTCTGAACATGAAGAATTTACACTCACAATATTGAAAGGTATAGGCTTGTTGCATATTACATTTATAACCCACCTCAACGTCATGGTTTACAGCAAATATAAACATTATATTTAAAAACATTTCTTGGGTGATAAATTTCAATAAAAGTTTGAATAACCATTATAATTACTTGAACTGAATGGAGAAATATCCAAAAATAGACATGTAAGGTCACAAAAATTATATGCTCAGGTGTACTAATGGTAAGAGGATTAAGTAAATTTTTTGTAAAGAATTAGTTTTACATCAGGAGCGTGCTGTGCTATGAATCTTTCACTCACCAAATTACAAAAGGCATGCTTGCATTTGCTAATTTTTTTCTACTTCCTCTTTTGCAAGGTGTGATGAAAATATAAAATCAACAAACACACGCAGATTTTAAACGTGTTTATTTTAAAAAAAGAGGGAAGATCTTTGCATTATAAACGTAACAATTGAAAAAATTAATCAAATATTTTTTTAGATGGGTACTCTTTCTGTCGTATGTCTTTATCATCCAAATAATTACAGCTGCAGTTGGATTTGATCTATTTTTTCCAGGGCTGTGGAGTTGGTGAAAAAAAGTCCGACTCCAGCATTTATCAAAACCACGACTCCGACATTGACCAAAAACACGACTCCGACTAAAAAGGGTTAATATTGTCACTTTTTTCCCCTGATTTTCCTATTTAAGTGTATTCAATTAAATATCAACCCTATCAATGCGGCCAAAAGCCAAATTTGACATATTAAATGCAAAAATAAAAAGTTCAACTTTTCAAAACTTCCGAGTACGACTCTGGCCAAAACGCCGCTCCGACTCCGGCCAAAAAGCTCCGACTCCACGACTCCCGACTCCACAGCCCTGATTTTTTCTGCAATTAAAGTAGCATTTACCTTCCTACTTGCTTTATACCCACAAGCTTCCTTTAAAAAGTGGTTGAATTTTTATGAATACAAGACATGACAAACTCACCAGTAATAATATCATCAATAGATGGCAACTGATCAGGGCTTGTTGGAGATACGGTAGGATGAGGAGGGGAAAGAGGTTCATCATCAGTTAGAGAACCCAAAGCGCGTCTCTTTTCAAATTGATCTTCTCGATTGGCACGACGAAGGGCTACACTCTGCTCTACACGTTTTCGCCGAAGATCCTAACATGAAAAGTATTATTATATTGATTGAGTAGGCATTTACTTGGTAGAACTCCATTATAATACGGTAAGAAAAATAACAATGTATTTTAGTTCTACATAAATACATTGTTATTTTTCTTACTGTATGAAAAGTATTAATAACAATTTTACAAGAAATTTATAAGAAATTAAACATTGAAGGTCAATAAACATAAACATCTATTCCAATATATAAGTTCTTCATAAATATCTTGATATTTAAATTATCTTTCTTTCTTAAAGGGGGATTTAATAATTTATTATATTATGTTGATTTCGGGTGGGCAGTGTGATTTTTTTTTCTTTGATCTTACACTTAAAGTTAATGATATAATGTGGCATTTGCTCTTTTATTTTAATTTTTCATACACAATTGAGGCTGTCTAAATGTATAAGCCAACCGATGGTTGATTTTCAGAGCCGGCTGGTGAATAGGGCGCGATCACCCTGGGTTTCAAGGCTCTGGCAGAGCATAGGGGGTGCCAAAATAATGCCAGAAAGCGCAAAATCTACTCCTGCCCTAGGTGTCAAAGAACCTTGCTATGGTGTTGTTGTACCATTGTAGCATATAAAATTTTAATAAGGTACATCACGAAATACCAATTAACTAGGAGGCTAAACAACCATAACAAGGTGATGGTTTTCAAAGCAATGCATGAAGAATGAAAACAATGAACTTTGCACACAAACTCTTAAAGGGGATAAATTGTAGTCATCAATTGTTGTACAGCAACATTTTTACTATAAATATTTCGCCACTCGTGTTTGCGTAAGCTTTTAATTATATTCATTTTTATTGAAATAGACTTCGTAAATTAATTCGAAATACAAAAGAATAATAGATCTTGTCAAATGGCGATGCCCATCCGATATGGTTTAGATATGTTTTTCTACAGCAGCAAGGAACGCCAAGAGACGCCGATGTCTTCATTTAGGACTGTTTATATTTGTTGTCCAGTGCAACAATAAAACTTCAGAATTAATCATATACCTCGTGGCTAATTATTAAATTTATGATAATGAAGTTTTAAGTGTAATTGGTTGTGCATAGGTAGATATATTTAAACGGTTATAAAATTTAATTATATTTTGACAAAGTAGAGATTTATTTTGGTCTCGAGATCATTAAAAGAATACGGTAAGATTGAAAAGAACTTTGCAAAACAATTTAAATTTGCAGACAATGAACCTACCTGTGATCCTTTCACGGTGCTCTTAAAAGCTGTTAAGCGAGATTCGTGTTGATTGTCTGCCATTTTCAAAAACAACTGAATGTGTGTGTTTCAACAAACTCACTTAACGATAGATTGTACAATTATTTCAAAAACTTTTTAACCACCAACAGATCTTGACCAATTCGACGGTTACTTTTTTGTTGCTAGGATATAAAATAGTGGTGGCTGGTATCCATAAAACATCAGTGCATAGACTAACAAATATAATAATATTTTTAAAATGTACACTATATTATTCAATATTAAACAACAATATTGATATATCGTAGATAAAAAAATATTGAGATCATAGATTTATTGTGGAATGAGATTTTTTTATTATTATGGAATACTAACATCAAATAAATTTCATAAATAGTATGGTCTGATTTTATTAATCTCTAAAGAGCAATTATTTTCACAAATTTACGAGCTTGATAAATTAAGCAAAGATAGATGATTACATCAAAATTACATTGTATTATTGATTTTCATCGTCGGCATTTAGTATTTTTGTATTCCATCTCCTCACTAATACTTAGATATTTTTTTAGATGCCGCTAAGTAATATTCTTGTTCGGATACTCGTTCTCAGTAAAGACTCAAACCATCCAAATGTGTTTACATGCGATCGCATATTTTTATTCAAAGATGGAAATAACTTTCCGCTGATAAAATATTCAGTGCCTCAAGTTGGATAATTTATATTTTTTTCATTAGTACAATGACCGAATCAATAAATATTAAATACATAATCGATATCGATATATATTTTGTAAGCAAGAAAAATAATCCAGTATGGAATGCATTAAGTAGTTCTTCACGAAACAATAAACACAAAAGCTCAAATGGATTGAATAATCTTCAAAAAATATGTTACTCACTGGCCAAATTCTTTCTCCACCCATCTTAAATCAACGAAAGTTTTTAATACTAAGTATATGTCAGGTAATGTTTAACAGTTTATCGAGATCGATTAAACTTATTTATGCTCAATTAAAAAAACATTTGCACTACCATAGCTTACATAAACTACAGTCTAGAGAAATTTTTGATATCAACATAGGTATGTATTTTATAGCTCTTTCTACAATTTTTCGTTGTCAAAAATTATAATATAGGACCATGACATTATTGTCAATATGTTCCCAATACATCTTCAACCACTGGATATCGTTTGATGTTATTCCTTCAGTGGCTTATAAACACAAATATTTTCAAAATTTTGAGAGTTCATAGGAATATGTTTAAGCCACAATTTGAATAGCGACGGTTATAAATGCACTATTACTTATTTGATAAATAGTGATAAGGTGGCGGACTAGCAATTTCGCTGTGTCAGCAAATCGCGCAGAAAAAGAGCAAAACATTCAAAAACTGCGACAGTTATTGAGTGCTGGGATGGACTTAACATCATGCGCAGATACACAGTTTTACTCAAAAAAAAATTAACTATGCTTACGCGTAGAATTTTATATTAGAAATTGACAACCAAAAGGATATTTAGCATCAAATGAACCGAAATTAAAAAGCAAAAAACTACTTAATAAATTGCTGCTAAATTGTTCGTAATTTGCCAAAACGTTTACGCCGAAAGGCGTGGCTTACTATTCGACATGCCAACTAAATAAAGACTGACGTTCTCGTAATTTCTCTTTCGTTTACAATACGTGCGAAATTTATATAAACATTGCATTGTAATATTTAAAGAGAGTAGATAAAAACTCGAGATAAATTTTGAGCAGAGTGATTTTATTCATCACTGTCGGTTCAAAGTCCAGTAAAGAATTTGGAATTATTTTTTTGAACTAGACATGACATACCGATAAAAAGTCGCATGCTAAACATTTCACTGAGCATTATTAGCAATGTTTTTTCCTCTGCCAAAAAAATATAAGGCACATAGATGTGAAATACTGCAGCTTAAAAGTTTTGCAAGTGTCAAATCTTTCTTCTTCCATACAAGTGTTAGCATCTTCTGCCTACTAGGTACTGTTATAAATCTGAAACTAAAAACAAACTTACAATTGTTACGAAAACATAAATTTACTGATGATTTTTCTTAATACCATCGTGTGCTCTCTGCTACTTGGATTTCAAAATGATTTTTTAAAAAGTAAGTAGGTACCATTATTATTCTGCGTCTTTTTGCACTACGTCATGAGACTTTTTGGAATGGATGAAAAAGTTTCGTGAATGTTTGGAACGTATGTCTTTGACCTCTTCAGTAGTCGTTGACAAGGGAGTCGCCATTTGTGATTTTGACGAATATTGACAGACGTCGAAAAGTGCTCGGTCTAGACATTGTGGGGTGAAAAATCATTTGTTATTTCTCGTTGAGTGCACGCGTGCGGCCTTAGAAGGCCTTAAAAACGTATCTGGACGTTGTCAAAAAAGCAATTCGAGCCATTATAAACACCCCTGAGATCTGATAACGTTCCGCGAGAGTGATTTTTTTCTAGTTATATTTTGACTTGATTTCTTTTTTTGCGTGCATATAACCTTGTTTCGTCTTTTGAGAGACGTGATTTCCGGACTACCGACCTGCTGTAATACACACCGTGCCTTCCAGGGCACGGAAAACAATGAAATGAACGTAGGATTTCACTGCATCGAAGTAAGTACGAGATTTTTGAAAATATCCGCTTTTACGTAATTCTAAAACATTCCAAAATAACACAAACATACGCAAAGTGTTCGTGCTAATGCAATCTAGAATTGCAAAAATGTATTCTACATTATTTTGACGTCGTTTTAAAGATGTAAGCGTGGGCCAATTTTGTTTGTTTACTAGCTGTCAACCTCAGTTATTTGCCGGGAGACATATTACTACGCTACTAGGGCAAACTTTGCCAAGCAAAAAAGACTCTTCATTGCGTTAGGAATAGAGTGTATTTTAGTTTGGCAAAATACGTCCGGTGTTAGCAAGAGAAGTGGTGTTACCTCATTTATCATGCCTTGCTGACAATTCGTAAACACATGTCAGAATTGAGTGCGTGTGGGTTTATTTTGTATGTAAACAGCCAATTTGAAAACAATCTCCGAGTAATGTAATGAATACGGAGCACTTATTTCTATATATTGCGTTTGATCAGGAAAAACCATGGAATGGTTACAACATCAATGATTTGGTTTTGTGAATTTTAAAATTGCGTTGTAATTATAAAATTTGCAACTGTTTCATTATCCGTCATTGTAAGTAGGTTAACTTATTGCACAGCGGTATCAAAACAGGATTTTTCCATTGGTTCAATATTTTCTTCAAAAATAATAGTTTCTATTTTTCTTTCGATTATACACAATATTTATTTATTTACGTATATATTATATATTTCAATCGATTTTTCATACAATAAGTTCCAATGGCTTAACTTTACTTGACACTATTCTATATTTGAAAAGGGGCGTAGAGAGAGCGGTTGGCTAGCAAAAAGTCCTTTTCCAACATTATAATCGCACTCTGTAGCCTAGCCTAGCTTCAGAAGGTCCTGGTTGATATCCTGGCATAGGACAATATTTAGTGATTATATAGAAAATTTACCAATTGAAATCTACGATACGGATGATTGTTTTCTCCTCGAGTTGACCAGGTTCTACAGTGCGAAATAATTGTTTTATCATGGATGTTTTAGAAAACACATTGCTTCTATCTTACAACCGTTTTTTTAAATACTCTCAATAATCTTTTAATCCTTTTATCGAATAAAAAAAACAATATTTCATTTTTGGATTGCCATCCAGTCAGTGGTGCAAATGCAACTCAGCGCCTTCCATACAAATTGGTCGCATTTCTTATGTAAATAATTTAAATAAGTATTCGATCGATAATTATTGATTTAGAATATTTGTTTTCCTAGTGAATCTTATTATTAATCACATAATAAATTCAACGTTTATTTCTGGGTTAATGGTAACGAACCTGGGCTGACCGAAAATATATATTTTCTCAACAACCATATAACTCGAAAATCATTGATTGGTAAAAAAAATAATATCCGAGCCTGTATTCAGAAATCTGTGCCGTATTAAAAATATATATGTCTTGATTTATTTGTCTATCTGTAATCCATCTGCAATCTACACACTTTCTTGGCTGGCGCGCCGTTTGCAATATGTGAACGTTGACAAGTGGCACTGCCACCTGAAGTTTGTAATAATATCTATTTTTGTTTAAAAATGATTTTCATTTCAATACCGAAAATGAATCGAACTAATTGCTTTATACATTTATTTATGTCATTAATAAATACCAGCCCTGATCGATAGTGATTAATAATTGTATGCATATGCCATATAGCATAGCCTACAACTATTTTATGATCATAAGTGGTATAAATGTTTTATTTTTTTATGTTAACATTATGTGCACATATCATGAATTACAGTTTTTTCTTTTCACTGGAATTTTATGGCAAGGAAGTCAACCGAAGTCCCAACAAAATCAACTTCAATCCATAAAAAAGTATTCATCTGAACTCACTCATGTCCACGCGGAATATGTCGAATTCCGAAGCATTACCATTTAACATTGTTAAAGCTCTCCCCATTGGCAGGCTGGGTATACAATTTGGAAGAACGAATAATTCATATCCACGATTCCTCATAAAAATATCCATAATATTAATAATGACCCGGTCTGTGGTTCAGTGGTCAACGTCGTTAGCTACCGTGTCGGACCGCCCGGGCTCGATTTTTGGTACGGGCAGATTTTTTCAGTCGATAAATCGATTCTGCTCAGAGGCAATGATTGTTGTTAAAAATTCCTTCCCACCTTTCCTATCCCAAAGAGCGACGCGTAGTGAAAGCGATTAGCTAACCACTGGTCCTGTCCTAGAATCTTTTCCGTCCCTACTCTCTTCAAAAAAGAGAGGTCGAGCAACTGAGTAACAAGCAGTTCTTGCAGAAAAATATATGTTGAGATAAGCTCCGTGAGGAGTCCATAAGCTCCAAGTTGGGAGCGGAAAGGTTAAAAATAAGAATAGTGGGATTCTCACTTTGGCCTCAGATACGCCGAAAGATTTTTTTGGCAGATACATTTTTACCTTCAAGCATTCAAATTATGTTTTAAACTTGCCTAAGAGAAATTCATTTAGATAAAGCCATGTATGGTTAGTATCCGTACGTTTCGGAAAAAAGAGTTAACTTCTTTAATAATAATAATTCTAGTTGATTATTGTTGCACTATACTTTTAGCTTTTTTTATACCCACGGCTAAATCGAATTGCTGAAAGTTTTTAGATGACGCCCAATTTATAGTTTTTCACATTTCCCTCAGCGAACTGCCGATGACTAGATTTGTCACAACGCTACCTGTGCAGAAAATGGGAAAATACCCAATGATGATACCTTTGAGAAAATCTATGATATTGTGATAGGTATTTGAGGGTTGGAGGGTTCCCGGGTTCCCGGAAAAGTAACGGTGGGGATCTTTCTCGCCTACGCGCCATATGGGACGATTCTGAATTCTAGAAGTAAGTCTATCTACGTTCCCCGTAAAACTATTGGCTAAGGAATACGCGACAGAAAACTTGTGGCGAGAGAGCCAAAAAAAATTACCCGTCTACAAAATAGTATATACATCACCTTTTAGGCGTTAACTGTCGATTCGTTGAAATGCATTGTTTTTGGATAGATAAAAATAGATTAATACTTTCGATGGATTCGGCGGTAACTTTCTATAACCCTCTCCTTGCTTCCCGGAAAAAGAAAAAAATCCAAACTACATTTTGTAATTTTATCATTTTAAAATATTAGAATCAATCTTGCTTCATTACATTGCGATAGTTAGTCCGAAGATGCATCTGAAAGAGTCGAAACACGTGTCGCAGCTAGTAGCACAATACGTGGAAAAATCAAAGTTAATTTTTAATTTTATATTAAAAATAGATTATTCCCTCACACTTCCTCATTTAAATTGTATAGATCAGGCCCAGTTTCGCTCACCCAAGTATTTTTAACTAACTGTATCTGCATGGTAAAACAACAAGAAATGGAAATGTTTGTTCAGTCTTGTTAAATATTACTATATAACCGTTTCCTCATGATAATTGAACATTTTTTTATATTATTATACTCGCACCTTAAGATCTTTGTAATATAATTTTATTGAATCGATGGGAAGGATCAAACTTATATTGACTTATAGGTAAAGCATTTATTTTCAATAAAATTGACGGTATCTTGAGGAGGAGTAAGAGAGGGTCCTCTCCATCCTAAATATTCGTTTACAATCTACCGTATATTTAAGGATGCTATTTTAAACAAAATGTATTTAATAAATATGTCTATACGTTGGCAAGCAACCGCAGGTGTGTCGAGTGGTGAATATTTTTTTTGTTTGTTTGAGACTGGTTTTCCGACATTGAAAAGGTTCTCATTGAATGTCACCTCATCAGAAAACATGGTTTCCTTTTTCTTACTAAAGCACTAAATTTCGCGATATATTTTCACTTGATCCACACATTCGCTTGCGGGAAAATGTTACCAGAAATACAGGTTTGCTGTGAGTGAAAAGGATTTTTTTTTATTATTATTAAAATGAAAAATCCATAAACTAGTTAGCGATATATATCGTATTATCTCGATTATAAGACGAATCTTCTTGTCGACTACATCTTACAATTCGATCTCATCAATTTTATAGAAATACTTGGAAAACAACGATTCAGAAAAATAAGACAATAAATAGAAAAAAAGTACATAAGAAGTGTATTTTTTTAAGCCACGTCCGCTCCCAATTTTGATGACATAGACTCCTAGTGGAGTTTATCTCAACAGAGGTTTTTATACGAGAACTGCTCGATACTCAATTGTACAACCTGTATTGTTCGGAAGAAAGTATGGATAGGAGGATGGTGTCAGGAGAGAACTAATCGCTCTCGTTACGCTCTGTTTTGAAGATCGGATGTGTGTGGAATAGACTTCTTCAGACAACACAAACATCCATGCCTTCGAACAGAAATCATTAATCGATTTAAAAATGAAACTGTTAACTGAAAATGATATATTTTCATTCCTTTTTAAGTATGTAAATTACATTATTATAGCTGTGTTATTTATTTTACTTTTCCGCCAGTTTTTAATCGGTTAATAATGTAATGCGTCAATTATTATAAATTCATTTTTTACATTACTTACTAAAACATTTCACCCATTTGTACCCATTGATATGTTTAATCAAACAAAATGTGTATATCGATCAATTTTTTTTAAACTGTGTCCGTTACATTTTCATTATTAATGTTTAAAAAAAGAAAACAAACGAACGCCGAAATTTGGTTTAATAAAATAATTATTGTTTATAGGGAAGCGGACATCGTTTTTTCGTGCAATTAACTACCTTCACACAAAGTACCTACATACGGAAAAATATTACATTACATCTTTTATGGGTCTGTACATACTGTTACTTTTCAAAATTGGAATATCGCTATTCCTATTTCAAAAATATTCGAATTGAAGTGAAACAAAAAATTCATATCGACGAATCTCAAGTTTTGTTCAAGTTCCTTGTAATATTAAAATGCTATTTTCGATTCCGTCGAAGATGGTATTTTACTAAAAACGTCTGACGCTTCATGCAGTCAATCTTCGTGCATTTTTGAAACCAGTGTGACAACACCACATTTTATGAGGATAAATGTGTGGCAGAAATGTGGCTACTCATCTAATAAAATTTTATAGCATTGCCGTATCCCATTAAAAATTTCCCAAAATCTTCTTGCAATACAAGTATCGCAATTCGTTTCCCTCGCGATACGTACAAGCGGTCAATCGTTCATAAGACCATCAGATTGGCAGCACTATCTCATTATTTGTATGTAATTTTTCGTCGGGTTGTTCTCGACTGATTCATTCATCAAATATGACTCTCAAATATTTGGCGCATTAGCATTAGCTGTAATGGCATTTTTTTTTTAAATTTAATTAAAAAAAAAATAGACCAAAAGTTCCGACATATCATGAAAACATGTTGGTAAATGTTTGTCTCGGTACAGCGAAGGATGCAAGAGTTAAATATATAGGTAAAATAGTATGTTAAACATCGCGAGTAAAGAGACAGTTAAGCTACAAATATGATCCGGGATCCAGAGTATGACGTCAGTGTATCTTAAATCGCGACCGCCTAACACAGTGCTTCCCAAACCTTTTCATGCAACGGCCCACTAAAATTGAAAAATCCCCGGAACAAAAAACATGTTTTGTGCGGCCCAGTTTGGGAAGCGCTGGTCTAAATTTTGATTTGAAAATCAAAAACCTTCAGACTCGAAACTAGCCGATAAAAAAAAATTGGTTTTCTCATAATAAAAAGTAGTGAAATGATATAATTCAAATCAAGATGATAACAATTGTATAGCTAGCTTTACTTCTCGATCACTTTAAAGGTGTTCACTGTCAATACTTGGTTGAATGGCATTATAATAGTAATAATAAAACATTTTTAGTACTTATTCCACATTCACTTTATTGGATCAGTACCGGTTTCGCTCATGACGATCATTATCAACTGATAAGAAATACAATGAAACAGTGATATGTATATGTTACAGTGAAACTGTATTCTCAGTGAAAATGTATCAAGTAATAGATTTGTATGACAACATGATTTCACTGGTCACGATCATTGAAATTATTGGCCCAAGTTGATGATTTGCCGGCCTAAAATGTTGGTTTGCTTCAATGAAACAAAATCAGCAAGTAATAAATTCATAAAAAGAGAACCAAAAAAAAAACAGACAAACATTGGGCTGAAGATAAGATAGATTGGTCAAATTTAATTTCAATGACAGCTAGGAGAAGAATACATTTTCACTGAGAATACAGTTTCACTGTAACATATACAAAAGCAAAGCAAGAATTACAAGGTATGACAAACAATTGGTATTCAACAACTGCAAATAAATTTAAGCAATATAGACTATAATTAAAATGTTGAAATTTAGATTATGATATTTTAGTAAAACTGAATGGTGAAAAGGGAAGAATGTATCGAGCTGAAAATATTCGAAGTTTTTGTGATATGTTTTAAAGTAAAAATATCTCATCTCAATAAGAGTGTCCACAGCAGGGGTGGCCAAAGCGTCAATCGCGATGTCTAGTCGATCGCCTATCTGATCTGTATCTCTCAGGCCCGTCCCAAGAAGCGTGCGAGACAAGTCGTGTGACAGGGACAGCATGCTAAAATCTCGAAGTTAGCCGATTATCGACGAAAATCTCTTTCTAAAACCCGGGTCAAACAAGGGTTGGCAATAAGATTAATATAGGCTTTAAATTACTACTTTTAATGTTGGTCGATCGCCGCCAATAATTTCAAACGAAAGTCGATCGCGGGCAAAAAAGTCTGGCCACCCCTGGTCCACAGCAATCAAATTGGATCTCGAGACGTACGGTTGAAAGGGCAGGAACTGTTTGTAAACTGTAGGAAGTTTTTAGCCGACGAAATAAAATTCAGATGCCCGATAAAGACTATCGCGTTTATTTCGGCAGGCGTTCGAAATTGTACCACCGAATATGCTCCGAAACTTGATTTCTATCGCCTCAAGATTAATTAATTTGCTGAAATATCATAGCAATTATACCAATTTCTTTTAAATTGTAAAAGCCAAGGCCGAGCGTGCTTTGCTAGTAACTAATCGCATCAACTATTAGTTTTCCGCTATGAAATACCGTACAACATATAAATTTATACGAGATCTTTTTTTTAAGCCGTGAAAGTAATAGCTTCTCGTATCTAAATATTCAAATGATTTTTTTTTAAATATTTGCAGCACTTTTGAGGATAACTTTGACCGAAATAGCACACTCATTGGCAATCGCTAGCGTTCGAGACCTTCTTGAAGTTTAATTTTTTTTTTTTTATAAATTCAAGTTAATAAAAATAATAACACATTTTTAGTACTTTTTCCACATGAGATTTATTTAATCAGGACCGGTTTCGCTCATGGCGAGCATTATCAACTGATGATAATGATCAGTTGATAATGCTCGCCATGAGCGAAACCGGTCCTGATGAAATAAATCTCATGTGGAAAAAGCACTAAAAATGTGTTATTATTTTTATTATAATGCCTTTCCACCAAGTATTGACAGTGAACACCTTAAAAGTGAAATTCAAGTTAATTTTATGACGAGAACTGCCGATTCTCGTTGCGTTAATACAAATGAAACACTATTTCCAAAAATTGATGAAATCATCAGACCCATTTTACCTCTTATTAGAGGTCCTCGAGTCGAATGTCAGCTAGATGTTGTTACTACAAAGCTACATAGACCGGCAATTTTAAAGATCTGATATATAATCACATCGTTTTTACAAATCTAGGAGTATCGAAAGCGGAATCTTATATATGGATATATGTATTCCACGTATTGTGCTACTAACTGTGACACGTGTTTCGCCTCTTTCAGAGGCATCTTCAGACTCACTATCGCAAAGTTTGCTTAAGTAATGAAGCAAGATTGATTCTTACATTTTAAAATGATAAAATAAAAAAATGGAGTTTGGGATTTTTCCTTTTTACGGGAAGCAATGAGGGGGCTATAGAATCGAAACAAAGCAAACCAAATAATTATACTACAAATGACGTTAACATTACAAACTATTAAACTTATGAGTTGCAATCAAGCAGATAGGTTAGTGATTACCCAATCAATTGGAAATAATGTAAGCAGTGGCGAGCAACCTGTCCTAGCTTTATTTATTCGGTGGAGTATTTCTAAATTACAACTCTGCTTCTGAAAGAGGCGGAACACGTGTCACACAGTTAGTAGCACAATACGTGGAATAATCAAAGTTACCGCCGAAACCATCGAAAGTATAGATGTATATATGCTTTTTGTTGGACCTGAACCTATATTTCTGAGTGAAGCCGTTTTCCCTTGCTTATCGTATTGCCAAACCTTCAATCTGGCCGATTTTCTTCCAAAAGCATCATCTCTGGAAATCTTTCCGCCCCCTTCCGCCTCTCGCCGCCATTCCGCCCAGCGCCGAGTTGTTCTTCTTTCCCGCTGCTGTCGAGCAATTATTGTCGTTTTTCCGGGCGCCCGCAGGCTAACGCCACTTGCTAGTAATGGCCGAACGGAGCCCCCACATCGGCCCCTCACCAGCAGGCAGCGACGCCGGATCACCCTACCCCACTGCGGGACTGCCACCACGGTGCTCAGGGGTGAAGCTTTGATATCTGATCGGTCCCCGTTGCAAGACGAATCTCGTTGGCTTTGTCTGCATATTTCAAACCAATAGAAAATATACGTCCATAGTCGTGTTTTTTCCTATTTTCCTCAACAACAAAATATAATGCCCGAGTAAGATCCGGTCTTGACGCTACACTGAATCTCTATACTATAGTTTTACACTTTCTTCGTTATACAACAAGAGATTCATGTGAGAAAACTGTCTACATCCTTTCTTATCCATCAGACTTTAACACGTAGTAAAATTTTGTTTATTTTTAAAGATGTACCATTATAACATGACCGTTAATGAAGGCGCCACAATCGCGTAGGCGATGTAGCAATACTCAAATTCTTTATTTTCTAAAAAAAAATATCTTCAAGATATGAATGAAAAATAATCTATATTTGCATATCTTTTTATTAAAAAAGACAATTCAAATTGCGATTGAGGTTATCTACTCTAGGGGGGTAATTTATGTTAATAAATTCGTCGGCAGACAAGTAATGATGATACATCCACACACATGTCGCATAGACATATTTATAGTAGCATCCTGCAACATCAAAAAGGAAATTAATATTCTTAATGATTACCTACTCCTCCATCTACTCAGAAGCTACCATACCAGTAGAAAAAGATCTAACAAGCTATATTTTTGAAAAAAATATTTCAATCCCAAAAGTGAAGACGATAATAAAAACGTGTCCAAAAGATTATTTAGTGTCTCGAGGAAATATTTAGGCAAGAGTCATCGGGCATTATTTGTGCCCGAAAACAGAAAAAATAGTGGAAGTGTGTAAATGAAATCCTCATTTTGCTGCAGCGGATGGAACCAAAATAAGAAACATTACTCGCACTTTTTAGTTCTTGTTTTAATCACAAACATCAAATTATGGAAGTGTTGAAAAGATTTCTTTGTTATTTATTTTTGTATCAAGCCATGTCTTTGCACGTATTGAACCAATTGCATATGATTCCTCAAACATCACTTGATGTAGAATTATCAAAATTGGGACTCTTTTCTTAAACTGACACTTTTTAATGACACAATTGTATGAATTTAAGCCTGATGAAAACTGGTCGATGACTGGCACATCAATAAGTAACTCAAAACCCACAATTTCCATGCAACCGATACTTAAATATGAAAATATTTAGTAAAATATTCTTAATTTTTTAATGTATTATCTTTCGGGACAGAATGCACCACTGGCGAGACAGTGGAACGTAGTTCTTGTTGGTGTAAATCCGTACACTCGACACACAAAGTCAAATATTATAACGGAAAATGTTCCGTCCGCCGCCCCAAATAACGTCCTTATCTACGTATTAAGTATTTTTTTTTTAAATTTCACCAGGAGAAAAGTTTAAATTTCTTCGCGACTTTCGCCCCTCGCTATTTTGCCTCTGATTTTTTTGATAACGAATAACGAATGCGTAAAAAATAGTTCGTCTAAAATACCTTGGCAATGAGTAAATTGGCGGTGTGCAGAAAATGTGAAATAATTGCAGTTTTCCTTGAGGACATCAGCTATTTTGTTACGTTTCATGTTTACAATTCAAACCTCAATAACTAAATAACACCGACATACGTGTCCGCTCCCAATGTGGAACATATGATCTCGTAATGAATGTCTCTAAACATATTTTTATATAAGAAGTGCTTGTTACTCAGTCAACCTCTATTCAGTTCGATGAGAGGAGAGATAGAAAAGAATAAGTTTTTTTACTTTCATATGAATATATAAAATATTTAAACAATTTCAACATTTTATTTTGTTGAAAACTTTATTTTGACGCCTGAAGTTGCTTCTTAATTAGGCGAAACACGTTTCATTGTTTGTTACACAATACGTCGAATAACAAAGTTATCAATTAAAAATTATATTGACACGTACTTCCACAAAGTTTTTTTGTACCTTCCTTAGAAACTTTATCTTGATTATCGAGGTTGGGTCCGATTGGTCTTCGTGTTTCCTAAATAAAACAGCAAATTATAATTTACGCAAACACATTAATTATTGAAGAAGCGTTAGTGGATTTGGTATTGTCTGAAATATAGCAGCGAGTCTATTTAAATGGTTTAAATATACACACTGCTAAGTGGAGAATAAATAAATTACCCAAACATGTTACTCACTGTAAGCGTACACGTTGCAAAATAAAACTACAGATACGTCCACCGTGGGACTAAAGCTCATCCTTCTTCGCAGGTTTCACAGCAACAAAAAATAATACACAGTAATTCCTAGAGCAACGCTGGTCCGATTATCGCGGTTAATAATTCTATTCTGTTAAAGTTCTATTCGGTCCTGGTCAAATAAATTTTATGTGGAAAAAGTACTAAAAATGTATTATTATTTTTATTATAATGCCTTTCCACCAAGTATTGACAGTGAACACCTTAAAATTGATTTCTGCTAGTAATAATTGTTTGATTAGTTGCAGTTTAGTGTCCGTCTTTTTTGCACGTGCCATCGGGATCATTTACTTAATTTATTTAACCCTTAAACGCGGTTCAAAAAAACAATAATTTGTGGCACGCTACAACTATGGAGACAGACGGGAACTGCACATGCCTACAAATTTTATGAGTCAACTGGTAAAACTAGCATACAAAAGAAAGAAAGGTAGAATTGTATTTTTTGAATTGGCATTAGCTTAGTAGAACTCCATTATAACGGTAAAAAATAACAATCTATTTTAGGTCTACCAAAATCATATAAAATATAGTTGATAAGCTTTTTCGGCGAACGCCATCTTCAGTTATTGCTGTCAACTGTATATTATACATTTTTTGTAGAACAATAATACAGCCCAATTTTTGCACCGTGTTAAAGTTATTGAACAAATAAAAAATATGCTTCCTCTACTTGCGCGGATCATTTAAGAACGAATTAATCTAGAGGGTTTACCGTCCCACATATTATTTATCAATGCCGTTCTTCAGCAGATCGAAGTAGCTTTAAGTTTTGGATGTAAAAATACTGTGTCAGTTTTCCGAAAATTTTCCGTGCTAGCTGTTCAGGCAGTTGACAGCATTACGCACAGTTGCTTCGCTCCTTCTCTTCCTTCCTGGAACATTATGAAGAGTCGATATATATTTTGTTGAGCGCATTGCCGGCCATCGCATAGCCGGGGCCTGGAACCAACCAGATATTATATTATTATTATGTACATACATATACTCTGTGTTTTAGCGGCGTCCTAATACTACCTTCCTACGTACCTACCTGGCTCGGATATATTATATACTTCATGTTTTCCCCCCTATTAGATATATAAAAAAAATATACATTTTTTACTTTGGGGTTCTCGCATTCTCTCATTACTCTCTAATCAGCCAATTTCACCATAGAGTCACATAAAATTATATTTTCTACACTAATTATTTCATATTATTCAACAATGAGAAAATATTTTTATATCAGTGGCGTAAATAAAGGATCCACAACCTTACATTTATAAATAACTCGTTATCGTTACTTAATTTTCACGCTTTACTATTTTTCAAATCTATGACAAGCTATAGATCGGCGGAGATGGATCATTCGAAGAAGTTTTCATGGTCTCTTTAACTTTAGTTATTAGGCCACGTTTTTTTTTGCATTTAATGATATTCCCAAACGACTTATGAATTCTCATGTCGGGTTTTGTCAACTTTCAACCCACCATACCTTATAGATTTGAACATATAATAAGTGATTATTAACTAGTTGTATCAACCTCACCATTCTATCCTACTCTCGAGTCTAAATGTGTGATTGACTCGTATTGATGAAATACTACATTTTGCAAGCGGAACTCAGCACTGCATCACCCATTACGCATGTCACGCAAATCAATATAACCGTCAGAAAGTTTCACATTAATATAGTAAGTATCATGCACGTAAATAAATCTTTTGAGGAGAATTGGATGTGGAGTCACTTAATAATTTACTGATTTAAAAACGAATTTTCCTTCAGAAAACTGTGTTCATTCAGGAGCTCGAACCCTTGCCCGAGAAAGGCTTATGAACGTTACCACTCGGCTATTTCAGAATAAAACAATTCGGTGTAAATGTACATTTTCTTTCTAGCAAGTGAGACCAGTTAAACCCGGGCTAGGCCGGTATGTAATTAATGCTTCTTGTTGAGTTTATGTTAGGAAGCTTCTCTGCTAGAAATTTTCCTTTTTCGTTGCGATTCTGAGAAAATCAACAAATATATTTAATTAATTTGAACCGGGGTGACCACATAATTTTATAACTTAAAAAGTTTTCAGTATTGACATTTTTTTTGTCACCCTGTCTCGTGAACACCGCAACCTAAGCCGACATCGTCGACCACTCAGCTACGGACCAGCCAATTTGCTATTGTAGTTCTTCGAAACGATGTAATTATTGCAAAATGAATGTGTTTTTTAAGAAGGTTGTGGGAGTCGCACTCATTTTTTTATCAAAAGTTTGCTAAAAAAAAAGACAAAAAGATAGCACTAGCTTGGCACAGTGCACGCTTGAACGTGCGACTGTATTGCTTGCTACCTTTAGTGAATCATCGAAACTAACATACGAACTGTCAAACTTGTGTGTTTATATGCTTACATGTTGCTGATAAAAAATATTGTCGATACATTTTAACATATCGACACCTAACATTGAAAAGGTTCTAACTGCTCTTGACACTGTTTTGAGATATGAGCGATTGAAGTTCGATTGATTAAAATTCACTTGTAACAATGAGCAAGTAAAAATGTTTCAAATTACTTATTATAAGCATATTTTTTCACAATTCTTGCTGAGAAATAATTATCTTAAAGATCTAATGATGGAAATAATGATGACAATCTTAGAACTTTGTCAAATAAATTTAGTACAAAAAGTGTGCAGATGCAGTGCAACTCCGGAATTCTGATAACTCCGTTATTCAACCATAGATAATTCTGAAATTCATATATACTTATGATAGAATGCGGTAAATAGAAACTTATCCGACTAAAAGGTCATTTTAGGCAAAAATGTAAATTATAACCGTTTCAAAGTAAGGTAACGATATGACACTTTAAAAAAAGTCACCCAATTTGATTGAATAAAACATTTGAATCACCTAATCGTTGTTCATTTATTTTTAATGAGGAACAGTTGACTCAACACGCTGTATTTAATTTATTTACTATATTTCACGCGGTGTTCACATGCTTCATTTAAGGAGCGATTCGGTTGAAATTACCGAAACGAAAAATCTTGTTGGCGCGTATCGCGGTTTCGTGACGACTTTTCCCGAAATAAAACACCTTCCCTTGTTTCCTTATGACTTTGGTCACCCTCCTCGCTCCGGTGCCTATGCTACATTCGCCGAAATTCGACTCGAGTAATTTGGCAATCTCGAAGTTTATCCTGCCAGTTTCTGAATTAATTCGCCACAAGCTTTGTAATGTGAAATAATATAATATATAAAAGAACAATATCCATGCTATCTGGCTGAAATTAATTAACAATACTCTCCGACACGACCTTCGTGTTTTAGCAGTCCCAGTTTTACACGCTTGGAAAAAGTGCAAATATAGATCATCATATAAAACTCCATTGACAAAGCTGTCGCTGCTATTTAGATGCTCAAATCGAATGAAAAATCAAATAGCTATCTGTAATTATATAATATGTGAATTCTTTTCATAATCACATGTAGTAATTGTTATATAAATAACTCGGTTCCATATAATTTTTCATCAAATAAAAATGGTACAAAACAAAATTGTTATGCATGAATATAATATGAAGCCTTTTTATACTACATTTCTCAGTTTTCCACCTTATTATTGATATACTGTTATAAATTATAATCAGGGTGTGAATCCGAATACCACTCGGCCACGGCGAAAGGGTTATAGCAGCATGCAAATATAGTGTTATTTTCGATTAATATGGCGTATTATAATTTTGAATTAAAGAAGATTATTTTAACCTTAAATGCATTTATAAAGTGTCTAGTCTCTCTTCAATAATAATTACTGATTTTCTCACTTATCCATATATATTTTTTTCATATTAATCTTTCGATTATAATTTATGTCATTTACATGCTCCTTTCCGCTGTAAGTTTTTTAAAATATGTATCCAAAAAAAATCTTAAAAGTAGATGAACATATTTTACAAGTGTTCATCATTTTGCCTTGTATAGCAAGTTTTAGCTTGAGTATTTTCTTGTGCTGTTATATGTTGTATTTTTATACGACAGAGATAATTTTCGACCCTAGTATCACTTTTTACATCGTGGAAACCGTTTAGCATGGAAAAATATTTCAACAACGCTATGTTGGGTCATACTGTGTTATTTCAAACATTTATTTTCATTTCAAAAACAACACGGTGTAGGTAGTTACTATTTCAGAAGAACTATACAATATACCCGATTCGGCTTAGTCGCCAAAACTGCCTTTTTAGCACTCATTATATTTACAACGACCTTGCAACTGTTCGTTATTTAAATGACGTTTTATCAGTTTAATCTTGCACCGTGGAAACAAGTTCAGTTTGAAAATAACCTGATACGTTATCTGTAAATTTAATATGCACAAAAAGTGAAAAAAACCTCATTGTTTTTGTCATGCCATCGTTACTTGGTGGCATCTTTGCTAATCGATAAACTACTTTCGTTTCTTCGTGTTGAGCTAAATAACCTGTTAATTTACTTAAAAATCATAAATCAATTGCTTTATACACATTCAGGTGGCGAAATTCGAACTTGTTTGTTTCTTAAGCGAATGTAAACGGATCACATTATAATATGATTTAGAATTAACATTTCCATTTTTTGAATAGCGTTATCTGTAAATTTATATTGGAAAAATGGAATGCACAAAAAGGTACGGGTCTACTGGTACGTTGTGAAAATACTCATTAATGTGCTTTCTTTTTATGAATATAAAGTTCAATCGTTATATCTCTACGAGTAATATGTATCGGATCCAAATACGTATATTGCAAGTTAACTCGACGACAACTGAACTACATACTAGCGCCGTAATTTGATGGAAGACTTAGTCAATAAGCAATCATATGGGCTTCCACTAGGCTACGAAACCCACGTTTTTTCATAGAGTAAGTTACACAGTTGGGATAAATTTGAAATAAGGGATGAACCGCAGAAGGCACACAGACACTTTTCTCAATCCCTTCCCCGCTCCAGTGGCGGCACATTACTTTACTAGGGGGAAAGATTTTCTATTATGATATACGATAAGAAACACAGATTATTTTTTCTCTTGTATAATTATTTGTGCGGTCAAAGGTTAGTATTGATAATAATTATACCCTACGTTTTGTGATAGCATTACTAGATTGCGTGTTTGTTTATGATAATACGATATACGTTGGGAATGGACATGATTAAATAATTAATTTCATAAACTTGTTTTATGTTTATTCCATTATAGGATATGCATGTCGATTGTTTTTTTTTGGCATAGCTTGACTTAATATATACATAATTTTATCCGAAATATAATATGTTTTCAAAGGACTTATCTGGCATATTATTTAACGTCGTGTGTAGTATTCAAATTTTATAAAATATATTGTACAAGTTAAAATATATAAAATGTGTTGAATGTGTTGAATGTAGATATGCCACTGCCTCCTAGTCTTACATTACATTTACTTTTTCGCTTCTTCTTCTTCTTCTTCGTCTTCTTTGAATTTCCTCGCGTTGCATTTAAACGGCTGAATTAGGGAGGGATCACCTGAACCTTATACAAACGCATACACAAATAACACATACACAGCACGGTCGAGTTTACGCACATATATATATATATATTTATTTACAAACCCGTGGATTATAATGAAATAACAAATGTTCCGCTTCTTTCATTTGTAAAGGTGACGACCGTTTTCGCATATCAGTGAAACATTCTCAGAGTATATAGAATTAAAAATAACTTCCACGTATTGTGTTACTAATTGTGACAAGTTTTTCGTCTTTTTCAAAGGCATCTTCGGATTTACTATCGCAAAGTTTGCTTCAGTAATAAAGCAAGATTGATTCTAATATAAATAAATTAAAAAATGTTGTTTGGGATTTTTTCTATTTCACGGGAAGCAACCAAACAAAGCGAACAAATAATTATACTGCTATTGACGTAATCGTTACAAAATATTGACTAATGAATGATATCAATTGGGATGTGTTATTCCTATTGGAACTAAATTAATCAGTGGCGAGAAACCTGTCCTATTTAGGATACTATTTAAAAAATTTATTGCTATAGTTTATGTTTACGGTGAAACCCCGATACTACGTTTTTCAAGGGACCGTATAAAACAAACGTTAAATGCGGTAAACGAAGAATGCGGGAAAGTTTTATACATGAACTAAATGCCGGGACTATAGAAAATGAACGCACCACGCGGTAAAACGTATAATGCGAGAACGTAAGATCGGGGTTCCACTGTACATGTTTATTTAAAGATTTTTTGGCTATTAAGGATTTTCAATTGCTAAATACAAAATTGTTTTATTGATTACTGATTTTTTGTCTTTTATTTTAACAATTTTATACTGATACGGACATCGGTTCACCAAAGTCAATACTAATGCTTTTAACAGGGCTAAAAATGCTCTCAATGCAGTCCAGTGTGTATATGAAGTCCTAATTAATGATTTCAATAAAAAATATTTTTCAAACTGTTTGGCTAAAGTCAATTAGTCAATCTCAAACGATGTGATTAGGAAATGCACAATTTAGTATGGGAAAAATGAATCCTCGCGTTGAAAACCTGCTGCCTACTAGACCATGACGTACGTCATTTTGACTTCTTCTACTCAACAAACCTTACTGAAGTTTCTTGATTGTAGCCGTATTAGATTAAATATAAATGGTGGCAGCCTTCCGACAGGCCAAGTTACCCCACCCCTAAATTAAACCACCACATATACACATGGTCTTGGAAGCAAATCAATAGGTAAATCAACATATTAAAGTATACATTCGTGCATTCGGGCCGTTGACTTAGAACGTGTACGACTGGGCCACACGACCAACAATGTTTTCAATAGAGAGAAAAAACTTTAAATCATCGAAATGTTTATTTTCAACAAACTTTTGTGTGTATATACTCTCTTAGTCCGGTAGTCGATTATCAATCTAAAATACCTGCTATGTATACAGCATCTCATAATACAACTCAACCAACCACAGGGCACTTCTGAGATAGTCTTTGCTCGCTTTTTAGATCACATTATTCAAACGTCGAAATGTAAATGTACATCGTCGAGTAATTCGAGCTATCGCTGTACGGCATGGCGTACTTGCTTTTGTATCCTACTTCGCAGTCCTTGTTGGCGCGAATGTAGATAGGTACTTCCTCGGGAACCCTGCAGTGTTGCTTTTATTTACCCGACGGGGCGCACCTACCACGTAGCCACCGCGCCGGGTAGGTGGGCCGGCGTCGATCGACGCAGATCCCCGAGTGCTGCCGAATTTACCTGTCCACGTTAATTTATACAATCTTAAAAGCTTCGGTTAGATTTCTACTCGGAAAGAGAACTAGGCTAATCTCCCAGATTTTTTTTTATCTCCGACACTAGCTGAAGGTAAAAGAAGAATTTATATGAAAAACCATTCGTATAAGAAACAAGATAAACAAATTGCAATTAAATCTGTGTTTGACCAATTTAATGTCAGATAAAGAATATATTTTTTTTTTAACCATGTCCGCTTCCAACTTGGAGCATATAGACTCCTCACAAAGTTTATCTCAACATACATTTTTCTACGAGAACTGCTTGTTACTCAATTGCTCAACCACTCTTTTTCGAAGAGAGTGGGGATGGAATGGATACGAGGACTAGGCCAGGACTAGTGGTAAGCCAATCGCTGTCACTCGTTGGGATCGGAAAGGTGGGAAAGGATTTATAACAACACAAACACCCATTGCCTCTGAGCAGAATCTGAAGAATTTATCGACTGAAAAAATCTGCTCGTACCAGGAATCGAACCTGGGCGGTCCGACATGGTAGCCAACGACGTTGACCACTGCACCACGTACCGGACATACAAAAAAACAAACAATAAATCATTATTTCAAATACACTTAGACTTATAAATATTTTACAAATAGAAAAATCCACGTAAAAGACACCGTGGTTAATCATTCTTCATCATCTATGTATTGCTTTAAAACCACTTTCACATCTGAATCATTCTCAATGGCATCCTGAGTGTGTTTAAATGTATTTTTTTTGCTGAATTAAATTAACAATGAGGTAGTCTTCGATTACCATTAATGGTACTTTAGTTTTGTCAAAATCGACACTTCGAACTTTGTAGTTCTCAAGCGGGGCTTGTGATAAACAAACTAGAAAATTATATTATTTTACCTAAAAAATGTCATACCATTTTCTGCAATATAAGTTGTGAAAGCATTAACACTTTTCTAACATATTTATGACATAAATATACATCGCTTAGTGCAAATTTGTTCTTAAATTTAGACGTCCATGACTGTCGGGATGGAATTAAGAGTTTATAGAGTTTTTGCAATAGGCGCCTTATATGTTTGAGAAGAAAACTTTGAATAAGTAATGGATATAGGTTTGATATAAATTTAGCTATAGGACGCATTAATCGCCTATTTGATATTAATTAAATTATTTTTTGCAGATGATACTGTCATAGGGGTCCGAGTTTCGTCGGAATATTTTACTACCCGCAGCTTAATTCTAGTAGACGTTAATACTTTAGATGGTTTCGGCGGTAACTTTGTGGAAGTTCATTTTAGTATAAAATTTAAAATAACATTGATTATTCCACGTATTGTGCTACTAACTGTGACACGTGTTTCGCCTCTTTCAGAGGCATCTTCAGACTTCTTAATTTTTTTGCTGTTAAGTTTGAATAATCAAAGTTATTTTAAATTTTATACGTTGTTTAATCAACGTTTATTATAACTTAAGATGTTCATTTTTTTCCATCCTTCGATCGTTTTACCAAAAAGACGTCATTTATTTGGTAAATTATTTAAATATACGAATGAATTCCTTATTAATTGCCTCCGTGTGACTGACGTAAGTCGTAAAATATCTTTGAATACACATGTGTTATTGCTTTTTGGATATATTTAAGTAATCTTTAACATTAAAATATCCTCAATATAACTGTAGTATTTTGTGTGTTACTTTCACCTAAAATTTATCAAAATAAGCAGCCATTAATTTGATTCCAAGTGTGAATTTCGCAGTGAAAATTGTATTTCACCTATAATTCAGTTTGTCCGTCGTTTTTTTTTTGCTATCATCGGTAGCAATTAACATTAATTATATCTCACCTTCTCGTCCTGGCGCCGACTTTTATTGAAAAAGTATGCGAATTGTCATTCACCGAGTATAATAAACCAACCACGGTATAGCCACGATTGTGTGTTGATAGCTTAGATAAACTAGTGAGATTCTCAATTAATTCCGTTAAATGTCGATAGAAGGCCATTAAAAATTGCAATTAAATTCTTACTCTAGTGCTACAATGCGTATTTTATGTAGATAAAGAACGGATAGGTCACCGACTTTAAAGCTGATGTTAAAAAAATATTTTTTTATTAATTTTATAGCTTCTTTACACCCATTCTTTGTAAAAGAAATCATAAAGGCGAATATATACATGTGTGTGCACGCTCCTATAAATATATCTAAAAAAGGTCGACTTCAACTCCGGTTAAAAATAGTTTAATTTCGTCACTTTTTTATCCTAATTAATGTGTATTCAATTAAATATCAACCACCCAATCCGGCCAATAGCCAAATTTGACATATTATATGCAAAAATAAAAAGTTCAAACTTTTGAAAATCTCCGACTCCAAATACGACTCGGGCCAAAACGCCGCGACGACTCCGACTCCGCTCAAAAAGCTCCGAACCCACAGCCGTGATTGACTGCGTGGGATGGACTTTAAACAACACAGACATCCATGCGTTTGAACGAACATTGATTGAAAAATCGTATATATTAAACTGTCCGTGATGGAATTCCAACCCGTGAACTCCGCAATTTAAGCCGCCGACGTTAATCATTCAGCCACAAGTCCATCTTATCCAACACTCAAGTCAATTTTCAAATGAAATATAATCGGATTTATTAATCCCTTAGAACCGTAACCAATAAGCGTGTGTGTGTATACAAACATTGTTTTGAATAAGTAAGATGCGAATTGGCAGGGTAAATTTAATATTTTATTAATCCTGTGTCTGGGATGTGCAGTTTTAGTGCCTGCATTCCGCAACACTTCTCTGCATTAGTTATCGATTGCACCAGAGGAATGAGTTTTTGACCATGATCAGAAGTTGAGATTTATTAGTTTAAAGAAGTATCAATGATCCCTTTGGCAGTTATAGTGCGAAAAATCACCACTGTACTAGACTACTGTAATAAACATAAAATTTCAGAAACACATCGTCAAAATAATTTAAATAACAAACAATTAATTGCCTGTACTGACCAATTGTTTCATTTGACACCTACACTTCTATCATTAGACCACAGATATATAAAAAAAGAAAAAAATGTAATACGGTGAGAAAAATAACAATGTATTTTAATTCTACAGAAATTATTTTATATATTTGTAGATAGCTATTTTGGCTTACGCCATCATCAGAACTATATTTTAAACGTGCATTAAATCATGTTTATATACCGTAGACAGGGTACACGATACATCTTCTCTGTTCCACGATCTTAGTTTACTTTCAAACAAACGGTATATAAACATGATTTAATGCACGCTTAGAACATAGGCCGAAATAGCTATCAACAAATATATAAAATAATTTCTGTAGAATTAAAATACATTGTTATTTTTCTCACAGTATTATAATGGAGTTGTACCGAGTAAATGCCAACTCAATCAATAAAAAAATGTATCTCTTTCGCATGCATATAGTTTTTAAGGATCAGAACCGGCTTCACTCATCGCGAGTACTTTAAAGTGATTGAATAAAATATAATGTCGCCGGCGTCTATATCAGTTATTTCTATGCTTAGTTCGGTTTTGTTCTCATCTCGAATCCCGGCGTGCACATACAAAATAAAGAGTGTTTGAAATAAATCTTTGGAATTGTCGAAAAGCATTTTCTTAACGCATATCACATCCCGGCTTCATCCCGTCTCTAAGAACACTGTGAACTTAAATCTGCCAAGCGATTGTCAACGCGGTATATGTAAATATGTATTTTTTTATCAATTGTTTTTCAGAATTGAAGCGTTTTTCATAAATACTGTAACATGTTCGAACGATTTATTTTTCTCTATCTTATCGGCTGCTATTTGCAATGCCTGTTGGATTACATGATTTTTTTTGAAATTTTTAATTAATAAATATTTTGCATTACCGCTCATGTCAACGCGCCAAATATTTTTGAATATAAAAGTCACTCGAGATAAACTCGATGAGAAATTTTATTAATCAGCCGAGAAAAACTCGACAAACAATGACGCCAATGTCCAAGATCTCTTTAAAATGGAAAAATCAGACCTTGCCCGGACCTGAACCCATACTCACTTGATCGATAGGTAAAGCTCATAACACTAGACCAGTGGTTCTCACGGCAAATTGCACTGTGGCCGCATGGTTAACAAAAGCGGTCACATGGAAATGTCTGGTGGCCGCACCAAATTTTTATTTTGTGTCTGTTGTGTTTGAGGTATGTCAAATTGACCAAAACATGTTCGTCAATTTAGAGTCTTTGTTGACAAATCAACTTGAAAAACCACATTTTTTTTAAATATCAATCTTTTTTTATGAAGCTCTTGGTGGCCGCACATGAGAACCACTGCACTAGACCACAGACACCGACAACTACTTCCACCTGTCGTGAAGCATGTCCTCATGAGGAAGCATCTCAAATCTGGTATTAGGTGATCGTCCGAGTCGATCTAGGTGTCCACTGGGTGGAATCCTATAAAAGACACAAAGATTTTTCCTTTGATTTATAGATTATCGAGAAAAAGGTTGAGTTGCTGATTTATAGGCAGTTCTCGTTAAATTAAAATCAATCATAGGAGTTTAGAGAGCACACACAGCGTACAAATGAATGATATCAATTCGTTGATCGCCGATATTGCTTCGTTTTATCAATAAGCATAGCAAAGAGCTTTGTCGGCAACGACCCAGGTTACGACTTTCGGCATCTTCATGCATTCTAAATGCACTAATAAAATTAAACTGAAGTGTAATTTTTACTATCGCAATCTAGATAAATTAGCGAAAGTTCTGATGAGTATGAGTTTCGATGAATCTGTAAGCAATTATGTCGGCATTTTAAATGTGACATCGTTAAAATGTATTGCCAGCTAATCGTACAAAATTCAAACGATTTAAATTTGATATTGAAATTTCACCAAGCAACCACCTTCAGTCGAAATCCCGGTGACATTTAATACAGATTAATATAGATATACATTTGTATCTAATTGACTCATTGGAACGTCGCAATGTTTAATGTTTTTTGCTTGATCGTATTGATGATTCATTAAGAATCAAAAGTATATTGTATTTGGATAATTTTTTTAATTAATTTACGAGCGAGGTCCCTTGACCGTAATAGTAGCCGATTTACGGTTGAGAAAGCGCTGAGCTTGTTGTCTGCGTTGAAATTTTAATGTTGCCATTTCTTGTCTCGTCACGGGCTGGCTCCTGCAGCAGGGTTTGGGTTATTCGGGGGCTGGGGCGGGTGCCGCCTGGGGGTGGCTGTGTAGTTCGACCGGCTGCACGTGGAACGGGGGGAGGGACCGTACCTACTGGCAGATTGCAGTTCGCGCCCGGAAAAGGCAACTCTCGTTCCTTCGAGTGTATAATTCTTATTGTGGCCAGCATTTCTGTTTGGCATTTGTTTGACTCGGAAACTCGCTCACTGCAGCATAGATGTTTTCTTTCGATCCCTTTGTCAATTTCGCGGCCGCTTTCCGCAACGCGTACATGAGTAAATAGTACAATAAATTCAAAT
Source organism: Himalopsyche kuldschensis (assembly GCA_028554975.1). Taxonomy (NCBI): domain Eukaryota; kingdom Metazoa; phylum Arthropoda; class Insecta; order Trichoptera; family Rhyacophilidae; genus Himalopsyche; species Himalopsyche kuldschensis. The sequence continues at coordinate 1,798,216 of JAHFWI010000092.1, forward strand.
GCATACTCTTGCAAAAGATGGTATTTAATGAATTTTCGTTGTTAATTAAATAATGACGAATTGGTATTTATAACTGAACCCAAACCAACTTCAATGTTGTAGAAATACGAATTGAATGTGAAAAATTGTGATATATGGAACGAATTTTCATTATATTTGATGTTTGAAGCATGCATCGCAAAACTCATGGGAAAGTTCAAAATTCAAACGATTCATTTAATATTGAAATGTCATTTTGTAATCGCATGATATAATGTCATAAATACGATTATTTTTTGGCTAAAAAGAAAAAATATTATATGAACTGCACCTAAACCTTTTTTGTGCGGTAGATGCGTTCCGTGGAAAATCGCACAATAAAGCTATGACTTAATATGGGACGGGACAAATGACTTATTAAATTTACAAGGACGCACGTGTATGCACGCAAGGTCACATTGTAATAAACAAGCGAAGCACTTGATTTTTCACGGACAGTATGTGAGCAGTGCGCTGATAATTACATAGTGGCATATGTACGTCTAGTATAGTCCCAAAAATATATTTAATTTTTTTTAAATTGCTAAAAAAAAAAACCGCCTAGCATTGAAATCGTACAAAAAGAGATATGGGTGTATTATTAATATTCAGAAAAATATCTGTCACTGTGGTGGAACAAACATATCTTTGTTAGTAAAATTGGCGTCTACGGTTTTGAATATAATCTAGTTTCGGTCTTAAATTGTCGCAGTGGAAATCAAACAACACCAGAAGTGCGCAGAAGAACTTTTCCTCTTCAGTTCTGGCGAAAAACGTTTACTTTTGAAAATATTTCGTCTTCCGTTATTTATTCCAAATCGTTCCCGTTTGGCAAAGTACACGAATTCATCGATTTTTAAATTGTCTTTAAACCCCATTCTTTTCCGCGTGCAAATAAACTTGTCGAATTTAAAATCCTATAACTTGCAGTATTTTTTATTTTTATTTTATAGTTGTATGAAACTGACCGATAAAGGGACTACAGTATCTCGGAACCGGTCAACATGCATAGTTTGAATTGAGTATTTCTACTGAAAGTGCTTGGTGAAAGTTCAATATCGAATTTAAATCGTTTAAATCAGTTCAAGTTCATTCGTGCATTTCAAATGCCAATAGGCGAAAGCTGAGTCATTAGCGACTAAACTCGTGGAAAGTACAAAATTGAAACGATTCAAATAAAATAGTGCATAGTTTTGTTTGAAGGCTTAACAGAGGAGACATTGGCCGTGTTCATAATATTCTCGATAAAATACTGCCCGTAGAAAAGCTTTTGTGAACCGTCCGCGACTTGTAAATAGACGGACGTTAATTTCTCGACCGTCAAAGGTGAGTGTAATATGTATATAAAGATATAATATAACGAAGCGCGTCACGGAGCTTGTGCATTCCCTGCAACTCGGCAACTAATATCGCTTAATTTTAGCACACGTATATTATGCAAAATGTAATATTGAAATGTTAACGATTGATACCGTCTTATGCTAGCACTGTTTAGATATCGATGTTACATATATTAACCACTTCGAACTGTCGCATTCTTTCATTCAACTGTGTTTATCCAATGCAGGGCAGGGTAGTTATTTGTATGTATCAATATTGATTGGATTTTATTTATTCTAGCTTTAATTCTTAATGCATATTTAGTCAGGAAAGAATAAATGCAATGCATCTAAGAGAAAAAGTTCTGCATTGTGAATAAATTATTATTTTTTTTAACTCGAAACAAGTGGAAGATTTGATGAAAGTGACAACCTTTAAAAAATATAT